>JAVKLA010000084.1:14249400-14271047 GCA_034782735.1 Sagittarius serpentarius
TCGCCGCCGCCCGCCGCCCCGCGCCGCCCCCGGCCCCGCCGCCGCGCAAGAGGCCGCCCCCCAGGTCAGCGAGACGCCCCGCCGCCTCACGGCCGCCCGAAGGCCTTGCCCCCACCGCCAGCCCCCGCGGGGCCTGCGTGCCGGGAGCGGGGAACCCGCCGCCTCGGCCTGAGGTGTTGGAGCCGGGGGCGGGAGCGGCGTTAGTTCGCTCTCTTGCATCGTGAGCTGGGGTGCAGCGTGGTGTCTTGCCCTGGGGTTCCCCTCGCTCCGGCTGCCCGCCCCTGGGCTGGGCTCGGCCCCTCGGCCCGCCCCAGCCACCCCCCTCTAGGGCGGTGGGGCTTGTGGTGGGCTCCCAGGAGACCCCTGCCACCCACCGCCCCTTCCCACCCTTGGCATGGGAGCGGGTGGAGCAGGGCAGGCTGCTCCCGTCCTTCTGGCCCGGCTGGCCGGGTCACCCTCTGCCCACGGTCACAGCTGTTCACGTGTGATGCTGAGCCGATGGCAGGTTCCAGATGTTCCCGATAAGTCCGTTGGCAAACCCACCCCCTCGTTCGCTTTCCATCTGCACAGTGCGGGGTTTTGAAAAGAAGAAAAGGGGTGGAGACTTGGAGTACGCGTGTTGACTGAGCAGTGTATATACATGTAGGGATATATTGGACGGAGGAAAGTCATGGCATGGGGATGCGGTGGGTAGGTGGAGTGGAAGAAAAGGGGATGCCTTCCCAGGCGTTAATCTTTGCTGGTGCCCCAGAGCTCCCTGTGACGGATGGCAAACCCATCTCCGTGCCTGTCGCTTCTGTCCCTCTGAAGAGAGGGAACCTGTGGGTTACGTGCCATGTTTTGGGCAGTATGGTTGCTCCCTCTGGGAGAAACTGTTGCTCCAGGAGGCTCTGCTTAGTGTCTCACGTTCCAGAGTGAGTGGGAAAAGTGAACGTCTTCTGGAAAGAGCCAGTTGTTGCACAAGTGGTCGTTCACAGCTGCTGTGCAGAGCACAATCCCGAACTGAAGAATGCGCCTTTGTAGATGCTGCAGGCGGTCGTGGCGTGGTCTGACCAGGAGACCCGGTTTTGCTAAGGGATTGCTGGAAATGACAGGCAAAGCCATTGGGATGAAATACAAGTGAAACTGCGTTAGAAGCTGTCCTGCTGAAAATAAGTTTTCAAACAGCGCACTCTCAGATGTGCCGTAAAACGGCAAAGACGTTGGCAGCTCCCCTGTGGGAATCTCTTCAAGGAAATCTAAACTACAGGGTGGTTGTTATTTCTACCACTGGAGGTTTTCCCATGGCAGAAAGATGAAAGATTCTGGGCACGGGTGGTGACACTGGTGGGGAAAGTAGATAAGCATTAGCTGCTCTTGTACGGCGCCACTGAAGCGCAGTGTGCGATTTTGGGCGGGGGGGGGCGGTTAACCTGTGAAAACTTGAATTTTTTTACAAATTTAAATTATAAATCTTAATGAACTTTCCTCAGCACTGGTGGGGGAGAAAGTTTTGAAAAGAACAGAGCCTGAGCGCATATCTGTGTATGCAGTGTTACTGAGTTTTCCTAATACCTTATTTGTTTTCCTGTAGTTGCTAAGGAGGCAAACAAAATGCTGGGCATAAATAGGTGCTGTCTCCTCTAGAGCTTGGAGAAGGACATGAACGCATCTTTACATGCAGAGCGATCTCAAATTGCTTTTATTTTCTGGCCCATTTTTTTAACGTGTTTCAAACGTTACTCAACACCCTGTGCACTTACCTGTTTCTCCCAGGCCCTTGGCAAAACCCCAGTTGCAATGACACAGTTTAACCTTCTCACGGGGGTGTGTACTCCCGTCAGAGACAGAGGTAGCTGAGCACAGATTCATTTTTTCCTTGCCTTTTGCCCATCCGTGTTCCCTGGCCATGCCTACTTCAGAACATCAAAGATTTCTCAATTTATTTCTGAATTAGCAAGAGAGAATTCATCTTTTCTTATGATCAAATGAATTCTAAACCTCTGAGTGGTTCGTAAAGTAAAAAAGGACAAAGCAACGCTCTCGCAGGTGTTGGGTGCTCTCCTAAAGCTGGAGAAAGAGGCACTTCTGTTCCAAAAGCGTTACTGTAACCGCAGTCAGGTATATAAACTGCTTATCTCAGAACGTAGCCCTGAGCAGTTTGAATTGTGCTTTATCCCTGCAGAAGACTGATGCTGGGAAGTTTTCCCCGAAGAGCAGCTCAGAACTAAGTTAGCTCTTGCTAAAAATCGAGCAGGAGGATACAAGTATTTTGTCTTCTTCAGTTTTGCCTTCTGAAATACCAAATATGCCGAGTAAGGATGCATTTTTGTAGGAATAGATTTGCATTTAACAGCTACCCTGCAATAGTTCCTGCCTGACTTTAACAGCATAGTAATAGCAATTGTTCTTTGTATTGTATGAACAGTGCAGTTAAGGATATCAGCTACTTTTTGTGCTCCTGATAGAGATGGAAGGTAGTTCAGAAGCGATGATACCGGCAGGGTTTGGGGGCATAACAGTTTAAAAGAAATTATTTTGTGTAAGAAAGACCAAAGGATTCTTCAAACAGTCCTTGCTGTCTGTCATGGCATTTTTGGAGGCAAACAGAAGAAAACAAAACAAACAACCTAGGAACGACCTTTATGCTCTGTTCCCAAAGTAAAAAGTTTTGCTAGACTTTATCATTGTGTCAACAGATATAATAATATAATAGTTACGCTTACTGATATGATGGACTTAGGCTTCATAAGAAAGGGTGCAGCTGAGAATTATTTCTAGAGCTAGTTCACGAGCACTGATTTAGCAGTAAGTTATTTAAGTGGGTGTATGCATGAGTTCCTTTCCCACCTTTTATTTCCTGTCCTACTTAGCCTTTTCTTTGCAACTCAGTGTAGTGACTTACGAACTTAGATGGCTTCGTCATCTCTGGTATGCTGCTTTCCTTGAGGAAAGAGGAAAACTTGACATGTTAACTTAAACAATTTTTTGGTGATAGGAACAAATGTAAAACTTTAGAAAGCGTTAACAGAACGAGAAAAAGAGGCCTAATACACTTTAGTGGGATAATTAGCTCTGTGAGCGGTCAGTTGACCAGGAGAGGTGGGGGGTGTCGATGAGAGATGCTCAGCAGTGGCAGTTGCGGGGTGTGTGTCTGAGATGATCCAGGGGCACCTGGAGGGGGAGACCTTCGGGATATGAAAACCAACTTTGGACGTTTGGGCCCCGAGAAGGGAAGTCAGCCTGTTAGAAGCTTACCTGTGGTTGCAAAACACTGTTCTGTGTGTTCTTTCCTCAGCGTTCAGCCATCTGCAGAAGATCCTGACCAGACTCAACCAAAAAAGCAAAAATCAGGTATTGCACATTACAGAAGTATTTGGTACGCCTGGTTTTTCTTAGATTTCATGTACCTAGAAAACTCTGGCTTTTGTACTTCAGCATTGGTACTGAAACTGTGGCTTTTCAAGCCATTCCTTCCTTGTGGCCGTCTGTGTAGCCAGTGGCTTGAGGGTGTATCATAGGGCCTAGCCCTATATATGGCGTTATCTGTGTTGACTGTGGCAGGGCTGAATACTTCTGCTGCCAGCGGGAGATATCCCAGGTCTCTCTGGCGTTGAGCCTGTGCCTGTCAGCAGAAAGAGTACTTTAAATCAAAGCTGTGTGCTCCCTCCTATCTGTATTCACAGTGTACCTCTGTCAGTTCAAAGTGCCCGTATGTCTTAGGACAAATCACTCAGAATCTGGGATGTGAAGGAAGGTAACCTTATGATGGCAGGCAGAGAAAAATGGTATTTCTGTGAGCTAGTGGGGTTGGAGGGGGAAAAAGAAAAAAGCTGAACTGAAAACAGAAGAGTCGCTTTAGTCTGAATCTGAAAATTCTGGCACGTGCATTTTGAAAAGACAGAGGAAGGATGGAGATGCAGCAGAGGCTAGGTACAGGAGAGAACAGCGGGGTAGAGAAGTGCTCTCTTCGGTAAGGCTTTCTCTGATACCCCCTCCAGAAAGTGTTTACGGGTAAAATTACGCAGCTGCCTGCAGCCATGTTGGTGCCTCTGGGTGCCAGCTGCATCGGTCATGATTTGAGATGGACATTTCCCCTTTTCCGTCTTTACTGATAAAGAGGGAGAAATGAGATGCTTTTTAGGCTGCATGGTATTTCCTAGCGCAAGTTCTACGGGGAGACATGGAGCTTCCTCGTTACTGCTTGGCTGCCCCTTACTTAATGGTAGGGGCTGCCGAACTGTTAGTGTGCCTTTCAGGCTTAAGAGCATAAAACAATTGAAAAATAGGTCAAATTGATATCTTGGTCCCCTATCCCTCCTCCGTTAAGCAACCTGACCAGCTCTTGGTAGGAACAATTCCCGTGTCTTAGTAAGTAGGCCAAATCTGCTTCTAAGAACATGGTACCATCTATGCCCTCCTCTGCTAAAATGTCATTCTCTCATCCTCGAACAAATGCTGTTGTCTAATATGATTTAATCTCTAACACAGCCCCGTATTAGACAGCCCTGGCTTGATGTTTGGAAGTACTGTCTGAGGAGTTGCACGTCTCTACTTCTTTAATACTGAAAAGAGCAGGCTTGGGTAGCTTTGGTTTCTAGACCTCAGCGAACAGCTTCTCTCAACTAGACAAGAGAGACATGTACTGAAGTGCAAGAGTACGTGCACTGTTTTTGCAGATCTGGCTGGCAGACTTACGGGTTAGTCTTTGAGCTCTGGCTCTGAAGGACTGCTCGCTGAGCCAACTAATACAAAAATCGCCACCAACTGCTGTTGGCAGAAGGGTGTGTAACTTGAAAAGAGTTACGCTGCTTTGGGTGGGATTAAGGAGATGGGCTTTAATGCAAATAGAAGTCCTAATCCCCTTTTACATCGTGTTCTTATATGGCCTGTCTTTGTTTTCTAGATTACGCCATCTCTGAGTGTAAAGAGAAAGTTGAAGAAGTTTATGCTGCGGTGAAGGTGCCAGCCAAGGCAAGAAGTAAACGCCAGAAGGCTTCAGTCAGCCATGCTGCTCCAATCACAGAGTCTGCAGAGGAGGTGAGCAAGGATTTTGAAAGTAGATAGAATCTGTGCAAGATGAAAGAGGAAGCGGCTCTCCCTAATGCATCTTGAAGTTGGGCCTGCTCTGGGCCTGTGCAGCAGTAGGTCGTTCTTTTCCATTTATAGCAGGCAGCTCTGGTGTGCTGGGTTTGCCTTACTCAAGTTTGCGTATTCTGCTCTAGCACTTGCAGCTGAGAAAGGAGCTAAATGTTTATTGTCTTCCAGATACTTTACAGTTGTTCAAGTTTATAGATTTAGTGTGTTTGCAAGCTGTTACTCTCTTTCTCAAGCTTGTAGTTAAGGAGTCAAAATACATTACAGTACAAGAAAAACTGCATGCTTTGTCTGGATAAACCTCTTTCTGCTAGGTTCATTATCCACCACTCCAGGAGAGTGTAGGACTTTAGCTCTGTGAAAATGAGACGTGAACTGCCCGACTCCCTAGTTTGGTTCCAAGGTGTAATGTTATTTTTCTTAT
The DNA here is from genome assembly GCA_034782735.1 of Sagittarius serpentarius. Classification (NCBI taxonomy): domain Eukaryota; kingdom Metazoa; phylum Chordata; class Aves; order Accipitriformes; family Sagittariidae; genus Sagittarius; species Sagittarius serpentarius. Next base: position 14,254,901 of record JAVKLA010000084.1, read on the forward strand.
TGCCCTGTAGCATGAGAGGAATAAGAAACTGTCTCATGCTCTATTATTCATTCCTGAGAGAGTCATTAACTCTTACTCGTACAAAATATATTTTTCAAGGGCTAACCTATCACACTTCAGAATGTTTAGGAGCCGACTGAGGAGAACTCAGTGATAAGCTTGTATTGTTTTAATCGCTGCGCTTATGAGAGCCTGTATTAAAAAATTAAAGCGTACTTGCCAGAGGTCCTGCAAAGATTTGCATTCTGCTGCAATCTGAACCAGCAAATCATGGTCCCCACATTGTAACAGAGCTGACTAAATTTTAGGAAGTTTAGGTTTGCTTGGATTCACGTTCAGGTTATACTCACATCGGGACTTTTTTTTCTTTTTATTTAAGACTCAGTCCATTTATGACACTTCAGCTAAAAGACCAACAGGTTCTGCGCTAGAAGTGGAGATGCTAGAAATCGGTAAGGCCGACGTCAAGTTATTAACTTGTTTCTTTTTCACCCTACCTTGTGTACTGTGCAGTTCTTCCCCTAGGCTTATGTACGGATTACTGCAGACACAATATCTAGGTAGCATCTAGGAATACTTGTGTGAACTGTTTCTTCCCTGCATCCTGGCATTGCTTCTTGATTGGGGCCAGGTGTTTTTCTTGTCAACTCAGTACAAGAGCTGCCTTGGGTGCAGTCCTTCAGTTCTGATATGTCCGCTGTTAGCTTGCCAGAAGTAAATTGTTTTCAACGCTAATTTTAGGTAGTGGATCGTGATAACCCTTTTCTGTTTCAGGTTTAGGCTGGCAATACCTTGTGTGCACAACTTTCCGTAGTTGCCAATACAAAAATCTGAAAATCTCCTAAAGTAACATAACACAGATAATATTATGATGTAAGAGAGAAAATAAAAATAACTTCTCTTTGGTGAAGCTCTTTACCGCAAACTCATAAAACTCTTCAGTTTCCTTTTATAGTTACTGATGGCTTATGCTCTTCTCTTGTAGATAAAATGCCTTGTGAAACCAATACTTGCTTGAATACGGAAACACTATCCCTTTCTCATAAGACAATTCCATGTCTGAGGTAAAAATCCTTCCATTTTCTTTGACTGCTTCTCTGAACCGTTTGCTGTCTTTCACTTTCATGCTTGAACTTCCTCTGTGTTGCCACCTGCATGGTTCTTTAGTCTTCTGTATTGACTCGGGACTTGGGACTGCCGCGGACATAACATGCGCCTCCGCGTGCAGTTGTGACGTGCAGATCAAACAACAGCGTATACTCAAGGCAGTTGTTCCGATTTTCACTTTGCTTTCTCTGTACTTTCCCATTAGCCAGGTGAAGACAGCACGTCTTCATCCGACAGTCGTAAACGTTTCGGGTCTCTCTCCATCATCATCAGCGTACATGCTTTACAAAATGGTGGTGGAGCTTGAATCAGGGGGTGCACATTTGAATGTTCTCTGGATACTATTTCTTTTGCCGTTGATGTTTTTAGCACAAGCCGGAATGGCAAACACCACATCAAACCTGCTCCAGACAGCACCTTAACACTGAGGGCACCCATTAAGGAGCGCGCTCTGCCAGAACAGTCAACTTCCGAAGTCAGCAAAACGGGGAGGCTTTTCTGTGCTGCTGAAGAGGTAGGCTGGGTGAGAAAAGTGTCTTTTGAAATGAAACAACTTAGCAGTTATAAGAAAACTGTATGTAAATGCTGTAGTGGCAGTTTGTAACAGCACAGTGGGTGTAGTTAATGAAGTTGAAGGAATGCTTCTGGAAAATCAGTGCATAGCGTTTTATTTGTCTTTACATGCATCAGGTCTTGGAACAGAGCAGTGCTTTGTTGCCAAAAGACTGAATTTTAAACCATTTTCATGTAAATGGTGTACTGGGGGAGGACCCTCCAGCCATTTTCACTTTTAAGTGGAGCCCTACTACCTTGTCACTCAGTGTATATTTGTTGCAGAGTTGTTTCCCTGTTTTGTCCTTAACCGAGCTCAACTGTGATCTTTACATAGCAACTTTAAAAGGATAATGTAGGCAAAAACCCCACTCAGTTGCTGATAACCCTTCCTAACAGGATTATCTGAGAGGGCTTTCCCTGTCCTTCCCTTCCAATATCTGAAGCAACTATTGGAAAATTCCTGATAAACCTAGCTTACATGGGCGAAGAATTTACACCGAAGTGCTGGAGAAGCAGGCCATGGCAAGCTGTGGAGTATGATTAAGATACCCTGGGGACTCATAGCACCCAATCATTATGTGTATTGACAGGAATGCGTATTAGCCTGAATTATTATGCAAGAGGTGCAGACCACAGCTGAAGAGAAGAGGCCCCCATTTCAGGAAATAGTTGCAGAAGGAATTTTGAGGTTTATAGTGGGACAGAAGTTCCTAGAGCAGGGCTAACACAACATGAAGGTGTGGGAATTCCTGCTAAAGTGCACTTGAATAATATGCCAGTATTTTGGGAGCAGCCTGTGCAGTCAGCACTAGATCCAAATTACAAACAGTCGCTTCATATGCAGTGCTTCTGATCTGTTTGTTTTTTCCCTCCATTCTGCTAGGATGTTCAGCGAGGAGAAAAGGAGAAATACAAACAGCTCTTGCAACTGGTAAAGGAAAAATACCCTAGAAACCGCCCTAATCCACAGGCTGCACGCTTCTGCAGGTAATTATAGAAAAAATAACCATTAACTTTTTGGTGGTAACTTTGTAGCTGTTGTATCTGGAAGTTGAGGGGAATTAATCTTTCCTACTCTCAGGGTTCTGGACAGTGTCCCACAGCAAGTGTTGAGGCAGACTAGTTTTTAAAAGACCCACCCCCCCTTCAGCTCCCTGCAACGAAGCATGAATATTCTCTGAATGTATATTCTAAAGGTGAAGCTTACTTTGTTGATACGGATGGGTTTCTCTTTCTGATACTTCTTTCTTGTCTGTGTGTTAAGAAAGTTAGTATCTGGTTCCAGTGCTGGCAGTGTAACTTCTAGTATAAAAAGCCACAGCACTGGTTATTCTGTAGCAAATTAAAAAGAAATGATCTTCCTCCTGTTTGCAATTGATGAGCTTTTCCTCGGTCAGGAATCCTGTTTTATCTGAGAACGTGAAACTTAAGGTAAACACAGGGAATGCCAGAATTTTCTCTGTTCCTTTCCACCTCCCCCAGTCCTTCTCACACAAATTATGGGAAGTTTTCTCTTTGCGGTACACTAAGTTGACAAAATCCCGCTCGTGTGTAGAATTCCAGTTCCTAAAGCAACCTGCAAAGGGGAACTTGTGTGTAATTCTGATTCATACATTACCAGTGATGAGTATATTTGATATAACGGTGTCAAGAGATTGCACAAAGTTAATGACACAAGGAAAAAACAGAAAAATAATAGAAGCCATTAATCTTAGTGGAATAATTACACTTCAAGGCTGTGCGGAAGGGGCCTAATTCTTGTAAAATACTGGTGCCAAGGTGGTGCTGAACTTTCAGCATGCCTTTCTACATAGTAAGATGGTAGAGAACACCATGCTTTCTTGCAGTTTCCTTTAAATGCTGTGAAACATGGGCTGTTACCAAGGCTTAGAAAAATCCCAGTCTCTGCTCAGTGGTTCACAGCTAGAAAACATGGGAACATGACAACTTCAGAACAGCGTATTGTGTTTAAACATTCTGGTGCATGAAAATGATGTGGAAAACAGTATCTCATGTAATTTTAGGTGCGCTTGTAATAGCATGTTAGGGTGGGTCAAGACTCTGCTTTCAGCATCTAATCTCGCAGTCATTGATTATTGTGGTTTGGCTCGTATCTCAGAGCAGATCTGGAGCATGCGAGACAGATTCCTTTCAGATGAAGCTAAACCAGAGAGTGTTCCTGTGGAATGTGTCTAATGCGCTCCAACTGCTTATGAGCCTGTAGTCCCTGAGGTCAGGGCAGAGCAGGTCTGAAGTAAAAAGTCCCAGAATTGTGTATGTTGTGAACATTGCGTTCTCAGTGTCAGCATAATCTTTAATAAATAGATTGAAAAGAATTGGTCAGGGTTGGTTGTAATGAATGTTGTCTTTTTCCAATAAGACAAAGTGGCCTTCTCAGGTTAATCCAGGTATTTGTAGGATGTGCAAAGAATATTTTTTTTCTTTTTAAAGAAAAACCAAAGAAGCCACTGATTTGCTGGTGAAAAGGTAAAGGAAACAAATTTCATGATTGATTAGTCTCCTTTGAAATTCCAAAGAGACAGAAAATTTGACTCCTGTGTCTTCAGTACACCTGAGTTGAAAGTAGCTGAGCTTCTGAATTTAAACTGCCTCCTCATGGAAATGCCCTTTGTGTTCTGTCGTGAAACCAGTGCAGTAGACAGGATGTTTCCATTAAGGGATTAAACAGCCTAATTTTACTTTACGTATTTCTATTGCTTTAACTGTGGCTTCCAACTGTAATGTAGACAGTTGTGTACGAATAAACTGCATCATTTCTAGTAAATTGGTATACACTGTTAAAAAATACCGTATGTATACAAATTGTGTTGCTTCTCTGATGTTTTTTGCTGCACCAAAGTGTTCAAGCCTACTCCAAGGAACCAGTGATGACTGTGAGTCACCTGGAAGAGCAAAAATATGGAGGAGATGTCTATCCATGTATGACACTAAGGACCAGTGAGTATCCCCATGATTCGTATCTGTTCCGCTTTGTAGGTAGACTTCAAATCAAAATAGAGCATTTCCTTAAGTCTCGAAGGTGTAGATTATGCTAAAAAGATTTGTCAGCGCTAGGGTATGGTTGATCTGTGTCTGTCTATAAGGAAACCCAAATCAGCCAGCGTGTTTATGCTAGTATAGCTTATGTCAGCTCTTAGAGTGAAATGAGCTGTCTCTGGAAAGAAAGGGAAAAAAAAAAAGAGGGAGGAACACACCCCCCCACCCCTCAAACCATAGCTAGTTATTGGCTAAAATGGCTTTGTAAGGTTTTTGCTGAAGTGAAAAAGTTTGTTTAAAACTGTACTTGAGAGACGTTACTGTACCAGCGATGTTTGTAGCTGCAGACGTAACTGCACTATAGCAGAGAACATCGTAGTATCTGGCTGTTTGTACTAGGGCAGGGTGATACGTTCCCGCGCACCCTTAGATGCCAGTTACTTAACTCAGAGTTGCAGTTACTGTGTTATTCTTTAATCCCTTTTAGTGCTGTACATGACTATTTGTGTGATAGCAGAGCTTCGAAACCAAGTACGCTAACTGCACAGTACGACTGTTGCTACCAAGTTAGCTTCTTTTGTAGATCATCTTTAGCGAGTTGAAGATACGTAACTACTGATGGCGACCTTAATCGTCTTCTGCAGAGTGGGCTAGTTAAACTGGTTTGCTGACAAGCTATTTTCTTTTGTACCAGCAGTGTGTTATCATATCACGTGTTCATGGGTATACATTTAATATTGTCCCAGTCTTTTTTTCTTTTTTCCCCATTCATTACTTAAATAATTTTTCGTCAATACTTCTTTTTACATATCTGTGACTTTATTACAGAATCATATGAGTGTTGAAATTATTTCTGAGCAGATGTTAGAATTTGGGGAAAGCTTGCTTTGTCATGGAAAATGACAAGCTACTCTTCTGAGCCTGGAGGAGCATCTGGTTTTGCAAAAATCACTTGTTGAGTCAAGTGTGCGAGCTAGGATGTAAAATCTAATAAATGCCCTGCTTCAGCTTTCATACACTTGCACGTGATACTCAAAGTTCAAACTGTTTGCCAGAGTTCAAACTTTCTAACCATAAAGTCTTCATTAAAAGTTTTCTTGTATTTATCACCCAGAAACCGAGAGCTATGTACATCTGATGGTAATTGAAAGTTGACTTCTTGTTTTCATACTGCTGCTTTTCTGTGCAGGTATCAAATGTGCAGATGTTTGCAGCCCACAGTGGTCTCAGAGAAGAGATACGATCAGGTAGAGTCTCTTTTAATCACAGTTCTTGTTTCTTTTGGTTCTGTGTGCGTGTCTTTCAGCGTCCAGTAGTGTCCAGAAGAAGACAAATTACATTTATCATCTCAGTGCTGTGGAAGAGGAGTAGCTAGCTTGCGGCTCTGGAATTGCTCGCAAGCCAGTTGCATCTCAAATACAGCTCCCATGCTAAAGCTGTGCTGTGTGACAAACAGGGGTGTGCTGGTGTGGTGTTTTCTGGGTCCTTTGCTGTGGGAAGAAAGCCAGTCAGGGTGAGAGTGGTGGCCGTACCAAGTTGTCCTTGGATTTGCAGAATCCGTTCTCGCTTGTGAGTGTCTTTCTGCCAAACCTTTAATGAGCTGACGTTTCATTTCTTTCACTTTGAAACTAGGATCCTAAGCACAAGGTTTAGAGAGCTTGTAAAGCCTGGTGGGACTGAGGCAGTTTTTGTGACTTACAGGATGCCTTGGGTTTGAGTATGAGACCAAAACAGAGGCATGCAGTTGGGTTGTTTGCCTGTTTGAGAGGCCAGTGGACTCATTTGTGTTGGCTGGCTGAGCTGGAAGCCCTACGAGTTCAGATGGCTTTGTGTTGTTGAGGGAAATGGGGTTTTGGTTGCAGTAAGTGCAGCTACAGGGAAAGCTTTTGTATGGCAGTTTGATGCACGCACCTTTCTGCAGCGACCTGCCCTTAGATGAGAGAGGAGAAAGTGTAGATGGGAGCAGAGAGTGATTCAGTTGTGGCAGTCCTGATTTTTAGCGAATTCTGTCGCTGTTCTTCTCCCCGCTTTAAACACTAGCGCTATATTTAGCTGTTGCAGCACTGTTCCTGGACTTAAGTTGTCACTGGTTCCCCTAAGCTCGAGGGGAGACAAGGAAGTAAAATAACTGATAGAGTATGATGGGTTCAAGTAAAAGGAACATTTGCTTGCCTTTTTTTGCAGATTTAGCTGCTAACTAAAGTCATTTGACAAGGCCTGTGACATCTACTCTTATCATGCTGGACCAAAAGCCTTTAAAGCACAATGAGTGTAGGATACCGTAGGAGTCTGTTGTAGGTCTCCCTCCTGAAAAAGGGGATCTTTGGTGACAATGCAAATTCTTGTTTTTGAAGAAGGGACATATATATGGACAACTTTAATGTCTGTGTATTTGTTTGCTCTTCAGAGTCTGCGTGGTTTTAATGATAATCCTCTCCAAATGGGGATAGTCACTCTCTTGACTAGCCTATAGAAGGCAAGTAAACATCCCGTAGCTGTCCCATTTTTAATTCAATGTGCTGGTCTTAGTTTCCGTAAGCTAACTATATTTGGATGCAAGTATAGTTGCAGACGTTCATGTTCTACCTTGCAGTATAACACCTAGCATGCCATATTTATCACCAGTAGCTCACAAAGCACTTGATAGAGGAAGTGCTGGTTGCTTCCCTCTTTTCCAAATAATGAAACTGATAAAGAGAAACAAAAGGAGTTTTGCACATGTAGATGAAAGAAAGTTTGCAAAGCTCCCAGCACTTCATTCTATCCCAGTCTTGCTGCTATGAAAGAATGGTGGGTGCTGGAAGCTGAGACAATGTTGTCATATGTTCATGTGTGTAACTGAAGCTTTAGTCAGAATCAGCCTTGAAAAAGCATTTCTTATCCAGAAGGTGAATTCTTGAGAATTACATGGGACAGGACAGATATACAGCTCACTCCTCTCTCTCTTTCTTTCCCTCTCCTCGCAGGTACTACACAGCAGCAGAAAACTCTCATGAACAGGGAAAACCAGTGAAACAAGCCATTGCAGGGGTAAGCTTGTGTTATTCATTATTTCACTTTTTAGGAAAATACAGCTATTTGTGATCAGAAATTTTTGCACTCTTCGCTTATGTATGTTGTTGAGTAAGTAATATTTTTGTCCCACTTGTTTTTCCCAGGGAAAGCGGGAGCATTATTTGATGAGCAGCGCTATCACAAAGGGTTTCCCGCTGCCATCAGTTTTGTTTCTGGACTATTACGAGCACATTACGCTATATTATTTTTACTCTTCCCCTCTAACGTGTTGGGTATAGTTTCAAAATCTTTAGTGCACAGACTTAGTTGACCTGCAAAGCTGGACTGCAGTATCTTTAGTCTTGTTTTACTTTGTGAGATAGGAAGTACCCGTTTCTGACTTTCATCTCTCGTCAGGATTGAGATCAAAAATAAAATTTTAATCATGGAAGTCAGAAGTATGAATCTCAATCTCAACTTGATACCTACATGTGGAGGCTTTGCTGGAGTTCTTAATGCTAGTCCAAGCCAAACTTATCTTTCTGCCTCTCTTGCCTCTGTTTGGTTTGGAGCACAGCACTAGGTGGGCGCACAGTTGGAATGCAGTCATCAATAAAAAGTAACTTTGGGGTTTGCTGGTTGGATGTGTGTGCAAAAACCCTTCCAGTTTTCTACACGAGCAAGATTTTCTGCACTATCCCCTAGCAAACAAATCTGTGCTTGCTTGCTAGCTTAATGTCCTTTTGTCCAACAGAGACAGTACGGAGCTGAAATCTCACAAGATGTGTTATTCCAATTACATCTGGCACCTGTTCTGTCCCGAAAATCATCTGCCCTTGATGTGGAAGAAAAGAAATTCCCAAGCTCGGAAAAACCAGTAGAACACTTTTCTCCGCTCACAGAGGTACCATAGCTGGCAATCTGTTAGACAAAACAGAAGGCTGTGAAACAGCTGCAGGGAACTCCATTTATTATAGGTAGTTCTTAAGGCTTTTTGAAATCTTAAGAACTTGCATTTAACCTGCTACCGAGTGTCTGCAGCTGTACTTTGCAGCGCAAGAGTCAGCAATAAAGCTGGTTTTAAGGATTTACTGTGCTACACGCGCTGCTTCAGTTGTGCTGACCTAAGGGTTTGTGGGGCTTCGGCGACCAGGACAAAAATCAGCCCACGCTTAACAGTCCTAACCTGATTTATACAGTTTTATTGGCTCTGCCTCTCAACCTGTCCTACCATGGTGACAGAACCTGAAAAATAAGCTTTTGCTGATCCACGGTTTTGCACTGCTTGTGGGGGTCCTGAGCATCTTGCGTACGTCCTCAGGATCTCACAGAGTCATGTATGCGCACAGGGAATGGTTGCACTGCAGCAGTGGCCACAGGAGTTAACTTAGTTCCACTGTTCAACAGGGAGTGGGAGTTCAAGTTCCTCTACTTCTATGAATCGGAGTTGCAGTCGTGCTGATCTAATTGGGCACCTCCTTTTTTTGCCGATTGAGGAGTGGCTTGGAAAGGGCTAGTAAATCCAGCGTTTACAAAGCCTGCAGAGTGATGCTAAGTACAAGGAAAACGAGGTGTTTTTCTTATTTTGCTAGCCCAGATTCAACCAAGAAGGAGACGCTGTTGCAGCTCGGAGCGTTTTATACCAACAGACCTAGTGGTTTATTTCCATTCCTTAAGCAGACTTAGATGGAAACATCAAAGTTGCATGCACAATCTGGACTCCTGATTGCCTGACTCCGGTGTAGCTGCCTCAGTTTCCCCCCTTTGCTCTTACTTCAGTTCCCTTTGAAGTCCTCCACCTTCAGATTCTTTCAGGCTCCTGACTCAGTTGCCTTGGTATGGAGAACGCCTACTGTGGTTGGCTTAAACCTCGGTATTGCGAGGGCTGCAGCGTCACATGGGAAAGGTGTTTGCTGTGCTTCTGTTTGTTTTTCTGCCACTTTAGTGTGTTTGCTAGTCCACGTTTTGTATCGGCTTCCTTTGTTGAAAACAAATCGAAGCAAACCTGGGCTCTAAAGTTCAAAGTTAAGATGCTGCAACAAACCAACCAACAAAAAAGTGTTATTGCTAACTTTGCAAAAAAACTGGCAAAGGCAGTTGCTCCCTCGCCTGAGCTTAGTTTGCAGGCCTTGTGTCAGTTGAAAGCTGCCCACAGGTTAGCGTGCTCAATACTCTTGTTTCACAAGTCCTTCCCTGTTTAACTGTTCGTTTCAGGCCATGGAGAGAGAGGTCATTGCCGCATTTGGCAAAGGTGAGCCAGACGAGATCATGAGCAGTGCCTTCAAACTAAAGGTCACTCGTGAGGACATCCACACGCTAAGGAACCTTCGCTGGCTAAATGATGAGGTAAAACTAGCTGCAGCACTGTGATATTCTAATTCAGCATTTATTTAAAAATGCCCCTTCACTGTGTACAGAAGTCTTTTCAGAGTTATTTATTTGATGACCCCTACTGCAGAGCCTAGAAATATCGGTACAGTTCTTATTTTAGGTACTGAAGGGTCTAGTGTTTCTGGAAGTTCCTTTACTACTTGCATTATGCAGCTTCCAGGAGTTAGTCTAGGTTGTTGGAGTGGGTGGCAGGTGTTTTTATCAAACTGCAGAAGAAACCAAGTGCAAAAGTCTCAGAACAAAAGCTGACAGCTGAGGCTGGAGTTCTCTCAGCTGCGTACTTAAGGGTGGCCAGCAAAGACATGTTGCTGTATTTTTCTTTTGGTAAGCTAGTGTCTTATTTTACATCTCAGGTTTACTCTTTATGGTACAGGTCATTAATTTCTACATGAGTCTTCTCGTGGAAAGAAATAAGAAGGAAGGATATCCAGCAGTCCATGCTTTTAGTACTTTCTTTTATCCCAAACTAATTTCTGGGGGCTATAAAGCAGTCCAAAGATGGACCAGAGGTGTGGATCTCTTCAAGCAGGAGCTCATCTTTGTGCCTGTTCACCTGAGAGTGCACTGGGCGCTAGTGGTGAGTCAAACTGGCTTTTTATTCAGAATTGGATGGGGAGAAAAAACTAGCAAGAGAAGTCATTTGGGTTTTGTTGTATGTGCAGCACAAGGCTGTGCTTTGTCTAACAGTCACCTTTTAATGACAGGTCATAGATGTCAGAAAGACCACCATCAAATACTTTGACTCAATGGGACAAAAAGGCGACAAGATTTGTGAAACTCTGTTGTAAGTAACTGCTCGCTCAATGCTTTTATGCTGTGAATTATGAGAGGGTTTTTGGATTTTGTCCCTGTAATACGACTATAAGTTTTCTCATTTCTTGTAAATACAAAACAGATATCTTTTGATTTGATTGCTGTGAGCTGTGTGACATTGGCTACTTATCTAGTCTCACGTCGTCCCCTCCGCCCAGGGTCTTGGATGCCTGGATTCTGCCACCTTCCCACTATATGCACAGAAGAGCGTCACTGTCCAATACGCGATACCCTCGTGGCACACGTGGACTGACTTTGTCAGTAATCAATAAAACTGGGCTATTGACGGGAGGGAAGAATTTCAGGGAAGTGTTTCAAAACACCAACCTGACTGTAAAAGGATTACAGGCTTCCAAGAGCTTTTTAACTCCTCCTTCTTTAAGAACTTTAAGATTGCAACTCGGTAGTGTTGGTGTCCTAGGGTATATACACTCCTGTTTGTGATCAGCTACACATATACTTTTATTCTTTATTCCTTAGCTCTTTTATCCTTTTCTTGTATTGAGACCTTTCCCCCCCGCCAAGGTGTAACATTCATGCTTTCTACCGCGGCGAGCCGTGTAACGTACTCCTCCTCACTTTGTCTGTACCTCTGCTATTCTGTTCAGTGTTTTAAACAAAGCCACCATATTTCCCTCCAGCTTACCCCAGCAGGCTGCCCTCGTGTCCTCACTGTGTGTTATCTGTATTATTTCTAACCTTCTCATTCAAGACAGGTGACTTGTGGCAAGCTTTTCCAGATGTACCAGCTGGCATGACACACATCTCAAATGTAACGGGTACAGTTTTTCATGTTGTGGAAGCCAGCATCCTTAGATGTTTTCGCCGCTGATGCAGAAGTAATAAAACCCCTTAATCCAACAGCTTTGTAGACCAAGAGCAGGAGAGCAGCCCCACAGAGAGAAACCAAGTGTTGTGTTAGTCCAGTGCTCTCCTGAACAGTTAACAGCAGATGCCTCTACTAAGCAACGAGCTTTTGTGGAAGTCGCTGCTGGAATTGTTGGTCTCATTCCTGACCAACTGGTCTCATTCCTGACCACTAGCTCACTGTGTTCGTAAAATTTAAGATTTGGATCTTTCCTCCAAATGCCTTAAATCAGCTTCTGTGAGGACCCTCTGACATTTTACTGTCCTGCCATTCTCTTCTTCCTGTGATCCTTCAGCAGCTCTTTTTTTGTTGGCCTGAATTGCGGAGACGAAGAGCGATTTTGTTTTGTTTTAAACAGCCAATACCTGCAAGAAGAAAGCCGGGAAAAAAGAAATCTGGAGCTGAATTTTTCGGAGTGGACTCTTCACAGCATGGAGTCACATGTATGTGAGCACTACTTAGATACGAAATGTGAACTATAACTCCTCGTCACAAAGGTCTTAACACTTTCTAATAAGTCCAAGCCTTTCAAGAACGGCCATAAGCGTCTCATGTTCTTACGGTACCACCTCAGGCTGCAGGTGGACCAGGAAACCATGCTGGGATGAAATCTTTAAGCAGTGCCTCTCCTTGCTGGCCAAATACTTTCTTTTTCTTAATTAGTCTGCCACGTTAAGGTGAATCTGGCTTTGCCCCCATTTCGCAAGCAAATTTAAGAACCTGTTTAGCTGTTGTCAGAGAACGTAGGCTTCACAAATCAGTTTTGGATTTGGGATAATTATTCTGGTTTGGAGCACAAATCCTGGCATGTGACAAAGCAAAGGGCTGAGCTGACGTTTCTCAACAAGTTTATAGTAAAAAGCACTATCTAAGGACTCAATTTAAGAAACACGACACTGTACAAACCTCAAGACACCTTGCAGGGAGGAAGGCTGCTATCCCTTATCAGCCTGCCAAGAATTTGAATTGTAACATCCAAGTAAAGGAAGCAGAGGGGAGGGGTGATGCACGGTTAACTGGGCGTATTCCTTGTGTGCAGGAGTGGTAAATGGATTAGGCAAGTAGGTTCACAAGTGTCTGGTTAGTGTGGTGTTGGTATGGGTAATGTGTGCTACTTCCAAATTGCTTTTCTTGTAAGACAGAGGAAAATTCTCCATCTTCTTTGCGTTCTTTAGGAAATCCCTCAACAACTGAACGGAAGCGACTGCGGGGTTTTTATGTGCAAATACGCAGATTATATCTCCAGAGACAAACCGATAACCTTTACGCAGGTGAGTGAAGGTTATAAGCAGCTCCAGATTTTTTCGCACAGATACAAAAGCCAGGGAAGTTAGGCAGCAGCTGTGTCCTTGTGTCTGGGGCAGGGGCTGACGTTTTGCACCTCGCTCTGGTTTTGGTGCGTGGTTGCTGGGGTTGGAACTTCACAGTGGGCTCAGCAGGGCAGAGCTGTATTCTCCGTCCTTACGGCAGCCAGTGGGCTTGGGATATCTGGCCTTTGTATCTTTTGGAGAAATGGGTTTCACCCTTGGAGCGGTTAAGACAGTGGTTGTTTTCCAGCGGGGTGGTCTTTTATTAAAGCGCTTGTAAGCTGTTGTGTAGTCAAGCAAATCTGGATTTCTTGGGTTGTCATGTCACCCTCTTAGGAGCTGTGTGGGTGAAACCCACGTGGTACCCAGATGGCAAGCGCTGACAGTTCTTAAAATGAACTTCATATTAAAGAATTAACTGGGTGTTTATGCAAATTTTCTGCCTCTTTCTGCCGCGACTTCGTATTGAATGGATTTTTCTTCTCTTGTCAGAATCACATGCCTTACTTCCGCAAGAAGATGGTGTGGGAAATAATCCATCAGCAGCTGCTGTGAGACATGCACTATTGGAGTAACACTGTGATCACCTTAGGGTGACTTACTTAACTCTTATTTTAGTTACTTTTCTAATATCTTATTTGAAGAAGCAGCAGGCACACAAATTTTCCTCTTTAGGCTATGAAGTAGTGGTTAAGTTTTGGTTTTTTTTCCCCCGATTTTGGAGACAGTTAACTCTCTTTGAAATTAGCTAATGCACCTCAAGTGCAAGCCAGAAAGATTGCTGTGACCTCTCCAAGGGAACGGTTAAGAACAAATGCTGTGAACCTCTCTCCCCGAGGTGGATGCTCATACCTCGCAGCACACGTGGCCACATTTCGGACATACGGGACTCTCGTTTGTGGTGGTGTTTGCTGAACTTATCTTCCAAAGGACAAATGTGCTTAGCTACTGTTTCCTCAAGGAGAGTTTTCTTCTGTTTCTGGAATATCTGTGATCTACTTGATTCCTAAAACTGGATTTGTGATGACCATAGAAAGAAAGCATTTACCATCTTTTGATTTGTAACAAATCCATAGTGAAGCCCCTGTAGTTGGGGTTGGTTTGTTGTTTGTTGTTTGTTTTTTGTGGTTTTTTTGTTTGTTTTTTGTTTTTTCTGTCTCCAGGGAGTTATCTAATGTGAAAAGAGAAGTATTTATTTCTTTTTATTAAAATAAATATGTAACTTATATAAAAAGAGCCTTACTGGAATGAAACTTTACCTGGTAATGAAATAGAATTTTTTTTAATTCAAAAAAGCTTGACGTATCAGTGTGGTTTTTAGCACGCTACAATCTGCGAGACTCTAGCCAGGATGAGTATCGGAGCACAAAAGCCTCTAAGCGATTGGCACAAAACCCTGAAGGGGCAATCGGGATGTCATTCGGCAGCCAGATGAGCAAGCGCAATCCTGCTAATACCGAAGCAGGAGGTTTCTCTTTGGGGTAACTCACTAGACTTCACAGTAGGACAGACAAAGCCCATGTGCGCAGTTTGGTGAGCCCGGGCTGTCCAGCGCTGGCATCTGTTTTAAGGCTAATACGGCTGTCTCCACGCAGTATTGCAGTGTACTGCTGAGGAAGTGTAATAAAATGTGGCAGCACCGATGCGCTGGGCTAAGGACACGTGTCCCGCCAGGTTCAGCGATGTCGCTGGGACGTGTTCCTGCCTTATTGCCCCTCTGCTGCCGGTACTGCCTCCACGCCTCTACCAAACGAAGAGCTTGCCTGAATTCTCGCTCTGTTACAGTCGGACCGAGCTAGATGCGTTTAAACGTGGTGGTTTTCCCCTTTCTTTTGTTTTTTTGTCCTTCAGGTTATACTCCAGAACTGGAGTAGGATTTCAGGTCTCTCATTTACCATCGCAGAGGAAAGATTGCCCGTAGCTGGTTTGGAAGCCGCATGTTCACATGCTTGCATAAATAACCGTGTCAGATTGTTTCTGTAATGGCATAACGTAAGGTGATGCCTGACCGGTGACGAGGCATCTCCTCAGCTCTGGGGGAAAGACAGTGATTCTGGGGGCATCCCCTCTGTCATTGTGGGTACAGTCAGCCTTCACGGTGCTGCTCCTTGCCTGAAAATCTGCTCTCCCGGGAAAGCTGATAAGGTGGTTTATCTGTGTTGCGGGTCAGCAGCTGCATCAGTCTTTGCTTTCGAACTGATTAGCTTAATCCATCAGAAAATCAGAGGAGATTCTCCAAAGAGAGAACTATTTCAAAGGCATCTGTCTTGTTTTGTCCTTACGTGAGATAGTTAATCTTCCCTGGATCGCCAAGGGCTTGGAAGATTTTAGCCGTTTATTAACGCTAGGACCCAGTAGCTGAATGCTTGAAGTGTCCTTTCCCTTTAGCTTCGGTTCTCACTGTCTGCGGATGCAGCTTTTACCAAAGCAGAATTTTTCTTTTGGGGGAAGAAAACCAACGCCTGCGGAGGGGCTGGTGCTGTAAGGACGCTTTCCATGTCTTCCTTGGGCATGCTGCGGAAGGAGAGGGGGCTCGCGTCTTGGGTGGAAGGAGCAGGGTGACGCTGCTGTGAACAGCCGAGCTGGGCGCGCAGCCGGCCGGTGCCTTCCCTGTCCCCTGCACAAACTGAAAAGCAGGTCTGTGGTGTCAGCCCCGCTGGGGGATACCTGTGCCGGCGGGCACTTAGAAGCAGCTGGGTGGTCGTGGCTGCTGAAAGCCTCCTTCTGCGAGCCGGTGGGGAAGGTGTACACGTACCCATCGCTATCCCTGCTGGCTGCAAGGTCATCGCATGGGCTCTGGCCCTTCAGCGTGAGTCCTCGGGCCCCTACAAGGGTCTCTAAGAACCCCCCGGGGCAGAAACAGCTTATTACCTCTCGTGCTTCGGGCAAAGAGTTGGCGGGGCAGGAGCTGGGCCTCATGGCTCCTTAATAAATGGCCTTTTGCGGGGCGGGGGGAACAAGCTTGTGCTTTCCCATGCTGATGGGAGAACACGTGTACAGCATGAGCAATGCTGTGTCCCCCAGCTGCTGCCCTGGGCTGGGGGGGGGGGGTGGGGGGGGGTGATGCTCCTCATCTGGCTTCTGATGCTGTGTGTCTGCGCTGTGCCGCTGTCCT
>JAVKLA010000084.1:14271206-14297014 GCA_034782735.1 Sagittarius serpentarius
GTGCTGTAGGTGGGGAAGAGACCCCTTTTTTTTTTTTTTCCTTTTGCTCCCTGCACCTTTCCGAAACACAGGGGTGTGACACTTGACGTGGTTTTGGTGCTTCGAGGTGTTACGATGGGTGGCACCAGCGCCTGCCCTCCCCAGGCGTCGCCTCGCCCGTGGCACTGTCTCCGGCGCCTGGTGGGTGGGTGGCTGGGAGGGAAGGAGCACAGCTTGGGTGGAGGGGGGGGGGGGGGCCACAGCAGGGCGGGTGGGGGGGGAGTGTTCCCTCATCGTGGCATCCATCAGCGCCCCACACACAGCCCTACCCCTGCCACGGTTTCACGCGAGGGACAACCAAGCCCCATTTTGGTCCTTGCCCCGTTTGGTGGTGGCCTTCTCCCTGCTGCTGGGGAGACCGAGCTTTTGGCTAGCTAGAGAAGCAGCCATGGAAGGGTCGGGGGGGGGCGGCAGGGGAGCTTTCCAGCTACACAAGCATCGTGAGTGCGCCATTAATAACCACAGCAGTGCCACGGCGTCGTTTTGGCTTCGCTAACTACCAGCGGAGAGGCAGGGCCCCTGGTTTCATGGGGGGGAGAGGCGGCTTCGTGATGGCGACACCTCCCCAAGTGACTGGGTAACGCTACATCTGGCAACACCTGCAAACATCTCCGCCCCCCCGCAAAAAAATACTTCCCCCCCCCAATTCCACCCCTTCTTCCCCCGACAGCGCAGCTCTAGCTGCCCAGTGCTGGAGGCAGAGAAATGGGGTGGCCACGGGGCCATTCCTGCCCTCCCCCCCCCGCCCAAAGCTCAGCTGGGCCGTGACCAACGCAAGGCACTCGAAAGAAAGCAACGGATAGCAAGCTCAGGCTCTTGTTAGCTGGATATATTTCTCTTTTTTGTTGTTGTTTTGTTCTTGTCGTCGAGGTTGGTTTTTCACAGAACACTTTGCAGTAGAGGAAAAACGTGGCGTCGCAGCCCCTGGCTCTGGCGCTGGCACCGGCACCTCACCCCGGCACGCTCAGCCGGCGGCACGGGACACGCCGGCGGCATGCTGCTCCCGTCCCTCCTCTTGCCCGTCGGTTTTCACCCCTTTCATTCATTGGGGTTTTGTTGTTTTGTTTTGTTTTTTTTTCTTTCTACCTTTTTTTTTGTTCGGCTTGGGTTTTTTTTTGGTTTTCCTTTTTTTTTTTTTTTTTTTTAAACATTTCTCAAGCTTTCTCTGAAGGAATGGCCACTGGCTCTCAGCTAGCGGAAGGAGACTACGGCAGAGCTGTGGGACATGTGGGATGGTTTCCTTCTCCCGCCTCGCAGCTGACTTGGTCAAGATCGTTTTCCAACTCGTTTTTTATTAAAAAAATAAAAAAATGCTCCAACTATCAGTTTTACAAGGCATACAAAATCTCTAAAAGGGAACACAAGCGCAAGGTGCTGAGGTACGAAAACCTGAGGTAGTTTGTGTGTGTGTGTGTATGTGTGTGTATGCGTGTGTTGTGGGGGGGTTCGTTTTTCTTTTCTTTTCTTTTTTTTCTTTTTTTTTAATTTAAAAACAATTTTGCTAGTTGTTTTTCCGGCCCTGAGCCGACAACCTCTTGTAAATCTGGTTCCCCCCCCACCTCGCCCCCCTGTCCCCGCCATTTTCCCCTCTTTTCCCTGCACTGGGGATCTTTAGGGAAAGATCCCTGCCCAAAGCGGGCAGGGCTGGGGCTGCCCGGCCTTCCCTGGGGCTGGTAGTGCCCAGCACGGCTGTGGTGGCGGGCAGTGATGGGGGGGGCAGGGGACGGACAGGGGACGGACAGACGGACAAGTGGAAAGGGGGGACGGAACGATGCAAACCCCGGGTTTGGACTCTGTGAAGCAAAGAGGAAAGGGCATGTGAAAGAGATTCCTCTTTTAGGCGACGGTATCCCTTCTGTTGGCTCATACAGGCACTGCTCTTCTCAAAGCCCTTAAGAAATTGCTTTTTAACGCTCGTTTAATATTATTATTTCCCCCCGCCGGTAATCCTACATCTCTGCTCTACTGTGCATTAGAGAACCAATGGACTAGCTCCTTTCCTTAAAACTCTAGAAAAGCCTGCTTTTGCTAAAAACAAACATCCCCCTCCCCCCCAGCCCCTTTGAAATTAAAAAAAGAATTAAAAAACCAAAAATTCTTACAAAACTTAAAAATCGGTGTTAGTTTCGTTATCGATATATTAATTCTAAAAATCGGTGAGCGCCGCGCTGTGCGCCGCAGCCCCCCTCCCCCCCCCCCACGCCGGGCGACCTCCCCCGGCCGTGCCTGGATGAAACGGGTGGCTTTTAGGAAATGAAAAAATAAAAATATCTCTCTCTCTCTCTGCCTATGTTAGTCCAACTAAAGGGATAGCGTCGGGAGGCGACGGAGTAACGGAGGAGGCTGCGGGATGGCGGAAGCCCTCCCCGTACCCCTCTGCTGCGCACCCTCGCAGCACCCTGGCCGCGGCGCAGGGCGGGCTTGGGTGGGGTGGTGGGGGGGCGGGGGGGGTGTCTTTGGTTTGCTCCCCTGACCTGCTGGGGGGTCCGGCGGCGGCGGCGGCAGTGGGGTTACATTCATCGGGCGGTGCTGGCCGGCATGGTGGGAGCCTCACTTGCTGTGCTGCGAGGCCGGGGCTCCCTGAGCGTGTTTCTGCTCCTGCTGCTTCACCTGCTGTACGATTTCCCTGATCTTGCGCTGTGCAGTCTTGGGGGGGGCGGGGTGAGCAAGAACCGGGGGTCAGGGTGGGCACCGCAAGCAGCCCGAGCAGATCCTACCCCCCCACACCCAACACCCCGCAGCCGCAGCAGCACCTCGCCGCTCACCGCCCTCCAAGCTTTTAGTTAGGGGGCACGCTCGCAGTTCGGCTGTGCTCAAGAAGGAGCCAGCCGCTCTCCTCCCGCCCAGCGGCACGCGCAGCACTGCGGGGTTTTAACTTGTGCTGCTCCTATCGCTCCCCGAGAGCCTGAGTTTTGGGGTGCCGCCCTCCCGCTCAAGCAGTCGGGAGACGAGGCTGGGGGAGGCGGGTGCCCGCCCACGCTCCCTGCCGGCACTGATGCCAGGGAGGAGCCAATTCACACCCTGGGTGCCACTACGCATGGTGCCTTAAGACACCTATTTTAGCTAAATCGACCCAATCTTTAGCGTTTTAACGCTAGCACAGCTGGGGAGAGCTGCCAAAACACCTTTAGTGCATCCTGGGTGCACAGGCGCCGCCAAAAACAGAGCGGCAGGATGCTCAGGCAGTGCCGTGCTCGGCGGCTGTCCTTGGTGGATCAAAGGGGCTGGGAATATTGGAAAAGCCACGGCCAAACCTTACCTGGCTGGCAAAGAAATGCCCAATGATTTTAACGATGACCTCTTCGTTCTCGTCCGGGGTTTGGTCTCGCGGCACAATGACTTCTGCGCTAGTTAAATTTTGCAGTTCGTTCACCTGGAGCAAACGACAGAACTCCGGGTGGGTTTTGTTGCGGAAGAGCCAAAATCCTCCTCTGCCTGTGTCACCCCGGCTCTGAGCTGGCACACGGCGCCAGGCCGCCGTGGGTCGTACCCTGTCCCCCCCGCCTTGGGACAGTCACCACCCGACAAGAGCCATCACCAGGACACAGGGCTGGAGTCGAGACGTTGCTGCGATGGGCTTTGCCTCCCCCAGCCCTGGGGCAGGCAGGGGCGATGGGTGACGCCCAGCTCTGCAGCTCCAGGGTAGGGGGGAGCCTCCCTGCCCCCCCCCCACCTACCGTCTTGCCACCTTTGCCTATCACACGGCCGGCGGCGAAGGAAGGCACCTTGATGTGGGCTTCAAGCTTCACTTCTTCTTTCGGGTTAAAGAAGTTTTCCTCTTTCAGCTTCCCGAATATTCGCCCTTGGGCCTGGGGAGGAGACATAAGGGACATAGGGCAGCGGTCCTGGCGGCGCCTGCTGTCCCCTCCATCCCCGAGGGCAATGACGTGCCCATGTCTGGCAGCATCAAAACCACCGTACCGAGCCAAGAGTCGCCCCCCCCGCCCTGGCACTCAAGAGGGAGACGAACCCAGGCTGGCAGCACGGCAGTGACTGAAGGGATGCTCTCGACTTCTCCCATAGCATCCCCCACCCCCACCCCCACCCCCCCCTGCAAACCACAGCCCCCACCCCGTGGCCAGCGCACCTTGAACTGAGCCTCGGGCGGCCCCGTGATGATGACCATCCGCTCGCTGGCGTCCGGACCTTCTGCCGGGGCGATCTGCAGGGGGGGATGGGGGAGAAGGAGCGTGAGCGTGGCCCTGCTTTGGCCAGACCTCCCCTATGTGGGACGTCCCCCCCATGCAGGGGCACCCCCCCATGCAGGAGCATCCCCTCCCACCCAAGCAGGGGTGATCAGCAGGGTGTTGCAGGACTGGGTTTCTACTAATTGGGGGAGCAAAACCATGCCCTGAGGGCTCCTGTTCGCTTCCCTCGACAGTAGGAAGGGGAAACCGAGGCACGAAGCCCGGGACCAGCCCCGCAGCTCCTGGCTCACCTTGATGGAGGCGCCGGCAAACCGTGCCAACTGCTTGATATGCTGCCCCTTCTTCCCGATGATGGCCCCCACCGCCTGCGTCGGGATGAACAAGTTCACAACCTCCTGCTCCGGCAGCTGGCGAGAGCACGGAAGAGCGAGACCGTCAGGGGACCAGCCGGACTGGACTGGGCGGGGGGGCCTGCCCCCCTGCCAGCATCAGCGGGCAGTGGCTGCCCGCTCCGGCCAAGTTGCCCACCCTCCCAAGGTGCCCAAGGAGCGGAGATCTCACGGAGGGAGGTGCCGGGGCACTTACAGGGTGATGATGGGGGAAGGCGCCGGCTGGGGGGGCTCCGTACAGACTCGAGAGGTACGCCGAGGAGCTCTACGGCGGGAGAGAAAACGAGGGTCAGCGACATCCCCAGCGTGCCGGCCCCTTCCCGGCCACCCCCAGCCCGATGCAGAGCAGCGTGCCACCACCGTGAGCCTGGCGGGGACACGGGGACAACCCTTCAGTCCCTGAAACCCCTCCTGGAGAGCGCGGGTGCACCCGAGGGTGCATCGGGGTGAGCTGCAGCCCGGATCCTGCACCGGCAGCACAGCGTAACGGGGCCAGGAGGTGGATGGGAGCTCCCCGTTACCCCCAGTCCCTCCCCGCTGCTGTTTTTTTTTTTTTTTTTGGCTGTGTTGAGCTAGTGTTTACAGCGGAAAACTGGCCCCTACGGCCTTTCGGAGCAGCCGCAACCCCAGAAAGCCGAAACCGTGCAGGAACCACTGTCGGTCCCCTGCAGGGAAGGTGGGGGTTTGGTGAGAATGGAGCAAAACGCCTGGTTTGGCTCTGGTTTCCATCACCATTTCCCTACTCCAGTTCCAAGAGAAGAAGCAGCAAAGGCTGAAGGAGATTTTTACCAAGACCTGGGCCGAGGAGAGAGAGAAAGCAGTGGGTCTCGCCACAGCCAAAAGCAAGGGGTGCATGCCAGCACCCCAACCCAACCCAACCCAACCCCTCTTCAACTCTTCCATGTCTCAAATACATCAGACCTTTCTCCTGGCAGCAGACACAACTCTCTCCCCCTCTCGGGATTTGGGCGAGGGCAACCCGATGCTACCTGCAAAACCACGGCTACTGGGGCGGAGAAGGCCCAGCTCCCCTGCCCACCGCAGACCTCGCCCTCGCTCCCAGCCCTCGACCTAAACCCGCTGCGCTGAGGTTTTGTGCTCCTCCTCGCATCGAGCTCCTGCTCCCCGTGCCCACCCTCTGCTTCTGGCCGGGGTGGGGGGGGGGCTGCTCCACGGCTCCTACACCGACGTGTCCTCTCCCACCCAGCCAGGGTGGGCACTGCACCTTCCCAGTTCCCCCCCCGTTCACCGAGAGGCCCCTTCCTCATCCTCCGTCCTCGCCAGGTTTCTAGAGCTGCAGAGCTGAAGCTACAGCCCCCGGGACCCCAGGTCCTGCTGAGGACACGGTCAGAAATGACCACTCCGAGGTGTGAAACACAAAGTACTTGCGGGGGAGCCGCTGCCACAGAGCCAAGCTGGTTTCCCTCTGAAGTTTTTTTTACCAGCTCCTTCTTTTGCTACAAAAAGTGACGGCAGAGGCAATCGCTCCTCTTGGTCTCAACCAGGGCGGCTTGAAAAAGGCCGCACAAAGCTTTGGGGCCAAGGAGCCCGCGCCGACCGCTGCCCTTCGCCTCCTCTCCATCACACCAACCAAGGCGCAAGCAGGCGTTTCCCGAAGGCTGCGCTTGCTCGGGTGGCCGACGCAGGCAGAGCATCCTCCCCTCCGCCGGCTGGCAATGCACAGACCGACCGACCAACCCTCTCGGTGCCCTCCAGGGCCACCACGCACATCGCACTCATCCACCCCTCCGCACCGCCAGCCTGGCACTCACCGTTCTCCTCCGACCGCTCTGCTGCTGGCGTCGCCAGGAAAAGAAAACAGCACAAGTAAATTAACCCGCGCGCCGGTCGCCGTGCAGCCAAAGCATCTCGGCAGAAGAGTTTGGAGAGACTAACGGAGACGGAGCGCAGAGCCTGGTCATCCTACGGGTGCTCTGCAGGTGCCAGCGGGTTGGGGATGGACCTCCTCCGTCAGCACTCTGGCCGGCGTCTTTTCCCGACGCTGGACCATCCTTGCCTGCGTGCAACCTCGGGTGGTTTTGAAAACTGCTTCCCAGGCTTGCTCTGCCCCAGGTCTCAGCAGCCACAGCACCCCAAGAAAGAGGAAAACCCTTGACTATGAAGTCAGGTGAAGATCGGCTGCCAGCAAGTATAACCCTTCGGGTGCTAGGGCGGGGATCACGGCCGACGGTGGCGGTTGCGCAGGGCGTGCTGCTCGTCCCCTTTCACGCCACGCTCCGCACGCCCTGGGGCGGTGCCGGCGGGTTCAGGTGGCCGCTGAGACCAGACCCGCAGGGCACAACCGAGCCCACACCATCACAACCCAGTGGTGGGTTTGGGGTCAGGACTGAAGACCACCTGCACGGTTTCTCCATGCCGGCATCGGCACAGATTGCCCCCAGCCACCTTCAGAGAGCAGCACACGCTTGGGACACGGCCAGCCCTTAAACACAGGTGAAACCGAGCTCAGCCCAACACAGGGATGCAGCTGATCTTCCCGGGGAGCTAAATCCAAGGAGGGACAAGCCACATTCGTTCACCGTCTTCTCCACTTCGCTGCTGTGATGAGCATCTTCCCCAAATGGCCAAGCGTCAGAGCTCTCGTTCAAGGCTCCCCACGAGATGGCTCCTATAGCTACAACGTCCACCCGCGCCCAAGAGCTACAGCAGGAGAGTCTAGAGACCACTCTGCCCCCAAGAATGCGTCCCTCGCACCCCAAAAACCTCTTGCACTTACTGCAAACGGGTGGTACGGGGCGGCCGCCGCAGCCCCTCGGGCCCCTGGGGTGGATGGGAGCATGGACAGCCCCGTCGAGAAGATGCCCAAAGCACTGAGGTTCAGCCCTGGGATCAGGTTGGCTTGTTGCTGGGAAAGCAAAGACATGGAGAAACATGTAAAAGGCAGAGCGGGGTTTTGGGGGTTCTCGCCACACAGCGTGGACACGATGGGTGAGGGCCAACCCTTGCCATAACAGATCAGCTCTTCCCCCGCCCCCCCCCAAATTTTCTTCTGGCCACCTCAGCAGAGGCTCTGAAGCAGGGGCAGCCCAGGCGGGAGGGCTGGGAGCTTACATTGACGGCCACCACGTCGTTCTCATAGGCCTCTCGCAACTTCTTCATGATCTCCACTTCGGCATTGGAGCATGCCTCCGTGCTGCCCTTCACCGTGATGGTCCGCTCAGGGTTATAAATGGTTAAATCCTGCAAACTACCCCACAGATAAATCCGGAGATGAGGTTACTTTTTTCCCCCCCTCCCCCAAGTCAAAATTAAAAAAAAAAAAAAAGGAAACTCAAATCAAAGATGACAGTTCCCCCCCTGAGACAGCATGGGACCACACGCCCTCTCCCTGCCCAAGGCCACCATCCACCTGGGAGTAGGAACGCCCACCCAGGGAGGGGAACACGTGTGGGAGGACGCAGCTGCTCTGTTTTCTGGCTCCAGCGCTGCCCGTACCGTGCTGGATGGAGGGGGATGGCTTGGTGTTCACCAGGACTTACGGGGAGATGGTGATCTTCGTGCCCGTGTCCTGCTCGATCTTCTTGAGGTTGCGGCCCTCCTTGCCAATCAACCTCCCCACCAGACTGTTGTGTGCTAGGATTTTCAAGGGAATCTCTTCTGCTCTAAAACGGATTAAAAAAAAAAAAAAGATCTAAAGGTCCACCTGGCCAGGAAACCGATTTCCAGCAACTGGCACTAACGATGTGGTGGACGGAGCAGAAGAACCACCACCGTTTCCCACCACTGTATCTCCTCAGCTTCTGGGGAACGGGAACTCGGGGACTTCCCAAGCCCAAAGGCACATCCGTATTTCATGGGGTTTCGTTCTCCAAGTTTACCTGCATGTTCTTTGGACCCACCTGAGCTTCTGGTCTCTACGGCACAGTCAACCACACCATTTGGAGAAGTTACTAAATTGTAAGTTATTAGCCGACCCGCCACTCTACCCTGAATCTCCAAATGCCAGCAGTTCCCTCGGGGGGTGGGAG
Organism: Sagittarius serpentarius; assembly: GCA_034782735.1. Classification (NCBI taxonomy): domain Eukaryota; kingdom Metazoa; phylum Chordata; class Aves; order Accipitriformes; family Sagittariidae; genus Sagittarius; species Sagittarius serpentarius. Next base: position 14,279,772 of record JAVKLA010000084.1, read on the forward strand.
GAGACAGAAGACGGCTTCTTCTCCACTGATGGCTGAATTTCACTCCCTTCCAGCAAACCTGCCTGTTTTGCCGAGCCGGGGCACTTACGATTTAGTTTCATCGGCCTCCTTCTGCATGATATCAAGGATCATGCGACACGCTTCGGAGCACCCCTCTGGCGTGGCATGGATGGTGATGGGCTTTTCGGCAGCGCCGGCGTTCTCCTTCCGATGGATGTCAACCCTACGGCAAAACAACCAGCAGAGAGGAGCCCCCTGAGATGCGTCTGGTGTCACACAAAGGCTTTTGAGAGCTCAGGAGCTGAGCTTGCTATTCACAGAAAAGCTCATTTCAACACCTGCTCAAGCTCTGGGGTGAACCTGGGTCTCGCTGACGTACATCTACTGTCACCTGGCCTCCTGCAAGCCCAAGGTAGCGTTTCGCTTCAGTTGGTTGAGATCAGATTTGAGCTATGTTTGCCTTTACGACCTGAGGCCTGCCTGGGAGCTGAGGGACGTCAATCAATGTCAAATGATGCATCAAGAGGGGGCAGAACAAATCCTCCAACTGGACAAAGCCCTGAGCAACCTGGTCTATCATCTTGGACGCCAGTCCCACTTGGAGCAGGAGACGGGATGAGGTGTCTCCGAAGATCCCTTCCAACCTCAACCTCTCTCTGCACAACACCCGAGGCTGTCCAGCGACCAGCGGCTGCCAGGACGGTTGCGTGTTGTACGTTGACGGAGAGACAACTTACCCGCAGGCAGCGTTTGTCACAACACGGAGGCACCCATCAACAACAGCGCTTGTACTCACGCCCTTCCGTGGGAGACCAGAAAGCTCCCCCTTGCGCACCGGCCAGGACCGTGCTCTAGCTCCTCTGGTCCTCCCCTCAGCTCATGGCGGGGAGGAGGCACGTGCCTCCAGCTCGCTCCTCACCGCTCAACCGTACCTGGCAAAGGCCCTGAGAGAGAGGGAGAGAGGAAAGCAGGGTAGGAGACTCCCGCACATCAACCACGCGTCTTGAAGAACAGGGGTAAGCAACCTTGCCATCTTCTCTGCGTGAGTCCACGCGCTCCTCCCACCGGAGGATGATGCCGTGGAGCCATCCTGCCATCAGCCACCGCCTCGGCGTCCCTGTGACTGCCGCAGCCGCCAGGGCTGGGCTGGCCCAGATGTCCCGAGAAGGTGCAGTAGCGGCCGCTCAGCCCCTCAGTGAACGCCACCAGTGCTCAGCTCCAACACGGTGCCCTCCAGCCACGTCTCTGTTTTCGTAGGAGGTCCCCATCCTGACTGGGATCACTCATGGGTGCTGCCGTGCACGCAAGGCCAAGGGCTGTGGTGCAGAATCACCCTTAACCAGCGCCACATTAGGATGCTGCAGGGTCACGGTGGGTTTGCACAGGTCAGCTCTTCCAGGAGCTCGGGAACCAGCGCGCAGGAGCAAGGATGCCTCATCTACAGGTCGAGGGGGAGCAGCTGGGTGAACCTTCCCTGAGACAGGGGAAGAGCCTGCCCCACCAGCTTCCAAAGGGACCCCAGGGCGGTTTCATCTGAGCACTGAAGAAGGAATGAAGACAAGAGTTTGATCTTCTTTGCAGGCTACATCTCTCCGGATGTCCTACAGCTTCAGCCAGAGCTGCTCAGGCAGGAGACTGGTCCTGCTTGGACTGTGCAAAGAGGCGTTGGGAGACACCAGCACCGCCGAGCTCGACCTGCCCTTTGGTTACTGTCAATAGCATGGGGTGACCCAGTTGCGTGAGCAGGCACGGGGACACCCGCTGCCACCCCCTCCGCCGGGCAGAAGGCGGACGCGTCACGACGTGCCACAAAAGGCGAGGACAGGCCCACACTCCAGAGCGGTGCGGCAACGCCACACCAGGCTGACACTCCCAGCTTGCGGGGGGAAACCGATGAGGAACGCGTGGCTGCCCCGACAAACCCCACAGGCAGGAGTCAGGCAGCTTCCTGAATCCATGAGCAGTTGAGGCTGGTGGAGATAGAGCACACAGCTGAGCTTTTGTACCGAAAAAGGGCCGAGAGCCACGGATGGGCTGAATGGATGCGCCGAAGTGACAAGTACCCTAGCCAAGCCCAGGAGAGGGACGCGGGCCCGGTTTCTGGCTGACCTCCAACCCATCCCGAACCTGGATGTGCAGGCACGAGCTCAGTTTGCAGAGAGAAGACGGGGCGCCAGTAAGGGGCTGCTGCGTTCATCAGGCTTGTCCCACCCCAAAGAGCTGGAGGGCGGAGGAGGGCTCTCAGCTTCCCAGCACATCCCAGTGCTGCTGCTGCACAGCTCCGTCCCAGCGGGAGGATGGAGAAGGGGACCCTCAACCCCCTCACCCCATCAGCGGCTGCCTGGGACCCCGGGGTGCTGCAGGGAGGGGAGAGCGGGGCAGCTGACAAGAGGGATGGCGGGACAGGCACAGGGCAGGTTTGCCCCTGGTGCAGCAGGAAAAAACTCCAAGACACCTGATGGGGAGGCTGGGAACGCTCCAGAGAGCGGTGGCCATGAGGCACAGCCCTCTCAAGGCAGACGGTACGGTGCGCACGTAGGGCTAACCGGGCCCCGTGTCTGCTCGCTAGCAATGGTCCTCTCCTCATCAAGTTACAAGGGCTGCAATCCCTGTGGAAGGTTGTCCGGTGCGGTGGGCTCTTGGTCTGGGCTCCTCCCCAGCCAAGGAAGAAGATGGCTCAACCTGGGGACAGTTTTGTCCCCCTGGAGCTCAGGAGCATCTCTGGGCACCACTGTGTGCGGCAGACAAGGGCGAAAGTCCTACGTGACCAGAGGAATCCAGGACCCAACGCCGTTCCGGGTAGGAGCAGGGGCCAGGCAACGGGATGTCACCAGCACCCTTGTCCCCAGGATCATGACACCGGTGGGTGAGGGTGGCCTGAGCAGGGACAGACGTGGGGGCCGACACCCCAAACCGAAGGCAATGGTCTCCTGCGACTGCCCGGGCCAGGTGGTCCCCCCTTGCCCAAGGCTGGAGCGGAGCTGGGCAGCCCGCCACGGCACATGGCCTCCTCGGGCAGGCCAGGAGAGGCGAGAGCATGGGGCATGGCCTTCGTCCACGGCACCCGGTCTTCGCGGCAGATATGGGGAGCCAACCCACAAGGAGGGACAGCTCGGCGGCAGAAACTGCCCCAAGCAGCAGCATTTGGCCTCACGGTGAGGAAAAAACGGCGGCCGGTGCCTCCCAACTTCCTCACCAGGCTCAGGACTTGCAAAGAGCAACCTTCCAGCCTTGGGTGGCAAGGACACAGCTACACCCACTACTCATCACACCAGGGGACTCACCTGGAGGAGAAGGGCTCGCGGCCAGCCAGGACCAGCTCACAGCTACCAGGTGGCCATACTCTAGGGCTAGCCGGGCTCGAAGAGCTCCTCTCCCTACGCATCTGCCCCCTTTCCGTACAAACCTCGTCCTGCAAACCCAACGCCGGGGTTCGGCTCGCTCGGCTGCAGAGCGGCACGTCTTCCTACCTCCTGCTCAAGCGGACGCGCTATTATCAAATAATTTGCCTCTAAAAGCTTCTCTGAGAACTAGGACGCCCTGAAGGATGTTCTGGTACAGGAGTCCTATGTCCTGTGGGATCACCGGGTTCAGGATGATGAGCATGGGAGAAGACAGCTTTGGGTTAAACACAAACAAATCCGGGCAGGAACAAACCATGCAGGAAAACCATGCAGAAAATCAGAGGTGAAATCAATGCGAACATCGACAAGAGAAACACGGAAAACTTCGGCAAGACAGTTCCCACCCACCCCCTCCTTTTCTTTTTTTTTTTCCTTCAAAAAGAAAAATATTAGATTGCAAGAAAAAGGCTTCAGTTACGAAAAGCCCGTCCTTCTCAAGGCAGCGCTCCCACGGTGCCCCCTTCCCCCTACAACAGCTCTAGCCCATACGGGGTGCTGCGGGATGAGCGAATCCCAAGGGCAAAGACCGCGCAGGCACCGACCGCTGTACCTGGGACGCCCCTTCAGCATTTTATCCCCGAACTTGCCATTTCTCCCTAAAGCCTCGTGCCCAGGCATTCGCGTGATCAGGCTTTAGAAACCCATTCCTGGCCTTTTTGGATGTGCATCCCCCTCCTGCCGCACCCAGACCACCCTGGCCAGCAGGAACAGTTCAGGACATGGGCTCTGCCACCATCCCATGAAGGCTGCACCCCAAGACAACGGCACTGGCCGGCACTCCAAAGCGCCAAGTGCACGGAGGACCCATGCTGGGGACCTACAGCACCCTATGGAAGGAAACAAAACCATTCGAGGTACTTACTTGGACTGGGTTTGCTTAGTAAGGTTCTTTATGGTCAAGCCCTCCTTTCCTATGATCGCACCAACAAACTGCGTGGGCACCAGCATCCGCAGTGGGAAATCGAGCTGTTTGGGCTGCGAGGAGCCCCCCGGGGAGGAGCCCCGCTCCCTGGAAGAGTGGCCCCCGCGGCGGGATCGCTGGGGGGGCGGAGGGGAGCTCACCTCTTCATCCGGGATGTAGGAAATCTTGAAGGAATAGTTCTCAAACTGGTGGTCGCTCAGCTTCTCAATTGCTCTGCAAGGTAGGGAGATGCGGAGGGCGGTGAGGGGCTCTCCAGGGACGGGCACCCCTCCAGCACCCCCAGCACTTGCTCTTCTAGACTGTGGTCCCTCCCCAACCCTGCATCTTCCCCCCGCTTCCCAGTCTGGAGAAGGTGGCCGTGGGAAGCCAGAGCCTCCTATTTTCCCCGTGCGGAGCAAGACCCATAGCGTGGTGGGACAGCGTCCCCTCCATGAGGGTGACGCCAGGGCTGGCACACAGCTTGTCCCCCCCAGCAGAGGTGGGATGCCGGCCTGGGGATCTGCCACTTCACCTGGGGAAAGCGCTGGCCAGAAGCTATGACACAGCACGGAGACAGTCTTGTGGACTTTTTGGACATGCAAAAGGTGACAGAGGGGCTCCGAGCAAGAGCCACTGCTCTAAGGAGAAGGACGCGGCACGTGGTGCCCCTCTGTCGGGAACCCCAACTCCCCTTCCAGCTCGGTGAGGCTGGGGGTGCAGCACCTGGACTCTTTGTCCCCCCAAGCCCATCCTCGGTGGTGCGATGCTCAGCCATGCCGGAGTCTGCGATGACTTCTGCGAGCGGTGACGGCTTCAGCCATACGTCTTCCCTCTTCCCACCGCACCTCACTTTGGCTAATTACAGGCAGGCGTACGAATGCCCCGCTGCAAGCAGCTCCTTGACAGGCCTCAACTTCACGTCCAGAGAGGACTTCTGCAGCTTCGCTGTCCCTTTCCAAAATCAGCACAGTGCCCAGCCGTCCCGATTTCTCTGCCGAGGTCTTCCTCTCGCCTGTTCCTATCACAACGCGCTCTAAACCAAACACACGTACCCACAAACCACCCTGGTCTTGCCTCCCATCGCTCGCTTCTGCGTCAAGCTGCTGAGCACCACCTAAGACAGGCGTCAGTCCGGCTGGAGGCGACCGACCACAGTGTCTTCTCTAACCCTGAAGCCTCTTTCTTACCCCAAAGCATCAAGCACTGCTGCGCTGGTCAGACTCTTCGTCTTCCTTCCCTGCCACATGTCCCAACACACAGCAGCTCCTGTCGTGTTTATCTGTGGTCCATGGCACCTTCCTCCAGCCAGCCGAGGCTGGAGCACGCCCAGCATGGCCACCCCAACAGGCACAAGGAGGACTCTTCTCCGGCCTTCTGGACCAGCAGATCATTCTCCCCACCTCTGCCCTCGCAAGTCCAACCTCGCTGATGGGTCAGCTCAGATGGGAAGTTGCTGGAACGTCTGTCAGCAAACAGACTCTGGCAAAGGCTCTGCCTTGCATGGGGTCTGCCTGGCTCTTGGTCGTATCAAAAATATCCTGGCCACAAAGCAGGAGATGTGCTCGCTACTTACTCGTAGCTACCCAGGGCTAGTCTCTAGCACAGGGCTAAAGTCTCTACAAGCCTGTAACAAAGCGTTTAGCTTGAAATAGTCCTTGCGTTTCTGAAATAATGCCTAACTGGTATTTTTTTTTAACTCTGCTGGCTATGACAAATCTTTAAGCACGTCTTCACACAGCCCTACTGCGCTGATGCACAGCCTCGTCGGGTTTTTCCATCATTTTAAGAGTTTTTGCTGATGGGTGGCATTTCTTTATGACTCCTCCGCACGAAGTGCAGGTGATTCACCCTCTGCTGCTCACCTTCCCCTGCAGAAACCAGCCATGGACCCCTTGGCTCTCTCTCACCTCCTCTAACCAGTTACTCATCCACCCAGAGGCCCTCTCTTGTCCACGGCAGAAGAACTTTTCGACAGCCTTTTAGAAGTTGACCAGCCGCTTTCTCTTGACTCCAGGAACCAGGAGGTGACAGTCTCTGCACATTTTGGTCTCCAACTTGAATTTTCGCCAAACGGCGGAGGGTACTTACACCTCCTGTCATCGCAGCGTTTCTTCACCATCTCTCCCACCTCCTTCACCAGGTTCCACCTCTTCAGCAGCTCGGGCTGGGTGGTCGGACTGGTGATTAATCCGGTGCTTTCCAGTTTAGGTCTGGCCTTCCAACCTGGGAAGACGACTCCTTGACAAACTGTATATATGACCTGACCCTCAGCTTTCTAGAGTGCTTTGCTCCCTGAAGACAAGGCCACTGCGACCCTGCAGAGGACCTTGTAGGAAGGACAGTGCCCAAAGGGAACTGCAAGACGGGAGCCCCTTGGGGACAAGAGGAGAAGGCACAGAGGAAGAAGGGACAACCGCAGGGCTGACGGCCCCAGGCTGCTCCAGCGGTGCCTATGCACGTATGATGGGGCACCAGGAGAAACCCCGTCTCCCGTGCGAGGGGAGAGGGCAGGAGACCGCTCAGCGGCGGGACAAAGAGAAGACTGCTGGCAGAAGACACAGACGACACAGCTCAAGATAAAACCAACATCTGCCTGCTGTATCCCCAGAAGATACACAGACAGCCCTTAAAAGCTTACACTGCCAGCGGTTAGAGACAACCCAAGGAGGCTTAGACAGAAGACAAGAAGAAGCCTGGAAGATACCTGGGATTCCTCAGGAAAAGCTCGGGTGGTGTGAAGATACGGGACAAAACGAAACAAAACCCACTTACACTTTTGCTTCTTCTTTAGTTGCATACGTTACATTGACAACGGCTGTTTCTGTGTCTGTGTTGACTGGGGGAAAAGCCAGAGAAGGAGTGTTAGAGCAGGGGAGGAGAGAGACGTCACCACCGCTCCCGGCAGCCCCAGTACATCCTGGAGAGGGGAGGCAGGTGGGAAAGGTGGGAGGGTAATGCCTGTTCCGTGGAGGACGGCCCCGGCCACCATGCAGGGTGCGCGCTCGTACCCCGCTGTATCTTCTCCCAGCACAAGGACTGGGCTGGGCTGGCAAAGGACCAAGAAGGTGCCGAGGCCAGATCCTGCCACCCTTGCTAAGGAGGCTGCACGGCCAGACATCACTGACCCACCAGCGGACCCCAAACAACGCTCGGCTCGTGTTCGCTTGCAGGGACAATTGTTTCTTTTAATTTGCCAGCGACCAGCAGAAGCCCTGGGGATGGAGGACCGATGGCCCATGCCATCCCACCACCGGACGGGTGGCCCCACCTCTGCCAGCAAGGCTCGTGTCCAAAGAGAAAACCATTTTCGCCCAGTACCAATGACTGGGAAAACTAGGTTTCACGCCACTGTTTTTTTTCTGGCGTGGGCAGAGCTGGGGAGCAGCGCTGGGACTTTTGCACAGATGAGGACCACGCTGGACCATCTTACCTTGCTCTACGTTCTCCACTGTCCCATACTGAGCTAACAGACCATCCAGCACCTGGGGGAGAGAGCAGCAAACGGGGCAGGTGAGGCAGGCAGGAGAGGCTGCCGGACAGGCAGGGAGCAGGCAGGGGAAGAGCCCGCTTCACCCACAGACACCCTCCAAAAAGCCAGCGTCACCCGACTGCTTAAATGCCTTCACCCACCTGCAATCCCATTATCCCAATGATACCCTACTGCTCAAAGCTGCCCCACGGCTCTGGGACCCACAAGCAGGCAGGGGACAGAGCCCAGTCCACGCTCCACCTCCCTCCTGGGGTTACTGGGAAGGTAAAGGGTGGCCCACGGTGCCGACCACACGCTCCAGCAGCGCAGCTCGCGCTGCTCAGCACGACTGATGGAGGAGGAGATGAACGGCATGTTTTTAGGATCGTCCGCTTCTTACCTCCCACTGCAGGTGGGGGGGAATGTTTCGGATCTGGATCTTCCTGCTCCTGCAAAGACAAAGCCCCGGGTTAGGGTCTGCGGACACGCCGCAGCAGGAGGGCAAAGGCTTTCCGGGAACGAAGAGGGCAGCTGGTGAGAGCCTGCCGAAGCACCCCGCTTCCCCACCGCCGAGCTGGAGCAGCTCGTCCCCGGGGAAAGCCATTTCTCCCAGCCTGGCCCCGGTCACCACCCGCCGGGCCCGAAGCTGTGGGAGCGCTCCCTCCTCGTGCTGGCTGCCGGGTTTCCAAGGAAACCTCCCGAAAAGAGCCTCTGCAGAGTCACGGCCGCACGGGCACGGCTGGGATGCATACACACCCCCCTGACCACACTGCCCCGGCCTGACCGGGCGACGGGACCCCAAGACCCACCATGGCCAGCCCTGCTACTCCTCGAGGGGGGAGGGCTCTCCCAAAGTGCGTCCTGCTGATGCCCACCACTTCCCAGCAACGTGGGGCTGCTTTCCGTGGGGAAACCTGAATACGTACCCTCGGAAAACCTAAATACGTACCCTCGGAGGCCTGCCCTTGGAGATGGCCAACACACCCAACCTTGCCCGGTTGCACGCCCAACCTCTCATGACTGCACTCCCGACCTCACCGCAGTTGCGCTCCCAGCCTCGCTGCGGTGCGGCCTCGAAGCACGGATGCGCAGGAAGCATTGCAAAGGCTTCCCAAGAGGTAATGGCCACCGAACGCCCCCCCAGCCTGCCTGCAAGAAGACGTGCTTGGGCAGCGGGGACTTTCGAGACACCCAAGCCCACGGAGGATCCAGCCAAGCCATGAACTCATCCACTGGCCACCCCGATCAGCATTCATAATCCCGCTGGTAGTCAATCAGCTCCGACCAAAGCAGTGTCCTGTGTTCTCACCTGGGCCAGCTCTAATGCTCTGATCGGAGCAGAGCCCAGACTGCCTCTCCCAACATCAGGGATGAGTTTTCTGACCGAGCCACCCCGTGCACACATCCAGGTTTTGGGAGCCGATCAGCCGCTGGAAGCTGGTTTTATGAAGCTTTGCCCTTCCTTGGGATGAGCTCAAGGAGGACGCTTCGAAGGACTGGTACCACCAGCCTGAACGCTACGTGGGGACACGCAAGCAGCCACCAGCAGCCCCAGCCGACGGCCAGCGACACCCAGGGGCTTTGGGCCAAATCCTGCAGAATGAGCCCCGCGGGAGAAGGCGGGAGGAGCTTTGCTCACCTGCAAACCATCAGCACCCTGATTCCACCAGCAGTTTTCAACAGCTGGAAAACGAGACCTTCAAACTTTGGCCCACGCGGTGAGGCAGGTCCCTGCACCTGCCGCTCATTGCACAGGCACACCCCGAGCCTTCGCAAACAATTTTGGCGGATAAAGCATTTCTCCCGTAGTTTGAGGCCAAACACCGGCGACAGGGAGGAAACATGGGACACAGGCAGAACGGGAGGAAAGGCTGGCTGTCTCGCAGACCCAAAGCAGTCAGGGCTGAGGAGAGCTGTGCACCGCAGTGCCGGAGGTTGGCACGCTCCAGACACGATCCTCCTGCCTCTGCAGCGGCGGCACACTCCGCTTGCTCCCGATTTAATAGCGCAGGACAACCAGAACCCTGTGATGGACCACCATCTGCCTTGTGAAACGTGAATTCGGGGCGCAGCACGAGCGACATGACGATAAGGACGTTGGCGAATACGGGCAGCAACCTGGGGCGTCCGCCCCACAAACAGCAGATAAAATGCAGGCTCCAGGGGAGAAAGGGACGGCAGGGAAGGGACGTTTCTTGAGATGTGGGCCGTGAGGGCAAGACAAAATCCACAGCTTGTCCCCACAAGAAGGACCATCATCAAGCAAAGCGGGTGAAACCACCGGGGAGCCTCGTATCTCATGGCGCTGCTCAAACAGGTACGGTCAGCGGTGCGATCAGCAACGGACAACCCTACGCTCGCAGTCGACAGAGGAGGTGTGCTCAATAAAACCCTGCGCGGGTTTGACCGACGGCTTCCCCAGGCCAGCCCCTGCCGGGTTCACCACCCGCCCCGCCGTGCTGCCTGTCTCTGCAGGGATGGCTCTGCCCGTCAGAAGAAATCGGTCACTGCAAAAAAGTAGGGAAGCCAGAGACGGGGAAAACGGCGCTCTCCCGCAGCGTTACCAAACCTCTCTCCTCCAGCAGCCACGGACTCCTCCTGTCCCCAGCTGCCACCAGGGATTTCAAGGCTGGGCATGCGGCTGTAAGAGCCTTGCGAGGCAAGGAGCAAGATTCATCCCACCCCATCCCATCCCCGCCCCATGCCAGGACGGTGGCAGGTGGAGGACCTGGCCCAAGGGGGACCATGGCAATGACGATCCTGCACTACTCACCAACAGCCTAAACCCTCCTCCTGCCTGCCCGTCACCCGCCCGCGGCTGACGCCGCACCGCCGCTCCCAGTACAAACGCCCTGTAGGGCCCACTCCAGAAGACGAGACACATTTCACTTTCCAAATCCCAACCCAAGCGCCAGCGAGTCTCAAAGCATCAGCACCTGAAAGCTTTCCAGGGAAAAGCCCTTCCCAGCTCCAACTGAAGCCCAGGACGGGCTCCTCCCCACCGGCTGAGAGCCAGACACGCCGCCCGCTTACTTCTACCACCTTCCATGCCCAAAACAGAACGGGCGGCACCTTCATCTGCCTCATCCCAAGATGCCACCACCCAGCTGCAAGCCAAAGCATCGCTCCAACCATCCTCCACCCCCAGCCCGGGAGCCATCTGCGCCCATGGGATGCCACAGGCTGGACCACGGAGAAGCCACTCTCCTTTTGGGCTTCATTTGGCTCAGCTCGCCCCGTCACCCAAGCCCAGCAGCCCAGGGGATGCGGGGCATTTTGAGGCAGCTCATCCAAGCGAAAGCAGCACACCGGCCGGCCGGTGTCGGCAGCGACTCTGCCGTGAATTAAATAGCACCGGGGCCATCGTCTCCCTACACCTCTGTCCAGGGAGATGCCAGGGCAGTGCCGGTCCTCCGAGGTGCCGCCTCACCCCTCCGGGCCGCTTGCCCGCCTCCCAAAAAAACACCCCAAAGAGAAGGACCGCAGCAAGGTGTCACGTAACCCCACTTCTCAACGGGACCCTACAGCATATTGCCCCTTCCAACACCCATCTGAACCGATGCAGGGCATCTAAAGACACCCAAAAGGTGCTCGAGGCTTCACCCCCACCACCTGGCAGGTCTCCTAGCAGCTCATTATCACCACTCAGCACTTAAAGTTGTTGTTATTCTTACTGGGTGTATTTTTTACAGTTCTCCTAATTCCCCACCTGGTTCAGGCGGTGCCGGACCACGCGCGGTCATCACTGACGGAGTGATGGACGTGTATCCGCTGCCATGATGGAGGAGTTATTCCCAGGGCTGGGGCACGGACCACACGGGACAAGGCAGCAAAGCTTAAGGCCACCCTCCTCCAACGCGACTCCCGGGAAGACTCTGGGGCAGACCCCCCCTTTATTTTCATTTTCCTCGCTCCTCCCAAAACCTGGCAGACAGGGGACTGATTTCAGCACACACACACAAGCCCCCGGCGCAGGACCTTGCGGCGAAGGCAGCAGCCGCGTTTCCCCCGACTTGTTTTGCAGCAGGCTGGTAGGAATTTAGAAAAGAAAAAAAAACGAACAAAACAACACACACATCATAACCAGTAACTACAGGCACACAGTTTGTGGAGAAATACTTAACTGTGCGGTGCAACTAGCCCGGCCGTAGCGAGCTGCCCTCGGATAACCACGAGAGCTGTACCCTTCTGTGTCACCCTCCTGCTCTTCCTCACCTGCACGTGGCCACCCGCCATCTCGGTGCCCAGCCCAGGACAAAATGCCCAGCGGCAACCGAGCATCAGCTTCAAGTGCTAAAGCAACTGGATTTACACAGGTTCACCTGCTTTTCCGACCTTCTAAATTCAACCCAAAATGGTCCTGCTCGCTAGCAGCTACTCTGGCTGGAGGAGGAAACATCTCCTCCATCCCAGAGCTGGCTTTTGGGTACGGCGTGCCGGCCGGCATCACACGCAGGACGAAGGAGCCGGCTCTCTAAGCAAGCGAGGCTGTCGGCTGGGTTCATGAAATAATCCACGACGGATTTCGTGCTATATTTCGTGCATCCGTTAGACCAAAACGGCGAGGTCAACATCGCAACCCTGCAGGGAAAGGGGACGGAAACCCCGCAGCCGCCTGCGCCCTGCCAGCGTCACCGGCCGATGTCCACGACCGACAGCTTCACGCGCCGTGTGCCAGATACCTGTACTTGCTGAAATCAAGCAGTAAAACGGAAGATGCCTTGACACTTGCAGTTTATTCCCCAGAATCAGGTGGATTATGGGCTTTTTTTGGCACCTCTCCCCATTCCAGCATCCCAGGTAAGCAGCAGCACTCGCACGGCTTCGTGGCTACCCCTCTCGTAGCTCCCAGGGAAACAACAGGTAACCGCCACCCCCGAAATCCAGGGACACTCTTTGCCCTAAATAAAAAATGAAGATTCCCCCCCCCCCAGTCAAGCTTTGTAATATCATCCTGTAATAAAGCCACCTTCCGCCTCCGATCAGTACTGAGGGCAGAGAAAGAATTGCCTGGCAGCTCCTGCTTTCAATAAAAATCAATTTTCAAGAGATCGGGGGGAAAAAAACAAGAGGGAAAACGTGCTGGAAACCAACCATCTCCCCGGCGGCCCTGCCTGCTCTACGAAATACTTGTCCCAGGTAAGAAAACATCTACAAAAAACGATGCTCGTCATCAGGAAGGGACCAAACTCAGTCCCACCTGAATTTTTGAGACCCAGCAGCTTGGAGCCTGAGAGAGGCAGGCTCCCCTAACCGGGCAGGAAAAAAAGCGGCTGTTGGGTTTGTGTCTCTTGATTATTATGCTTTTTTTTTTTTTTTCGGTCTACCAGGGGTCATCCTTGACAAGTTTTGCTCTCGCCCAACCCAATTCAGCAGCGGATCTTAACAAGCAACGGCTCCGTCAGCGCCGGGCTGGATAAGCATTAAAGAGCTGCCCCAGTTTCAACCAGTTGCCACGAGCATCGCGGATGCGTCTGCTCCAGTTCCCCTCCCAGCCCGGAGGCTTTGCCTTGACGCTCTTAAGGAATTAAAATCCGTTCACGTTAAAGCCCTGTCCTCTTCCGCAGGACGAACAACCTGCCGAGGGAGGGAGCGGGGAGGCGGCGGAGGGGGGGGACGGTGAGGACAGCACGTGATTGATACATCCTCGTGAGCTGGGGATGTATTAACAATAGGGATGAATGGGAAATAACATCCCATCTGTCACAGCTTTTGAAGATTAAGGGGCGGGGGGGGGAAGAGGGGCAAAAAAAAAAAAAAAAAGGAGAGAAAGAAAAAAAACAAACAAGGGGGGCAAAAAAAAAAAAAAAGGCGGTGGCAGGGGGGGAGCCACTCCCTGCATCCCCATTCAGCACTGGGATGAAGGGGAAAAACTGAGCCCTGTGCCGGAGCCGGGCTGCCAGCCTGGCACGCTCCGAGCCCCCGTGTGCCGGGCAGGCAAGGGGAGGCGCAGCTGCTCCGAGGGGCGGTCAGCCACGCCGCGCTCCTGTCCTCTGGCACCCAAGGCCACCCCACCGTCACCCCCCCCCAGCCCCGGCACCCACCTCTCCCCGGGGAGGGCTGACGGACGGCGAGCGGGGACAGGCAGGGCATCACCGCGATGCCCAACGGGGCAGAAGGGCAAGTTCACACCGCCGGAGGAACCATAAACCGACACAAATAATAGGTAATTAATGATTAATATGCACGTATCGTGTTCCTTGTGGCTTTGGTCCCTCCCCAGTGCCTTCAAACCCAGGCAGGCTTCACGTTGGTACCAAGAAGCATCCCAGCACGCTACGGCACGGACGGCACGGCCTCGCTCACCCCCTTGCATCCTCCGCACCCACGTGCTGTCCCGCATCCCCGACGGACACCACCCCGCTCCCGTCCCCGCATCCCGGCCGGCGGCGAAGAGCCAAGCGCGAAGGCGGCTAAAGAAAAATTAAAACAACTCAAATGCCACCAGCTCCCAGTTTACCCACACCTGAAAAGAGAGAAAATAACACGAGGGACGGCGTCCCACCGAGCTATAACACGCTAGGGAAGGACCAGCTCGACGAGGTTTCTCCCGGACAGCTCCACAGGGAACAGCATCCAAGACCTATGGGAATCCTGCCGCGCACCCAGCGGGCAGCAGGAGGGGGCTGCCCCATGCCCGATGCGACCAGCATCACCCTGGCAACACATATAAAGTCTCCTTTTTAATGTATATTTAAATGTGGATTTTATACATACAGTAGTAGTGTATGTATAAGGTACCATATATATAGTATCTTTATGTATACAGTATCTTTTATTTATACACATATAGTACCTTTCATTTATATATAAATATTTTTATATAAATAAAAGATACTAAATAATTTATATACTAAAATACGTTATTAATTTATATAAACATAAAAGAAACTAAAAGACAGTTTTTATAGACGTATTTTTAAAACCTGGACTAGGACCGAGAGCAGCCCCACTTTCAGGACTCTCAATTCAATTTTCAGTCCAGCGTAACCCAACCTATACCATGCACAAGACAATCTCCACCAAGTTTAATTCTCTTGGCGAAGCGAAGCAAATCCCCCCCACGCCTGCGGCCGGAGAAAAATCTCTTCTGGCTCTTTAGGTTGCTCTAACTTTTTTAAAATCCGAGATTTTTTTTTTTTTTTTTAAATTAGAGATGCTAGAACTGGAGAGCCATGGGAGTATTTTTTTGTGCTGCTCGTGTGTATTTACAGACGCACGCACGCGCGCGAATAGGTGCTGGTGGCTTTTCCTGGTGAAGCAATTGGTTTGCACGAGGATTTCCTCTCCCCTAATTAAGCATCTCGTTGACGACAAGCAATTAATAATAAGGAAAGAAAAGATGGGCTGCCCACAGGGAGACAAAAGGGCTTGTACGTTTATTCTGAGCCTTAACGACACCAGCATTTTGGGTTTAAAAACAACGGGGCAGGGGAAAATAAATAAATAGAGCCAAAATAGGCGGACAGGAGAATTGAACTGGTGCTCAAGAGAGGAAAATTATTTAAGGATAATTCCTTCTGAAATAGGAGAACATCCTGCAGATCCCATAAAACTATCCCCAGCAAAGCTGCTTGGGCAGGCATTTTCACCGCTACCCCTCCAGCGACCGCTGTCCGGGGCAGAAGCACCCAAGTTTTGCCATTTACTAAACCAGCAAAAATTATTACTATTATTTTTATTATTATAAATTTAACTTAATGTTATTACTTCCAGCCCAAGCTCGCTCCGACAGCCTCCCCCCTCCGCCCTGTGCAGATGTCCCTCGTGCTTTTATTTCTCATAGCTGAAAATTACAGCAGAGGCAGAAAATTAAAAAGGTACCTTCGCAATCGGGAACCCGAAAACTTCACTGGTTTGGAGACATTAAACGGGGCTTCGCTACATCCCCGCTACTTATTAAACTCCTCATTTTTACCCAGTCCTTGTACAAAAGTCAGCATTGGGGTGGCTGTGTTTTACTTCCCATTTTTCACACCCAATCCTATTTTTATTTATTTTTTTTTATAACTTTCTTTCCCATTAACAGGATTTTCAAAGATTTCAGAGATGTACAACCTATCTTTAAGGGTAAAGATGCTGATGCTCCTGTCACTGCCACGCTCCAGAGACAGAACACTCCTGAAGCGGGATTGCACCGCCCCGCTTTAAACAAATAAAAGTATTCTCTGCTCCTGCTGAATTTAAAAATCGATTTAAAAATTAATTTAAAATTTTAAAATGCTGATTTTAAAAAAAAAAAAAAAAAAAAAAGAGGGGGATTTTTTTATTTATTTTTCCAAGGCACAATACAGCATATACAAGGGGGAAAAAAAAAAACCAAACCCACAATCGAGACACTGTTGGATCCTTCCTACCGGAGCCCAAACCGTTTGCACGGCAGCAGAATGGCTGATTTTTAACTCGTGAGAGGCAGAGCGGGCAGGATTGACGCTCCTTCCCACCGCCGTCACGTTTTAATTCCTGCCTTCGGAGAAACAGAAACAACCCCCTGCCAGCAACTCCCGGCGGCACCTCGAAGAAATCCCTTCCCCTACCTACAGCGGCCAGATGTCGGAGGTGCTTTCCAGCCCATTTCTTATCGAACGCGTATTTATACGCGTACAAATACTTTGGTAAAATAGATCTGTATTAGATTTGGTTACAAAAATAAAGGGCTCCAGGTGAACGCGGGCACGGAGGGGAAGCACCGGGCATCGGCACCTCCTGGGTCCCATCCCCCTGACGCAGAAATGCCCGGGGGACGAGAGCCAAGAGGGGCTCGGGTTCCCCAAACCCAATTAAAATACAAACTTATTTAAATAACTGGGGGATTTTACCATTTCAGCCCCCCCCCCCCCGAAATCCCAGCACCTCTCTGGGTGCAACTACAAAAATTGGATTTTCTAAAAATTTGAAAGGGGTGGGGGGGGACACACTAAAACACGACCACGTGAGGCTCCGTTCCCTGCCAAAAATCACAATATAAAAATAAAATCTATCATCTACTGAGGCAAAGTCACTGCCCCCCCTAACTGGATATATTAATACAAAGCAGAATATATTTTTTTTTAGCTGTGAAAAAAACATATCAGCTTAAATTAGATCTCAATAATCTCAGGAAACTTGGGAGCCGAGCTGGAATAGAAAACTTGGAGCCAGCTGAAAACAGACTGATGCAAAATAAATCAGCATTTATTTCTGGGCTGTTTAAATGTCTTTTCTCTTTTAAAAGGCGGAAGGAAAGCAACAGCACCCCAGCCCGACAGAGAATTTAGGTAAAGACGAATTCCTTGTTTACGTCCCCTTCGTAGACGGTAAAGGTCGAGTTCCTGGTCCACACCATCTTCCCAAACGCCCAGTTTCTGGCTCCATCGCTCTTAAAAAGTCATCGGCAGACCAGCCGAAGGCTGCTGCAGAGGTTTAGCTTAGAAATATTACAGCCGGGATTTAATTTTCTTTTTCGGGGGGGGGGGGGGGGGGGGGGGGG
>JAVKLA010000084.1:14298737-14325543 GCA_034782735.1 Sagittarius serpentarius
CCCCCCCCCCCCCCCCCCCCCCCCCCCCCCCCCCCCCCCCCCCCCCCCCCCCCCCCCCCCCCCCCCCCCCCGCGGCGCCTGGCTTACCCGAGAGGGTCTCGATAGCCCGGATGGCCCAGTTTTGGTCCGGGTAATCCACGAAGGCGTAGCCCGACTTGAGCAGGACCTGGCCGGCCAGGGGCAGCTTCCTCTCCCCGAAAAGCTGCTTGAGGTCGTCGGCGGTGGCGGCGGGGCTGAGGTTACCGATGTACAGCTTGTTCATCCTCCGTCGCTTCATGGGGAGCCCCCCGCCGCCCCCCCCCAACCCCCGGCTCCTCCCCGCCCTCGGCGGCCGGTAGAGACGCGGGGACGGGAGGGTACGGCTCTGGGCCACCCGCCCTGCCCCAGCCCCAGCCCCAGCCCCAGCCCCGCAGGAGCCTGCAAAAGCGGCGGGCGGAGCCCAGCCAAGCCCAGCCCAACCCCAGCCCCAGCCCGCCGCCGCCTCCGCCCGCCGGGACGGGGACGCGAACGCCCGGCCCTGGGGCCGCCCCGTCGGTCGGGTCGCGAGGGTCGGGAGCAGGTGGAGCCGCAAGACCCCCGCCGTGGGGCCGGGCCGGGATGTCCCCGCCTCGGCTTGGTGGGGGGGAACGGGCGGCGGGAGCCAGCTCCCCTCGTCGGGGCGCGGGGTGGGGGGGTGCCTAGCCCGGGCAAGGGCGGCTTAGAGCGGGGGCCCGCAGACCCCCGGAGCGGCGTCGTAGCCATTTCGGGTCATTTATTGCGGGGGGGGGTCCGGCCCTGCCAGCGGCTGCTCTGCCTGCAGCGCGCTCCCTGCCCGCGCACCCCGACACCTCTGCCCTTAAACCCGTCGCACCCCATCGCCGGCAGCTTGCCCGGCTCTGGGGTCCCGCTGGCAGACCGCGCCCCGCCCTCGCTCGAAAGCCCTTGAGGAGTTTCCTTCAGGGAGAGGGAAACCGTCTCGCTTAGGAAGCCAGGTAAAAAAATCAGTAAATAAATAAAAGCGTGTCTTAAATGCGCTTTTTTGGAAAGCACGAGCGCGCAAACCCGCCCCGACCGAGGTCCCACCGGCCATCGCTACGTGCGAGCCCATCATCCGCAAGGCTTCAAGAAGTGGCGAGCTGGTGCTCTGACACCCCAGCGCTGAGTTTTGCATGTTCTCAGCTCGGTGGCTGCGGTAGCTTCTGGGGCACGTGGCTTTTGGGGGCTCTGCTGAAGGGTGTCCCTCAAGCGACCATGAGTTCGTGTCACGACCTGCCTCGTCTGCTGAGGGCTGGGCGCTGCAGGCTAAATGACTTTTTTCTCTCTCTTCTTGATAATACAAAGTCAAATCTTTACGGAATTTTGTGTGGGGCCGTGACCGGAGACTAAAATAAGGTGCAAAAGTAATACTGGCTGATGTTGCGGGGGGGGGGAACGAGTGTCCTTGGAGTGTTGTGCCCTGTTGGAAGGGTGTTGTCATCCTTTACTGGGGCGGGGGGATGATGGGCAGTAATCGAATTCCCTGGATTTTGAGGTGCGTGGCGGGACAATTACAAGCGATGCTCCCTCCTGCCGCGCTCCATCCTGCTGCCACTCTTCCCCTGTCATGCGGAGGTGCTGGATGGAGTAGGAATAGCAGTGACGGGTGCTTGATGCCATGCGTATAGCAAAAATAGATGTGGTTGGACTGCGATGATGCAAAGCGAGAAGAATCCTTTCTCCTCCGATTTCTTCGTCTTTGCTTTCAGTGCAGCTCCTGCTGGGCTGCCGTTCAGCAGCGGGGCTGGGTGCTCTTCCATCCCCAGCACCTTTTCCGGGTGCTTTTAGGCTGAAATGTGTCGATAATATCCTTTTTGAAAAAAAAGCTTACCCTCATTCAGGTCATTAATTCCTCCTCAGTGATGCGCTATCGACAGTAACGGGGCGGGGAGCTGCCGTTTCATCGCGAGGTCATTGCCACTGGGAAGCAGCCGGAGAAACCTGAGGTTTCTGGAGTAATTAGTGCCCACAGGTCGCAATACTCATTTATGACTCCTCGCTCAAGTCTTCTGCAGGAGCTGGATGCAACGCAGGAAGTCTCCGGCACTTACCTGCATGACCTCATCCCTCCTGCCCCCGATTTTTGGCTCTGCAGACGGAGCTCAACAACCTTCTTCAGATGTTTTCCCAACCCTATGGAGCTAGTGCTCTCTTTCCCAGAGTTTTAGTGGACCGGTCTTGGTCCGGGTGAGACGGCCAAGGGAAGTACGTGCTTTGGGGAGGAAGATTTAAGAGCACTGACACAAAATAGCTGGTGAGGCAGCAGCCGCGCAGGCAAAGCTCAGGGTAAATGGTCCTAAAGGTGGTGCAGGACCCAGCAGGAAAGGCAAGTCTTACTTCTAAGGGCATCCCTGGAGGTGGATGTGCAACAAGATCATTCCTCTCTGAAAAGAGATGCTGACATGGAGCGAGTGCAGGAGGTGGCGGCAAGACTGATAAAAAGGGGCAAAAAACCGTGCGAGCAAGGGGAGGTTGAAGGAGGATTTGTTTAGTCTGGAGAAGGACAAGATGACAGGCTTGCGTGTGTGAAGGGCTGCCTTGAAAAGACGGGAGAAATGAGGAAAAACACCTGAGCGTTTGGTTGATCAGACACGGGAATAGGCGGAGGTGGCGGTGCCGTTCCTCGGCTGGGGGTTTTGGGAGGAGGTAGGACAACATCCACCCCTGGTGCTGGCCCGAGGGATTCCCGAGTCCCCTCCAAGCTCGGGATAAATGGGGTGACCCACAACTCTGTTTTATCCCGAGCCTTCGGCAAGCCTGTCTTGGAGCAGGCAGGTTAAGATCAATGAGGTTTCATCACCCTTTTCTGCTGGACTGGTCTTACTGGGACCTGCAGTCAGAGCCCTGGTTGAGCTCCCGTTAACGGGTGCTTTTGGGGGGGGCCTGGCAGGGGCTGTGTTGGAGCATCCGTGTTGGGATCCCTCCTTGGATCCCGCAGCTGGGGCATCCATCCCCAGAGGGTGTTAGGAACAGGACAGAGGAGGGGACAGCGCGTGGAGGGAGGATCCCGCCTCGAGCCAGCAGGAAGGATATGGTGAAGCCATCACATTTCCAGCAGTAAAGGAGCTCCAGAAATTGTGGAGAGCTTGGCGGGGGCGGCAGCAAGGTGGACTTGGGGATGATCCCAAGGGAGACGTCCTCCGTGAGCCATCCCCCACTGTCACCAAGGATCAGAGAAGCGCAGGCATCCCCCGCAGCTGGAGGGGATGCGAAAGCATCAGCAGAGAAGACTTCAGAGGAGACGCAGCGCCAAAAAAAGGCCCCAAACAAACCCTCTCTCACAAATTAACTAATTTCCTTTACAAAAGGACTTATTTTTTCTTCTAACCAAGTTGCAGAGGTGACTTCATGTGCCCCGACACGCTGCAGAGAGGGATTGGCGTGCCCTCCACCACCGTGTGCCAGGGACGAGGCACCACGAGGCTGGAGCAGACCCGAAATTTAACTCCAATACAGCATCGATGAACTTTCTTGCAAGTGTCTTTTGGCTTTTAGAAACATCCTAGCAAGGAAACCAAACACGGAGATGAGGGAAGAGCAGCACCAAACTGGCTGCAGTCAGCGGCACCGAGCACGAAAGCAGCCCACCTCGGTAGGGTGAGATTATCCATCACGAACAGCGGGGTCGAGAAAATAATTCAGACTTTGCTTCAAAAACTTCTGTACTTTTCAAGCCGCGGGGGGAATCGTTTTGCTCGCTGTTTGCTCGGACACGAGTGAAAATCTAACCACTAACAGAATTTTGGAAGCTTTCAGGTTGTCAGCCCTCAACGCTCAGGGGAAGGCAACTCTCACAGCTGGGTAAGCGATTTAGTAACTGGGTCTCCCTTAATTACACCTGTACAGAGGCCGAGCGTGACGGAGACGTAACTCTTCAGGTTTTTAACAATGGGAAGGGTGGACAGAGACTATGTCAGTAGCGATGTACCCACAGCTCCTTCCCAACAGGCTAAAAGTTTTGCTGACTCTCCCAAGGTGATCTTGCAGGTATGAATGTCTAGGACCAAGGTGATCGAGCAAAGGCCGGGTGCCAGAGACGGACACTCGGGAGGGCCCTGCGGAGCCACACCCATCGTACTGAAGCAGGAAAAAGAAAGGGTCAGCTTCTTTCGGCTCCGAAAGCAGCTCTGTCGGGTTGGGAGTACCCACCTTTCGTGCGATGGATTTGCTGGAGCTGAAAAGTGAGCCACAAAATAAGTTGCTTTAACCCAAATTAAGGAGCTGCTAGGGAAAAGAGGATTTTTAGGAACTCGTGAAGTTCAGCGGAGAGCTGGAAGCTGCTGCACTGCTTGTGCAAGGGGTGCCAGGCGAGTCAGAGCCCTGTGCTCTCCATTCCCCGTGTTCAGTGCCACGCTGGACCCAGATGCTCTCAAGGCCGCAGTTTCAAGTTAATTTGTATTTGTAAGCCACCTTACAAGTTGATTTTAACAATGTTTTTCTGAATATACTAAAACCCCGTCCACCCCTGACGATATCAACCCTCGCGCAGCGATGCTCAGCAGCTCCCTCGACGGGAGACGCTGCGGGGCTGTGCCGGGACTCCGGCATCACTCGTGCCGGGAGAGGCACAAACTGACCCAGAGGAAACTGCACCTGCACGCGGTGGGGAGAGACGGGCAGCGCAACGGCACAAACGTTGCCCCATTTCCTTTTCCTCCCCACTCCCCGTGCTTTTAAAGTTTTCTATTTGTCCTACTCTTGACAGGAAAGCGGGTCAGCAAGGGGCACACCATTTCACATCCACCCCGGCAGATGTTGCTTTCGCAGCCGCAGCAGCAGAGGATGCTTCCCTACCGCGGGCGGGATTCCTGCCGAAGTCAAGGGTACGCTTCTCCCCGCCATACCCTGCGATGCATTTCTGTGTTACACGCTGGCAGAGCATCAGGACATCCAGCAGCGATTCAGACGCGGTTTCAAAGCGCATCACATACCACAGCAATCCGTCATTCCCGCCTAACAGAGCAACATTACACACGCCAGGGAGCATCTGACCAGGGGCTCTTTTTGGACTGACAAGCAGTTGGGAGTGATTCAGCGGCAGGAAACACCCAGACAAAAGGCTCTCCCCACTGCAAGGCTACGGCAGCGCCAGGGCTCCTGCTTTCCCAAACCCTAGAAACCGCTTTCGAATGGAGTTTAGGCTGCACCGCGGCACGCTGCCTCCCACCGACACAACACCCCTGCTTCCTTTTGTGCCCTTTGTGGAGGAAAAGCTCGCTTTCGTGGGGGCCAGAGCACAGCTCCGCAGCAGAGCCGAGCCTTACCAGAAGTACCAGGTATCACCCTGTGGGGACGGAGTGGGAGGATGCTCTTCTGGCAGCAACGAGCCATCAGATGAACTCAGCTGCCAGGAACTGCACCACAAGTTGCGAAATCCTCATTTTACTAAAACATAAAGCAGCTTACTAAAGGACACATGTTCTCGACTCCCCGTTTGTCAACCCCTGCTGAGCGATTCAAAGGAAGCGTAAGACTGTGACTAAGAAAACTCGGTCAGAAGAACCAAGAGACTGCCCGCTCTGCAGAGGAGAAAGGTCAGCTCCAGCGGGTGGGACTCCACCACTCCTGCACGTGTCCGAATCGCGGCACCACCGCCCCGCACCGCTCATGCTGGGGCAGGGACCTGGTGCAGGCATTGGGGATGCTCTCGGCGCAGGAGCGCTGTGCATCCCACGGGATGTTTAAAAGGGAGTACCAGCTCGGCCCCGGAGGGGATGTTACTGCTGATGCAGTTAAAAATAATTACTGGTGAAATCCTGTTGTCCCTTCCGGACAGTAAAAACAGGTAAGGATTTAAAAATATATCCAGGTATTTGTAAAAACCTTCCTAAGACACCTGTTGTGCTGCCATTAGCCACCTTCCTCTCCAGGCAGCTGCAGCAGGGAGGGCTTATTTCTTCCAGGTCTTGCTTTGTACGATTGTATGTAATTTGTCAAACTGCTCCCAAGAGCAAAACAGGGAAAGCATTTTCTTCCCTACATCAGTAGAGAACCTAATTTTTTGAGTCCAGAAACGAGTATACCAGTACTCCTACACAAAAAAGTCTCACCATAAACGAACATGGAAAGCTCAATGCATCTCCTCCAACATAAGATTAAAAAAATTACACCAAGCCCCACAGATTTACCATGCAGGATGACAGACAGACCATGTCGTGTTTGCCCAAGAACTTTTAAATCCAATAGATAACTTAATAGCTGAAAACCAAAATGAGTGATCCAGTGCCGACTTAAAAAACGAGAAATGGACTTCAGAAGCACTTAAGGTTCTTCATTAAGTGCAATTAATAGCCGTAACAGGACAGCAAATGACTGGTTGTTCCCCCCGCAAAATGGGCTGTAGCTCAGACAGTATGCAAAAGCCCTTGCCCTGGGATCACCTCTGGTCTCTTTGTTAGGCTGGGAGAACTATTACAGTCGTTCCCACTGAATAAAAATTTGGGGGGTAAAACAGGCTTACCACTTAAATCCCAGCCTGTGATGGTTTTGGTGGCACTTTTCTTTATAGCCGAGCACCAGCACAGCAGCTCATACAGCCATGTTTTAAATTCTCTAACGAAAGGAAGACTGCAGGGACAGGCTCCTGATTGCTCATCCTCCAGTGCAAGCTCCTGGAAGTCGCTGTATGACAGCCTTCAGCTCAGCAGTACTTGAGAACCAAAGCAGGACAAGCACGAGATGGTGCTCAGAAAGAAATCAGCGTTACGTTACCATGTAAACCCACAGTTCCTAAACCTGTGGAATACCACATGCCATCCTGGTGCTTCCTTCCACCCCTCTCCAAAAGAGCAGACCAAGTTACTGAAAACTTCCATACCAAGATCTAATTTGATCTGAAAACCACAGTAAGACCAGAGATGACAGACACTGAAGCCCTCTCCTTATTGAAAGGTCTACATCTTACAGGTGATAATCTGCTAACTGCTCACCCACCTCAAAGCTCAACAGCATTACCAGGACTTTATAAGACTCGTTCCGTGCGCACAGTGCTGCTGGATGACATTTCTTGCTCCTGCTGCCACACAATTTGCACAGGGACTTCTCTGTGCGCTGGGTTTACGTACCTGAACGTACAACATTTAGAGAACAACTACCCAGCAACACAACAATTAGGGTGAATTTTACTTCTGGGTTTTAAACATTATTCCAGAATACATAGCGTAAGTGGTGTAGTCTCTTTCCAACCCGTAACTTATACTTGGCAAAAGTTAAGTAGGAAAAGAAAAACCAAACTTCTTTTTATTTTATTTTTAACTTTTTGAAAGCATTTTACACAGGTTTTGATCTTCAGAATACCTTGGAATCAGTAGAAAAAAACGAACTGAACAGTTTGTCTTTACAATAGAAACCTTTCAGAAGTCAAAATTGAGACTAAAAAAATACATGCAAAACATACTCCTTTCAAAACACAACTTGAAACAAAGCACCGAACTACACAAATATGCAGAATGGAACAGCGTTTAACATCACAGAAGTAGTCTTCATAAAAGGTGTAAAAGTCACCTATTCACTAGGCACTGTTCACTTGTTTAAACAGAAGAGACAATAAAAAATATTGTCCACAAACTTGCAATTTCAACTCAAAGGCTGTAGCTAGAAATTCCTCTACATGTCATGCTTCAATAGCGACCTGAAAGAAAAAACAAAATACGTACACCATTAGACTTCCAAACACTGACAGATTTTTTTAAGAGTTCTGCCTAAATTCACTGCCACCCCTCAAGTCTGCAGCGAATTCGAGAGTCTTATGATTTGCCTATGACAAAGTCCAGCAGTCAGTACAGTTCTGCCAGTCAGCTCCTTTGTGTAGAAAAACCCCAATTCCTGTCATATGCCCAGGGCTGACGTTTCAGCGCACAATGAGAATTCCCATTGTAACTGTTCCCTGGTGGTGGCCAGCTTCCCTACGTATCCGTAAAAGCCGTTACACTTGTTTTCATTCAGGCACAAAGGATAAACATGAGAACACAACCTATTCATTCACCCCATATCCATTACCGAGGGAGTATGCTAGGAATGCTGTTGTGTTTTATTAACTTTCTGCCATCAAAATGCAGCTTTATCTTCCATGCAAATAAGAAATTTAAAAAAAAATACTGTTTGGACCTCGGATGAAGTTAACCTCCGCTTTAACAAGTTATGTTGGGACATTTAGTTTCGGTGTTAGAACGTGCGAGGCCTGGCAATTCGGCCTTGCTGACCTAGAGGCAACCCAAACTGTCAGCGTACTACAAACTCCTGTATTAACAGGGTTTCGGAGAAAGAAACAGTACCTCAGACTTTTTAACAAGTGGTATTATCTCGTTTATTTCTTTTGCAAACTAAATATTTGCTCTGTCCTCAAGGTTGCCAGTTGCTCAATGAAACATTAAAGGGAACTGTGGTTCAAAAAAAATAACCACACTGTAGTCAAATAGTCTTTATGGACACAAAGGCTCAAAAGAAGTTCAGGCAAAGTGGAAACCTGCTTCTGACATGCGAGCTCCCAGGCTACTTACGAGGTGAATAGGATCGAGACCTGGATCGAGATCTGTAGCCCCCTCGGCTGTAATACGGGGATGGTGATCTCCTCCTGTGAAAAAGGGCAACAGAAACAACCCCTTCGTTAAGAGCCTGTGGCAAATGAGTGGCAGCAGCTTTACGTGGATACCTCTAACCCGATCCTGGTATCGAGAGTGTACTTGGGAAAGCTAACGAGCACATGAATAGCTGATCAACATTTCTACTGGATAACAAAACAAAGATCTGAATTTTTCTTAATACTCTCTTTATTACCCCGTCAGAGTAATATTGCTTTGGACTAAGAAATATAAGCTCTCTTCCATTCACAATTTGACTACATGCGATTTTACTGTTTCAAGCCAGAAGCATCCCAAACAAGCAGTGCAAGCCAAATCACACCTTAACCTTTAAGATTAATTATTTGTTCCAAGATGAAGAGTTTATTTGACTGACAGTCACTGCTACAACCAACCCCACTCCCAAACCCCTCCAAATCCAGGCACTCCAAAGTTTTGTGTTTCCTTGCCTAGTTCCACCAATCTCCTAATAAAAAAAAAAATCCCCAAACATTCAGGACATTAACTTGTTGGCATAAATCACAAGTTTTTCCTGCACAAAGTTGCACTACCCTATCCCTATACTAACCTTTGAAATTAACTGCACTGCTCACTGAAGAGCTGCAAGTACTCAGCATCCACCGAGTTTCTGTTAATGTGTTTAAAGACATCCTAGACTTGATTCATAGAATACTGAAAAAAACATAAGGTGTATTTCCCACTGTTGACCAGATACCGAAAGCTCTCCTATCTTACCTGTAAAACTGATCCCTATCTTGAACAGCTCTCCATCCTCCTCCTCCGCCACCACCACCTCCTCTGTGAATACAAAAGCAGAACGACTTTTGAAAATTTAAAAAAAATGAACAAAAAGTTCATTGTACAAGCAAAAAACATCATCAAGCCTAAGAAAATGATGTAAAGACAGGAAAACATTGGTTCCTACACTGCAGAATGCTGAATTACTCCATTATGTTCATTTCTGGGTATTTGTGGAATGAGTTGGCTAAACTCGGTGTCAAAGAGCAGTTAAAGCGGACTCGTGTTCCAGCTGACCAACACTGTGTTTTCCAATGTCATACTCTGCAATGAACAGCAGTTTAAGATCGGTACATAGCCTTCGTTTCTAAGGTCATTTCTGTTCTCAGATGCTAACCCACTCGAGGCAAGCGATTCCCCCCCCCCCGCCTTAAATTAGCAAGATCAATTCACTGTCCTGAGGAAAAAGCTGATTCCAAGGTGGATGGAGGGAAAAAAACCCCGCCCCCCTACATTTTAACACTTCACAATCATGTTTAAACAAGGGCATTTAAGAATTGAGGAACAACTTCTGCTTATATAGGAGCGGCCTAGAACTGAAACAATACATTATATAGTATTTAACAACATCAAGAGGTTGGGCTGGTACCTCCCCAGATTTAGATACAGTAAAGCACTACCAGGAGGATACTAAAGTTTGGATTATGGAACAGTCACTGCCACAGATGTTTCACAGCAACTCAAAGAGGTTGTAGATCATATGAAGGACAAAGAACCCTCAAACACCACACCACACTTTCCATTAGCAGGTCTCCTGTTTTCAATTTTTTTTTTTTTAAGTCTTCCCCATTTGGTAGATAGTCAGTGTGGGTTTTTTTTAAGGTTATTCTTCAGTTTACAGATACTTTTCTAGGCAAGATTAAGCATCCCACAGCAATGAGGAGAAATTAAAGTTTTAACATGACAATTCCCATCTGAAATTGTATTTCCCTTAAGGCTTCATTGCACAGCAGGCAAGGAAGGAAAAAACACGAAGTAATTGTTACCAATTGATTTTCTAGGGTGGAGTACTAGTATACAATGCTCTACTGCATCTTTAACAATTCTAAATTTCCCTTCCTCAGGGAAGTGCTCATGACACACACACCACCATTCTTCTCTCTCCCTCAAATGACCGGTATCTGTAGGATGAGAAAGTAGGTATCTATGTATCTAAGTAGGTTCCTCATGCTCTGAAACAAACCGGAAGTTCGGTCAAAGAGCCATCTACCACATACGAAAGCCTACAGACAAGCACTGGCAAAGTAAAAGCCAACAGGTCTTCGTTCTTGTATGCCCAGTATCAACTTCAGATTTTAGATACTGCAGAGTTCTCCAAAATGTTCAAACCACTGACTTTTCAAGAAAATGGACTGTCAAAGGCAGAGAAGCAGCCTAATGACTGCTTCCTAGAAATGTGAGCAGAACACTGGGGTCTCCTGCATCCACTGTGATGACGTAGAGCACCTTCATGCCCCACCCCCCCACCCCCATCCCCATCAGCACTGAAGCACTGCAGAAGCAAGGCACCCGACTTAAGCAACAACAGCAAGACAGGGAGGGGAGAAACAGATTGGAAGCAATGCCAACAGCCCAGGAAGGAGAAAAAGTGGCTAAAAGTAGCAGCAGGGGAAGGAAATGGCTGCCCTTAGTCACTGACAATGACCATACTGCTATCAATATTAGTACAAAGATGTTATTTTCTTCTGCACCTAGAAAGCAACAGAAGAGTACACTGAAAGTTAATGTCACAATTTATTATTTCCCTTGTCTTTGGCCTATCATGTGACAAGGCAATTTGAATTCGTATTATTTCCATGAATACATGGTTGCCATCAGGGAACAATCAGATCCACCTCTTGCTGATGCATTTAAGCTTTGCAAACCACTTACGAAGTACTGCAACTACAGGAATGTTTGGTAATTGCAGACATAAAAAATGAACTCTTATCTTTGTGTCCAACTTAATAGCGTCCCAGAAATTCACAGGGGACAAGTCTTGTTGGCAGTCTTAATGGAAAATGCAGAAGACAAACTTGCTCTATCACCAAAACCAATTACATACCAACCATGTTTTCAACAGATTTTGTATCAACTTTACTAGCCCTCTGACAATGTATACTGCCACCTGAATATTCACCTCTTTCAGCTAACTACTATGCTGTCGAACACAGAAGTTTAGACTGAAAACGGGCAGAAATAGGAGATATGAGTCCTTCAAGTAAAACACACATCCAAGCTGGCAGAGTATATTAAAAAAGCTTTTTTTAATGCAAATGGCCAATACAGAACAGGTAATGTTCCAATTCTCGATTCCTTATTTTTGTCAGTATTTGAGGTGCCATAATTATTAGTAGGGGATACTGGTGACCACTGTAATTTCCCACTTTTTGTCTACTACACTACACTCAAAAGGTGCACTATAATAACAACTCAAATATTAGATCTGCACCCATATTCCTACCATTTCAACGCTAACAGATGAATCAACACAAGATTCTTTTAAAATCAAGACTATAGAGAACATACTTTGTTTTTCAGAACTTAATGCAGATTAAAAAAAACTATGGACTAACTCATGCCACGGGTTAAACATCAAAGTACTGCTCAATCTGACCAATCTGGTTTGTACTGACCAGTCATTTTGGTAAAGATTTCACAGTAAAGATTCCAGAATGACAGTGAGCACAAACATATGTTGGCATACATACGTAGGATGAACTGCTTAACACTTACATAGGTAGAAATGTAGATGAGAAAGCAGTTTAAAAAGGAGTCGAATATTACAAATATTGCCTCACCTGTATGATCTGCTGTAATAGTCACGATCATCATACCCTCTGTCATACCCTCTGTCATAGTAATCTCGTCGTCGTGAGCTGCCACTACAAATAAAGAGAATTACATTTAATAAAATATAAAACATTAATATTGTTTGCAGTGCTTTTCAGTAGGCATACTGTCAGTTAAGTACACACCATTTTAACTGGGTTATTTTATTACCTTGCATCCTCGCAGTTGAAATGGTGGTGAGCACTCCTACTTTCCCATCAGTGCAGATGGGAACAGAACTACTTAAATAAATGCTTTTTAAAATGCTTGAACTTTAAGACAGCTACTTTCCTCCTTGGTCTGAAACCTCTTAACCTTTTGATATCACAGCCACATGAGGAATTCCATTCTGTGACTTCTCTTCATTCACTTTTAACTCTCAGAAACTCTTTCTGGAAGAACTTCCCCACTAAAAAAAAATAACCTGCAGTCTCAACACAACATCAACCACATAACCACCAGTACCATAAGCTGAAAGTCTTGGGAACACAACTGGGAAATGACCTGGGAAAACAATTTACATTCTTGGCAACTTATAAGTCAAAAGCATACTCTGTGTATAAGGCAAACCACGCCACACAGCCGCTCAGTTAGTATTTGTTAATTCACTCTTGAAAACTTGAGCTTGCAAAAGACATTAATGCTTGAAGGTACAGAGGACAATGACAACAACAAAAATCTTACTCTGGACTTACTTAAATGTTTAGATAGCTCATGTCTGGGCTGCATAACTAAGGAACACAGGTTTCTGCTCACTGTAAACCCAGGCTGACCCTAGATCAGTCACTGACTAGTGCCAAGTAAATTAACCCCTCCTATCTAAAGAGCTGGAAAGATACACATTACTACCGATGGTTGTCCACATGCCGTCGTCTTTGTTTGTTTGTTTGTTTGTTAATTCTGAAGAGCCTCCTTTATCAGTTGAGGGGTTTTTTTTTCAGTTTTCAGAAGCTTTGCCAGATAACCACAGCAGTGTTAGTTAGGATACCTCTTGTTAAGGAGACTTTTTTTTTTTTTAAAAAAAGCAATTAGGCATCAGTGATTTTTCTGTTTTCATCTCTAGTACTGAAACATCCACATAATGTACAGCAGACAAGTCACAAGCAAGGAAACAGCTTTCAGAACAGTGCATTAATGCAA
The DNA here is from genome assembly GCA_034782735.1 of Sagittarius serpentarius. Classification (NCBI taxonomy): domain Eukaryota; kingdom Metazoa; phylum Chordata; class Aves; order Accipitriformes; family Sagittariidae; genus Sagittarius; species Sagittarius serpentarius. The sequence continues at coordinate 14,312,081 of JAVKLA010000084.1, forward strand.
AAACCTGATAAACTAGGAAATCCACAAGAATCAGGTCTCTTAGAGGGGATACAGAAAATTTTTTTTAAAAAACACACGACAAATAATCCTATTCTGTACAGGTTTGGAAAAAAACCCACACAGGTAACTTACTAAGTGGGTCTTCCCATATAGATTCCAGGTGTAGGTGTATGAGGTCTTTTTGTTATGGAGAAGTCTACCCGGATCCTTCTTCCATCCAGCTCCATTCCATTGGCACGTTCCTTTGCCTAAACAGAGTGATAAAATACAATTAGCTGTAGGTATGAACTTTATTACCAACACAAGTTTCTAACCACTGCTTCAACTATGAAAAGAAGTCCTAAAATGCCTCAGTTAGGATGCACATCTAAGTTTCACTTACATCTTATACATAACACCAAGCATAAACTGTAAGGCATTCTAGGCCAGCTGGATATAAGCTTCAGTAACCACTTAAAATGTGACTTATATTGCCTAAAAAGCCTGAATGGAACATGATTTAACAACTGTTTCAGTACCTCTATTTCTGGCATGATTAAGAGGAAGCTTTGAACGTAGGGAGATGTAACTCTTCCAACACGCAACGTGAAGCAAAGCATTTCGAAGTTAACAAAAAAGAGGACTGTTACGGTTTTTTTTCCTCCAATACATCCTGAAAACCTACCATAACCTTGAATACAGTAATATGTGAGTCATAAGTAAATCTGAAGCAAAAAAACCAAAACCATTGGGTTTTTTTCTGCCAAGCAGCAGGACCTACATCCAAAGCTCCAACGTAACATGGAAGCCTTCATGCCAAACTTTGAGAAGACAATGTTAGGGACTTCAGGTAGCAGAATTTATGCAGAATATAAGCCTAGTCACAGCCCATAAGCACACTGCTCTCTGAGGGGTGGCCTGAGCATAGAATTCTGTACCTGGCAAGCACAGAATTCCCTGTTCCTTCTGTAGCACTTGTAAGCACAAATCTTGTAATTTATAATATGGTATTGTCACTGCTTCAATTTACTTCAATTTCCCATGGACATTTACAGGCACCAGGAAGGCACGTACAGCCCAGCCTTTTATTTTCAGAAAAGATTCTCCCCCACCCCTTTCAGACTGAAGCACTAGAAGTCAGCAGAATGGACGTTAGCACTCCTACAGAGAGCTCCAAAATGGCCGTCTGGTCCACCCTGAAGATGCCTGTTATTAAATACAAGATAACATGTGGAATTAGGAAGGAGCTCTCATCTCATAATTAACACAGAGAGCCTGTGTTTCTATTTTCTTTTGCTTGTTGGCATAGTTTGCACTATGGCTAGCATGAAGTTTGCTTTTGTGAATTACACAACAGCTCAGCCTGCACAGGGACCAGTATTCATGCCTCTCTCTCCTCTGGTACACACTAAATACCTTTGAACCAAGACTCTGACATTTATTATGAGATGCCAAGTATTTTTTAGACTGAGTTTCCCCAGGCTATATCCTGTTACAGAAAATACATCCCAGCAACTGAGAAGACAGCAAACATGCCATACATTCTGTACCCCAACCTACTTCCTTAGCATCCTCAACGTTTTCGAAGTACACAAATGCAAATCCTCTTGAACGCCGAGACTGCTGATCATACACAATGGAAACATCAGCAATTGGACCATACTTGGAGAAAACTTCTCTCAGATCTCTTTCTGTGGTGTACAGACTCAACCCAAACACGCCAAGACAACAGTTTGGGTCAGGATTTGCCTAAAGGAAGGGACAGATGGGTATTAGAATAAAATTGCTTGTATTTGCAATACAAGGTATTTCACAAGTTGTGACTGTCAGAGCTTCAAGACAGAACAATGACAACAAAAAGATACTGCCAAGATTCAGGGTGGCTTAACTTGCTAATGGACACTTACAACCAAACCTACACGCCTCCTTTCACAAAAATACTTTGCATTTCTCGGTGTACTGTACAAACTACAGTTACAGCACATAATAGGTACTGTATTTAGAAGTCTTCCCTCCAAAAGCTAGCTGATAACTGTTGCATGTGGAGAGATATATACACAGAGGCCTGGATCACATCTTCATGTTATCTCTTTTTCCCCCTACTTCAGCACAAACCACACCGCCCTCAGCCACCTGAGTCTGTAAAGCAGCTAAAACCAAGCTGGTTTGCACACTCATTTAATAAAGGCACCATCTAAATAGCAAACGAGACACCCCCATCCCACAGTCCTAAGTAGACTTATGGAGAGCCAAGGTTTATCAAAAGCCAAATGACAATTCACCTCAACAGCATCTTTTAAATAAACCTGAGTGGGAAACATAATGTTTTTCTGGAAAAACCCCAATTTCAGGATGTATTCAGGACTATGTATGAGTCATCTACTTCTGTAACAGACATACCCTGTTTCCAATATGACGTCTGCGAGTAGACATGGGTGAATGGCTGTGACTGTGTCGCCGCCGATAATCCCGACTGTACGACCTACTTCTGGATCTCCTATGAGAGCGGGAACGAGAGCGTGATCTTGTGTAGTGTCTACGGGAACTCCTCCTTGATCTAGATCTGAGGAAAAAAAGAAAAAGGTACAGTGTTGGGTTTGGGTTTTTTCACCCTTCAAAAATACATCAGGTGTTCACAAACAAAAAGACCAAATAATCATTTTCTAAAAACCTGCAGTACCACATGATTCAGCTATAATCAATTTAGTCACTACTCTCAAGGACTGTGCACTAAATCTACAGTTAAATTACTGTAGATGCTCTCGGAGCATTTCTACTGCAGAACAGGAACCTACACTTCCATTTTAATTAGCTTTTAATCCCCCAATAGCTTTTAACTTTCTGTAACTAGACTATCTTGGTTTGACACAGTATATGCTTAGAATACTCACAGCATTTACAGAAGCATTTAAGTAAAAATAGCTGGGATGGCTTTCTTTTAAGAACAGAAAAAGGGAACAGTAGTCAAGTACGACTTAACATGCACGACTGCAGAGGTGCACACTTCTGCTTATTCTAGCACTCAGAATAGCACTGCTTTCAGTGACACTGAAAAGCAAATACACTTTTTTCACAGTGCATAATTACAAGCACAGAAGTCTGGCAAATGCCCCTGAAACAGCTTAACACAACTGAAGAAATTAAGCTGTAGTAGTCTTATTTACCTTCTGGTATTTCAACAGCTATTTAACATTACTTGTTCATGAATGTTTACATGTTCACACTTCAAGCATGTTTAGGCAAAGGTGCAACAGTTCGCTAATTTCAGCCCAGGCCTCCTCTGAACAGTTCCAGAAATATTTTCTAACAGCATTAGGTCTGTGGAGATGATGTTCTGAAACACTTCAATTCCTTCTACTAAACCCTTAGCCCTCCCAATACACAGTCTTAGCTGAACTGCTGGGCAGGCACTTAAACTGGAATATTACGCCTGAGCTTGGCCTGCTGATGGCAGTCACTGAACATCTGCATTCCACACAAATGCAAAGTAAAACTGCTGCAAGGCTAAGGAGTGCAGTAAACAGTTTAATATTCAAATGCTCTTAGTCATAAATTGTTAATCTTCAGACCACCCTGGAAGCCAAGGTAGTCAGTGCTGGCCAAGATCATAAGCTACCATCACTGCACAACCGAGTTTCACAGTAACACCACCACTACGCTAGCATGAATGAAGCTCTTAACCTGAACCCGTTTTTACTCCTGAGCATTTAACAGCTTCTTCCACAGTTGGGATTCCTCACTAGATAAGCGTCACCAGACAGCCAAACTGCATGATACATTACTGCTCTGTACATTACAGGCCTCCTTAAAAAAAATAAATAAAAAGCCTTCAACCTCATCAGAAGTGAGCCAGCTAAGTTCTGTCTTCCTCAACTTGAAACATGCATACATGTCCAGGAGAAATTACTTCGGCATGTCCCATTACAATACTTCTAATTATGTATACAGAAAAAATAAATTATTTTTGGCAACAGAAAGTTTAAAAACAAAAAACAACAAAACAAAACAGAGGGAACTTCCCTGGGGGGGGAAGACAGTAAAGACAGAAATAATAGTAATAAAAGAAGTTCAACACATGCATACAGCCACATTTCAACCGCTGACATAGGAAAAACCTGAAGGCAAACACAGAACTGATGGTTCCAGGTAACAGAATGCACCTATTACACTGAACAAGAGGAGGACACTTCTAAACCAGGCAATCCATTGTGCAAGAGAACAAGGCTTATTTTAAATAGGCACTGCTTATATTGCTGCCTTTAATGTCATACTGCCATTATTGTCCTTGCTGCAAAGCCACGACAGCTGAAAATCCTATTCCTTCTTTAAGAATTGTGCAGACTTCAGAGTCAGCCAAAGATAACAAGCTTGCTATGCTCATCAAGAAAACTTCAATAAAAGCAGATTCTTAAATCAAGTATATCCACACCCCAAGTGATAAATACACCAGGACACAGACTTGTTCCCAAATCAAAGTTTAATTTATAAAGCTGGTAACTCAAAAATACATTTGCAACAGAAACTGCCAAGAAATATGAAAGGTCTCACAATGTTATTCTCTGGTGACAGCCAGTTAGATGACCTGCTCATGATCACATTCAAACACATGACGGCACTGAAAACACAGAGAAGTATGTTGGTTCTAAGTATGTGCCTTGACACAATTCTGGTAATGAACAACTCTGACTGTGCAATGTACTTCCAGTATTTCCAGCCACAGGCATTTTCAAGACAGCTGTTAAATGCTCAGGAAGCCATGGTAGTCATAAGCTTCTACTTTTGTTCATCAAGAAGTAAAAAGTGAGTTGCCAGAGTATTATTTAAAGGGTGATTTCATGTAAGAGTGAACAATTTGCCAGGCTTCTCAGAAATTCTAGATCTTGTATTTGCTTCTTCCAGCATTTTATACAATTTGTGACTGTATTCTTACACAGTATTATGGTTATTCTGCAAGTGAGAAACATGGTGCAAGAGTATGGACTCCCTAGGGGTCATGGATTAAGATGCAGAACGACACACTGGGCTGGGTCCCGACTTGCTTGTTATTCTAAAGTTAGAAGGTTCCCAAAGGTGTTGTGCAGTCTCCATCCTCTGAGGTTTTCAAAACCCGACTGGATAAAGCCCTGAGAACATGGTCTGAGCCCAGAGCTTACTCTGCCTTGAGCTGGATTTTGGACTGGACCCTTCCTGAGCTGTCCTATGAATCTCCCACTACTAGCAATTCCAGAGGTCACTCTGATTTCATACTATATAAAGCGGTATTACTCTACTAGGTATTTATTAATTTAATCTGACACATGCTTTTGCACTACAGGGATTGCTAAGCCCGTGATCTGACACTTGTGACTACGCCTGAAGTACACAGAAGAGACAAGCCCACTCCTCTGCTGTCAAAATTTCCCATGTGCGTTGCTTCTCACAAAAGCCTTTCAAACTGATCATTTTGATCCTGCAAGGAGATCTAAACAAAGTATTTGACAGTGTTTTCCATCATGGGTGATTACTAATAGCACAATATCTTCCAGTGTTGTCATCCTTCCTCCAGCCTGACCCCCAGTCTTTGGCAAGTATAATTCATTGCTTATGCACATAAAACGTGTATTCTGAACAGCTCAGTTGGAAACCCCACTGCTGAAACTCATGGTTTTTTAACCTGAATACTTACAAATGAGTAAAGGAACTATCAACACATTCATTTCTGTAGTCAACACTCAATTATCTAGACTCTTTAGAAAATAACATCATTCACCCATGTACAGGTTTTGTTGCCTTTCTATCCATTTTTTATTAAATATGTACCTCTTGCATGACACACCTGGTAAAGCTAATGTGAAGTGGCTAGCAGCGACATTTATAGTCTTATTTCTAGACTATCAGCATATTTCGTGTCTCAGTTATGTCTGAGAAATTCTGTCGCTGCGCAGAGCTTGTTTAGCAGATGAGTATAAAGATAGGTAGGTAATACAGTGCAACAGGCATTTTTACAGTGCACGTTTGTTTTGCCACATAACAAACACAATAAGCAAGCTACTTTCTCCACAACTTTTTTTGAGAGCTTGGAAAGCTGTCTAACCTTTAAGGCTTTCCAGCCTGTTAAAAGTTAAATTAATATATATATTTGAAAGGTCAGGCAGATGTCTGTTGAAATTCACATTTATCTCTGTTTCTTTTTCATGGAATATACCCTTAACTACTCCAGAAACATCGCTGCTTCCAGTGAGAAAGCGTAACACATTCATGTGACCTAAAATGGAAAATCTGCAGATGCACGTATTTCTTTTAATGCACAGAAAAAATAAGATCTAGAGTCCCTAATGCTTCATGCTCAGAAACTGGCCGTTACTCTAAGACTTAAAAGGCAGACCACTTCCAAACTGCACCAGCAGAGATACAACCCTACAAAGCCAACTACCTCTTAGAAAAAGCTGCAAAAAGATCTAACTTGGCAAGTTTAGCTTTTCAAATCCTGAAACCACACATGCGCCTTTGGATTCAATGTCCACAGATCACCAATTATCTCTGGAAACAGAATTGGGCTCAACTGGATTTCAGTTCACCTGTGACAATCATCTCACTTGCGAAGAGGAGGAAGAGGTAAAAGAAGTAAACTCACCTGGATTCAGACCTGGATCTAGATTTTGACCTGGAACGCCTGGAATCCTCCTTAGATCGAGATCTTGCAGGGGTGTGCCTCCCCGACTTGCCAGACCCATGAGCACTTCCGCTTCTGGAAGCAGAACGGGATTCCTGCACGCAGATATTGAAAGCCTAATTTGTACACAATTTCTTGTTTACCTACGGTCTGTAAACAAGCTCCAGTGAAATAAATGGTAAAAATTCATATCTACGTGTCCAGGCAGTTGGCATTAGAACTGCCTAGATTTTTAAGAAGGTTTTCTTTTTTTTTTCCCTGGTAGACACTTCTTTACCCTGCATATACTTTTGCTATTAAACAGATAATGCATGCATGTTTAGCAAAATATACAGGGACACATAAACAGACTAGTAATTACTTAGCGTAGTGCTTTCAGATTCCAGATTACTTCTTATCTTAACTTCATTTTTATTCCTTTTCTTCATTCTTCCGTTTCAAATTCTGACTTCTTTCATCTTCCCCACTTCACACAAATTGCTCAATATTCTACAAGTGGGACTTCTGGTCTGATAATTAGCATGCATTCACTTTCTTTTTTTTCAAATTTCAGCTTCACTTATTCCTGAGCTTCAAATAATTCTCATTTATAAAACTTGTCAAATGGCGACTTCCGCATTTTCCTTCTTCAACATTAACCTTAATAGAAAAAGAACAGGATGAAGAATATTTAAAAACTCCAGGATAAAATCTAGTGCCAAAACTGAAACTAGAAAAAAAATGTTTTGTGGACTTTTACTATATATGCAGTTCAAGAATGGAATCTACCAAATGCCCTACTATTTTATAAACAGATTCAGTCAATTCAGTTTAACTTAGTACTAAATAACTGAACTCGCTATTTATGCCTGTATTTAATAGCAAACGCACAGTGGATCAAGTGAATATCTACTAATGAATTCTAGCGTTAGGAAACTCAAAATACTTTGCACTGTCAGCCACATACTTAGACAAAATCAACAAGAAGTGACTTAAGTAAGGTCCCTACTGGGGCCAGAGATGACTAACCGATGTGCTTTTTGAATGCAGAAAGCACAACGCCGTTGGTCTTTCAATGACGTACAATTATGTTACTTTTTGGGACATTCTTGCAGTTTAGAAGGCCTAGTATGAAGGTGTATGAGCACGCTCACACCTACTCTGCCTGCACAAGTGTGATTACATATGCAGGCTTCACACTCCCAAGTAAATCGTAATTTTTCACCGACCGAAAACGCAATTCTGTGCAACACACTCAAACACTGTTCTGGAATAATACCCCATCTACCCTATTATTTACTTGCAATCTTCTTTGGTAATGACATAACCTAATCAGTATTTTCAACTTTTTTATATTTATTTATTTATTTAATCAGTATAATGCTTACTTCAGTCACATAGCTTAAACGTGTGGATTGAACGCACTACAAAATATCTTTGTTTCAAGATATTAGAGAAAAATTTAAATTCAGCAGCAGAATTCTATTTTTTCCTAAAACCAAACAATTCCAAGTTTTGTGTCACTTCTGATCAAGAATGCTCACTAACGACACCGGAGTAGCAATTTTTTCTCAAAAATCACTTGTTTTATCTTTGTAATATCTCAAACCTGAACACTCAACGGGCATTCCATACTAAGCACTCAGAAATCCATTTGCTAACCCAAAATCTGTGCTTAAACCCCTTCCATGTAACTTAAAACAAAGTTCAGCTATTTACAATTGTCTATCATACAATACTGAGGAACGGGACATGACTTGCCGGATAAAGCAGATTTTTCATGTAATACCAAGAGCAACAGAAATAATGCAAAGCTGGTCAAGGGTATGTTCTCCTCTGCCAAAATGTTTAAGAAGGTGTTCTAAACTATAGCCACCTCATATACTAACTCTGAAAAAGGCAATACAAATAATAAGAACCAATTTAAGTTACAAATAACAAATTTAACCTAAACCCTTTACCACCTTCAAAAGAAAACAATCCGTGGAGACGAGTTTGAGTTAATGTATTAATTTAGCCGTAAGAGTCTTCAACTCTTTTTAAAAGTCAGACAAAGATTGAAGAAGGGCTAAAAACCAAGGCAGAAGGAGCCATGTCCAAATATAGGTGGTCTAATATTGAAAAGGACACAAGAAATGCACAATGGGAGGGAAGCAGTAGGGAGGATGTTGCCCATAAACATACCCCATATCCTTTTTTAGAGTTTTTAGAAGTCAACAAGCTTTGAAGAAAGCAGTAGAGAAATAGTATTAGCATAAGAAAACGACTGAAGTCCTCACCTATTTGATACTTTTTTTTTTTTAATGACCTTTGGTATATTATATTAAGATTGATGTGGGAACTGGACGCCTAGCATCTGAGAAGAAACTTAGGAAGAAAAAAATCTTAAGACAACTGTATATCTAAATCAGAAAATGAAACAGCTGGCTTATTTCAATCCAGCTGCTTTGGACTTTACAACATTTTCCAGTTTTTATACATCCACACTTTATTTCCAGATCATCCTTCTTCAAAACCTTTACCTTCAATCTACTACATTTTACAGGATTATGCCACTTCTTTATTACTTCCAGCTGCAAAAGAATTCATAGCCCTTCACCTGCTCCAGATATTAAGACTGGAAATAATTGCTAAAATTTCAAAGTTGTTACCCTCCCCACCTGAACCCCCAGGAAATCCTCCCTACCCAAAGTTTCAAGCACCAGGAGCCTGCAGCGCTCCAAACTTAGTTTATGCCCCATTATACGGACACCCATTGAGGGTTCACAGAGGCCACTGCCACAGCTCACTCAAACTGCAGTTTCTACTACCTAGTTTTGTTGTTCTCGATACCTTTTCTTCTACTTTTTGCTCTTTTGCTTTGTGAATTTTAAGCTTTTTTAAAAAGCCAAAGTAGGCTCCTGTCATGATATGCAGAAGAGGAGAGAAGAAGAAACAACCTTCTTTATCCTACCTGTATTCAAACACTGCCAGCAAGCAGATCAAGACTGGCATTCACTATTAAATAACCAATCTTTTCTAACCTTGAGTTTGTGAAGTGTGGCTTTTAAAAACCACCAGATCCCTTGATCTTTACCAACAGTTCTTCCCCGTCACCAGGCATTACTGGAATTCAGGTAGAAGCCCTGAAGTCCAGGCTTGTGGTTTCCATTTCCACACTTTAAGCATATTAAAAACAACATGTAATACTGTAGGGATGATGTTTTTAACACCTGTATGCACATTCATAAAGATGCAGTGCAGTCATCTACTCTGTAAGGAGGGAATGTCACAACGGCAGGATTATTTTGGGGGCAGAAATGGTTTCCATGGACAGAAGCTGCTGTAAGGTATGTAAGTGAGGACCACGTGTTCTTTGCACTTCTGAGATCCAGTTTTTCCTCACAGGAACACAAGTTACAGTTTTCAGTTACTTAATAATGTAAGATATAGGCAAACAAGATTATTAGTGTTTTTTAAATCCTAAATCCCTATAAACTTATGTATTTCCACTAGTTTTCCTAGGAAAGGTGCAGCCTCACGTTACATATTATCAAATCTGCAGTCGAATTTATTCAAGGTGTAATTGTGCTATCTTCACATTCCTTCAACCTCTCTACTACTGAATTTAGCAATTGATCCAACGGAAAAACAACACCTTTTGCCTCTCTTCCCCCTGAAGCACGTGGTAACAGCTGGGGGTAGGGGGAAAGCTGCAAATCCACTCAGAGGGAAAGCAGAACAACCCCTTTCCAAACTCCAAAACAAGACAAGAATGTGGTGTTTTGAAAAAGATCAAGCTAACAGACCCCGAGCACGGCAGCCCAGCTTCCTCCCATCACCCCTGTCACCCGCCCTGACACTGTGGGCTCATTCAGTGCACTAAGATGGCAGGGAACTAATCCATCAGCAAAAAGCAAACTACTTTCTAACAGCTTAGGCTGACTGAATCAGCCCACCAAGAAGTCAGATCAAGTGGCAGCTGACGAAGAAGGAACAAAGAGAATGACCTATACTTTTGGCAGCATCAAGCCACCAGATTGTTTGTAAGCTTCTGAAACTGCTTCCTTGGACCTTCTTCCACAACTTAGTAATAAAATCAGCATTTCTGAAAATATATATGTTAAGTACCTTGTAAGCAGGTCTATAAATTGAGCATTTATACAATTCAAATTACTCAGATAGAAAAAGATCAAAAAACCTAACTACCATATTAAACAGTTTCTGATCAGACACATACCAAGTAATCACTATCAGTATTAACTAATTCACAGGACGAGACTCACTATTTTTTCCTTTAACTAGTCTTCATTCCAACCCTGCCATGCCTGAATCACATGCACCTCAGCGAGCACAATTTCCATGAATGAAAACAAAAGTGACTTGGAAAAACGAGGCAACTATTACAGCATACTGACAGTATCTGAAGTATTGGTAGCATTTAATAGTTTGTAGTCTCTTCAGTTTTAAAAAAAGTTTCAGAGTTTAATCTCACTATGGAGTATAAACTGTAAAAGAGAATTTGACTGGGAATTTTTTCTTCTTCCTTTTTAAACTATGACATAAGCCAGTTCAAGTTTGTGTTGCTGCTGAAATAGCAAGTCTCATTACTTGCGAAAGCACCTGGTATTTCTTCTTCATCCCCAGTGCACACATTAGGACCCGTGGCTACACAATCAAGTCAAGCCTGCAAACCAGTGCAGCTGGAAACGGAATCAGAAAAAAAAATTTCAGCTAATTTAATTCCCAGATCTGACTGACTATACAAACAATAGTACAAAGGAGAAAGCAGTCACACATTTGCAGGAGCACAATTCTTGTTGACAGCATGGACTTGGAACAGCTTAACAGACAGCTGTAAAGTGATATCCTAGATTTATCCAAACACCGTTTCTACTCTGCAGAGACTTTAGCACTTCCAGCTTGAAAAAGTAGAAAGCCATTGATTCAGTAAAATATAAGCCTTAAGTAAGCAAAAAGTATCATAAATAACACCAGCAATAGCATTAGAAAAGCCACTCCCTGATCTAGTCTGAAATAGCAGGCTTGTAGCTCTCTGGTTTTACCTTTTAGTTTTACAAACACATACATTGCATAAGAACAACTTACCTATTTGCAATTCACAAAAGTTCAAGCATAACTCATTTTAAGCCTTGGTGAAGACTGCCTGCACATAATTTATACATTTTTTTAAATAAAAGTATAAAAAATATAAAATAGAAAAGCTGGTAGGACACCAACTGCTGTCCTATCATACACTGCACAATTACGTTTCAAAAAGACTTTGCTATAAAGGTTTTAATATTTCCACTCATTCCAATTGAAAATACAATGAAGGTTATCCTGGCAAACTTCAGTAAAGTTAGGCTACCATCTTAAATTGGTTTTCAGTCCGACTTGCACAATAGCAATTAAATCAACTTTTTAAAAAACTAACACACAGAAATCCACCTCGAGCAAGTCAGAAGCAATACTCCCTCACTAAAAATATATCAGTTGTAAGAGTGACAAGAAGACATCAAAGATAAGATAATACAGGGGGTGGTACGGGTCTATTCTTTCATCTGTATCTTCCAGCATTCATTTCCATCTAGCCTTTTTAGCTTCCTGCAGACCAAGTTTTTTCTAACGTAACCTACCTTGCAGTAGAAACACTCATACTATTAAAGCATATTACAGTGAACCTGAATAAGGCAAGACCATATTCAAAGAAAGACACTGCAAGACATTGGAATTTTATGGTCTGAATTATGACATTCTCTCGTAATTTTTTTTGCCACCTCCAGTGAAGGATTAAAATTTAAACTACTTATCACCTCCACAACTCCCTCTGATGCTGCAGAAAGTTAAAAAGTTACAGACTGATGCTGAAAAACAAAACCAAACAACGAAACACAGTATTGACCCCCTGCACTACACTTGTCTGTTGCAGTAAAAATTAAAGACCTCAAAGGAAAACAAGACTGATTCACTGAAGAAAAAACAGCTATAGGTAACCTGTATCACAGATGTACATTACAAACGTGAAGCTTAGCAAGTCATCTGCTGCTATATTAGTAAAATTCCATCCAGACAGCAGCATCTTGCAGTAACTATGCAGTTTAAGAGAACATCTACTGCAGGTTTCACAAAGCACGGATATGGCCCTAGCCCTGCGAGCGTTCAGCCTGAGGTTTAACCCTTCGACTACTGCAATCCCATTTAAATTAAAGAGCCCAAGCCACCTGGATGCAAGGCTGCAACTACACCAAGAAGCAGAGTTAATATTTTACAAGAAAGCGCGAGCAGCAGCAAATCGCAGCTCAAATTAGAAAATAATTCACCAAAAGCTAATAGCAATGCAGCTTTGGAGACTATAACAAAGGCTCAAGACTACTACCGGCTCGGCATTTTCCTTCCCTACCCAGACGTTACCTAACGGGGCTGGGGGATGGAGAACGAGGCACCACGGCACCAGCCGAGACCGCCGCAGCCTGGCTGCGAGCTCGGAGGGGGCTGAAGGGCCGCGCAGCCCCAGCGCTGCTGAGGGAGACACGGGGGGGGGAGCGGGGCCGGCCGCCCCCGCCCTGGGAGCTGGCAGCGGCCGCCCGGCCCCGCACAGTCCGCGCCACGCCACGCTCGGGGCAGGGGCAAGGCAGCCCCGCCGGCGAGAGAGGCGCCGGCGGGGCCGCGGCGGCAGGGCCCGGGACGCGCAGCTCCGCCGCCCTCGGCCATTTTGTCCCTCTCCGGCGCACCCGGTCACCAGCCCAAGATGGCGCCGGGCAGACTCACCATGGAGCGCGCCGGCGGCGGGCAGCTAGAGCGTCCCCGCCGCGCGCCCCGACCGCCTTCCCGGCCGGGCCGGCCGCCAGCTTCCCCCCCGCCCAACCCCGGC
>JAVKLA010000084.1:14359483-14375321 GCA_034782735.1 Sagittarius serpentarius
TCCCACTGGGTGGGGGGGGAGCGAGTGAGCGGCTGCGTGGTGCTGTGTTGCTGGCTGGGGTTAAACCACGACAGGTCCCAAACCGAGAAGAGGCGATGCGAACGTCGAAGCCTCCTAAGCAGCCTTTATATGAGATAAAGGAGTCCACGTGCCCTACGGCTCACTCACACCAGCTAAATGTTACTGAAATAGGGGACCCAGGATGTCGGGGACACTGAACAGCTTCCACATCCCCCCAAGCCAGACACCCCGGGGCCCTTGGAGACAAACACCTCCCCTCAAGCAGCACAACTTCCCCGAGGCAAGTGGACCAAAGCCAAAGCAAGTGGAAGTGTTGCAACCAGACCCCGGCAAGCGCTAGTGTACGCTGCTGCCTGGGGAGAGCACAGAAACCCTGGAAGCTTTGTCTGAAGGTGGGAAAGGTGGAGGATCCCAACTCCGCACACACCCCGCGGTGCGAGGGGAAGGAAGATGGAAGGAAGCAGGGTTGCTTGGTATGATTAGGGGCTTTCTTTTCTGTTTTTCTTCTCACGCTTGTAAAAGCTGGGGCTTGGCAGCTATTGTTGCTGTTCTACATAGCAGTGGCTTCTCAGAGGAGTACAGACCTACAATGAAAAGAAAAAAAAACAAAACAAAAAACCAAAAACCAAACCCCAACCAACTACAGGAAGGAAAAGAATTAGCAGGGAAAGGAAAAGCAGCAGCAGGAACAAGCACTCATGCCCAAAATAAACGCGCTGCCTGCTGCTAGGGGTACAGGTAGGAGAGGTTACACCACCTCCTCCTGTGGAGGAGGTGACTTTGGTGTGAAGTCCCAGCTTTTTGGCTTCATCGCTACAGGCAAGCACTGGCAGCATGGTTGTGTGCTAGCGGAACACGGAGGCAGAAAGCCAATCATTAAATGGACCCTCAAGGGGCTGAGATAACGGGAACCAGCCCCATGTCCAGGGATACTGGAAGGAGAGTTTTCCTTGAAATCTGAGGTTTTTTTTAGAAATCTAAGCTAAGGGGGGAAGCGGGGGCAGAGCTTCCTACGGACACCTGGGAAGAGCTGGTCATCAAATGGGCAGACACTCAAGGCAGCAGCCTCAGTTGGGACTAACAGCTTACACTTAACAGAGTTTGAGGAAGATTAGCATTGAGACCAAAGGTTTGGCATCCCGAGTTTGTCTTGCCACCCTCTCTCAGCTGTTCCCGAAGCCCCCGCTTTGCTCTGCCAAGGCAAATGTACAAAGGATCCAACAGGAAACCTTCCCAGGGCTGCTGCTTCCGCTGCGTCAGCTCCCGCTGGAGTTTAAGGGCTGGGCCAGAGCTGCTCTCCACCTCTCCGAGCTCAGAGCTGAGCTACTTAAAGTTCACAATGAAGGAAAACAAACAACAAAAAAAAGGCAAAACCCAAAAAAAGACTACCTTGAGTCTCCTGCTGCTCCTCCCCAGCAAATATTTCCGTGTAGAAAACACGGATCCCATCCACTTCCCAGGCAGAGGATGAGGTGTAAGGCAGCGGCTGCGAGGATCCCACCTTACAGCCCCTAAGAGCCCAGCGGGAAGGAGCAGAACACCTTCCTACATGAACAACTGACTCATTTCTCTCGCTGCCCACATCCCTGTCACAGAGAAGCACAAGTCTGACACAGGCATCTCCAAGAAACTGTTTAGCTACCGCTCCCGAAGAACACGTGGAGATGAGACTTTCTGATGGGGATGTTTAAAGCGGCAGGGACTTCACGACAAAGACGAGAGCAGCAGAGGTACCTCCCTGCCAGGTTACCAGGCCCTCGGTTCAAATAAAGCAGCTACAGAGCTTTTGCTGGTATTATTTACCCTTTATAGCACCTCGCAGCTTCGACCCCTGAAGGGACCATTCCTTGTCAGTCCAACAACTCGCAGCTGTCCCAGGGTAAGGGCTGCCGAGATACATAACCAGGTAGTTTTTGGCATTCCAACTCAAACTTTTTTATTTCTGTGCTGTTAGCTTCACCCATCCTCACAGAGGACAGAGTGCAGGAGGTAAGTGAACTTTTCCAGAGACGCTGTTGGTTCAATTTGGGGGCAGCGAGGAAGAACGAAGGCCACGAGGAGTCATTCCCATTATTTTCCAAAATCCCGCCGTGACAGTCTGAGGAGTCTTTGCTAAGCTGCTGCAACTTCAAATTTAAAACCAAGCATTGACTTTTGGGACCAGAGGACTCCTTGGTAGTTAAGGGAGTCCATGGCAGCCTTAAGAGACTCTTTTCCCCTGCTTTCCCAACCACCTGTGGGGCCTAAGAGAGCCCGTAAAGGCCCTCCGGCCAGTCCACTCCCAACAGCACCTGTACTCCTGCCCCAGAAACAGACTCTGAAGCAATGCCACACTCTGGGCTCAGAGGGGAAGGGAAGGAAGGGCTGGGGTTAAAAAAACAAACAAAAAAAAAAACCAACCCCAGAACAAGAGAAACTCAGAAGACACTGACACAAAGGACAGAAAAAGCAGGAGAAGCTATGAAAATATGTTGAGATGGTCAAGAAAAGTCACATCAAAATATATTTAAAAACCAGAAATTCCAATCTGTGTGGAATTTAAAACTCCTTTCCCCACCTTTTTTTCCTGCTCAAGGAGTCTCTTTGTTGTTCCAGGATGTGGAACATGATAGGCAGCACCAGTTATGTCCTGAAAAGGGTAGTACTTCCCCCAACTCGTCTGAGCACTTCCATCATTTACAAAGGAAAAATTACATATACCTCAACAATTGCCCCACCCTCCCTCTTTTCCATTCTACAGTGGGCAGGAGAAAAGACTGCAAACAAATCTGACTTTTCATTTTCAGTTAAGTCCAATTTTTCCACACATCAATATCCCTGCAATCCGTTGTACACCTTCTGCACCGATCCTTGTTTCAATAGCTGTTTGAGACCTGCAAGAGAAAGGAGAGCGTTACCGCACAGCACAAACAGGAGGAGGAGTCCGCATTTCCTGTTCCTGCTGCATTTACACACCTGGCTCATAGGCCCGGTGGCACCAGCCTTTCCAAGGCTGAGCCCATGTACCCGAATAAAGCAAACACCGGTACTCTAAAAGCATCAATTGAAAAAATAAAACAAAAAAATAAATAAAATCCCCCCAAACCCAGTGGTGCAACAGCTTTACTCCTGCTCCTTCAGCATTCCTACAAGGAGAAACAGGACTGAGGTTAGCGATGCTGTAACAGTGCTCTCACACACTCTCGGGACCGCACGAGGCCA
This sequence comes from Sagittarius serpentarius, assembly GCA_034782735.1. Lineage (NCBI taxonomy): Eukaryota > Metazoa > Chordata > Aves > Accipitriformes > Sagittariidae > Sagittarius > Sagittarius serpentarius. Next base: position 14,362,706 of record JAVKLA010000084.1, read on the forward strand.
GTCATTCCAGGGAGAGCCTCCTCTGCTACAACCTCAAAGCCCAGCGCACCACCTCAAGATCCTCACAGCTCTGTAGAGGACAAAGCTGACTCTCAGAGCTGCTTTGCTGTTGAAGCTGACAACAATTTTGTTGTCTTAGGTACAAGTGCAACAACAAAGCAAGCTGCTGAGGATTTCCAGAGTCGAATTCATCCCCCAGCCTCCCTCTACAGCCCAAGAGAAATCTGCTAGCAGCAAGCTCCGGAGGCCTATGTTTGAATCCTTCTGGACTTGAGTAATTAGAAAGCAGAGGTTTCCACACTGGTGTGTGGTGCCTGGGGACACTACTGTCCACTAGAAGTAGCCCCTGAAGGCAAGCAAGAGGAGCAAACTGTTACCTGTGGGCTTAAGTATCCTAGTAACGGCCTGAAAATCTTACATTGTTTTGAAACCCACTGTTTCACAAAGGAGTCCAGATGACTTTTCAAATACCATCTTCCCCACCCTGAAAGCCCATTCATAAAACATTGCAAAGAACTGACTGCTCTGAGGTCCTGTCAGTATCAAACTCTTACCAGAGCAGGATAAGAAAAGAGTGAGTCAGCCCTCAAAACCGTAATAGCTCATCTACTGCAGTCACCACATTCAGAGAAACACTGTCAGGTCTTCACTGCTACTGGAAGGGCAAGTCCACACAAAACAGAGGAAGCAGAGTGGCAAGAACAGATGTGTCACACTGTTTTTCCAGAGATAATTGGAGGGGACTCCCTTTTAAAAGTCAGCCTGGTAACACACTGCCAGGACTCCCACTGCCCTGGCCATGGGGCCCCTCGGGGCACGGCTCATCGCTGCTCTGACCAGCACCAGAAACCACTGAGCCCCAGGAAGGGCTGTCAGGACCCAAAACAGAGAGTAAAACTCCCCACACCATAGGTAACTTGCAAATAATAATAAAAAAAATTAAGCTAAACTGCTGTAATTCTGCTATTGGATGTCCCCAAAACCACATCAGCCTTGCAACAAAGCACACAAGCAGGTGGCTTGCACCTCAACACGACAGAAGACAGGATCGCAGTCCTGTCCCACATCAGCTCGTTCTGCTGCTCCACTGAAGCCAGTCACGTGTGTCATACTGTACACGTTTGCACAAGAGGTCAGATTAGGCTGCCTAGAAAATACTGCCGTAGTTGTTAACTTTAAGTGAGGTACATAGACATGGAGAGTGAGGATCAGTAATTAAATCAACCCATTTACTTGCACAGAAAACCCCCCTGACCTTTCAGACATGTAAGTCCTTCTTCAGGAAATCCAGCTAAAAAGAGAGCATGCCTCCCTGCAAACCCTGTCCTGCTTGTCTACCCATAAATCATTCTGGCTTCCAGTACTACTGTCCTTTAAGACCAGTGATTTGATGTGTAAGGGTCACAGTAGCTCCATTAAAATACTGGAAAACTGTCCTGGAAGTAGTAACTGGAACCGAGACGGCTCTCTGCCAGGCAGGAGCTATTCATGCTGCTTGCTTGCTGGTCAGAGAATCCCGACCTCTTTGCTGCATTCACAAACATCCTTAACAGCAGGGCAAAGCGAGCGCCTGTACAGGAGCCGCTAATCTTTAAGGATAGGTCATTCTCCAGGGGAGGGCAAGGCAAGTTCAATTCCCCTCCACAGCCAAAGGAAGCTCAAAGCAGCTTCCGGGCTGATGGGCAAGAGGATGTGCCTCCTGGATGTGTAGTTCTTTGAAAGGAAGGATGTAGCTGGAGAAAGGTGTGCTCCAGTAACCCTGAAAATGGTGGGACTAGCACCATTCCCATACCTCGTTTCCTGCTAGCAGCAGCTGCCTGCTGGCCTGAAGGATACCCTCATCAGTGCACAGGGTATTTCAACACATATCTGATGTTCCATCAGGAATTCCAGCCAGGAATCCTGACATCTGGGGCTACCTTACCTCAGGCATTTTTTTTACTAGAGCCAGCTTCAAGATTTTTCCAACATCACCGACAGGTGACAGGTTACAACACAACCTGGGCACTTTGCCGCCTGCTGTTGCTCTCTGAGCACTCTGGAGTTAGAGCACAGCATCCAAAGCTCCAAAATAGACAATAAACCAGAGTCAGTAGAGATAAATGAGAGATATGTCAAAGAGAAAGTCACCTTTGATCAACAGGCAATAAATTCCCTGATGTCACGCTGGCAGGAAAGAAAGTATATTATTTCTCTGACTTCGACTGACCAGAGTGGGGCTCTCGGAATCAGAGTATCTCCTGACTGCCCCAGGAGCTGTACGTATGGTTACGAGATAAGAAATTAGGACCACCGCCAACAATAAGAAAAAACAGGGATGTTTTGAATTCTCAAGCCTACAGTCTTCCTTTGAATGTGTACGCTGAACTGCTGCCAGACAACATGAAAAGACCTATTCCCTCATAAAACTCCTTAAATCACTGGGTGTTTGGAGATACTCTAGCCCACAGAAATGCAGCCGACCGCCTACACAGTCACCTTCCCTTGGAAGCATGGAATTGCATTAGGAGGGAGTGAAACACCCAAAGGCCCTGTGCTTGAACACGCTCATGCCAGTACCATCACCCCTCTGTTCCCAGGATATCCGTAAAGGTGTGTGAGGAATTTTGACAAACACGGAGCCTCCTGTCACTGCTCTCTGCCCAGCCTCTTCACAAACGGCCAAGAGCACCAGCTGGAAAAACCTCACGTCTGTTCGAGAAGTGCTATCGCTTTACAAAGCTTCAAGAAGGGCAGCAGAGCCTGGAATGAGACTTCACGCTGATGCAGTCACCGTGCTCCTCAGCCCTCACTGGGCACAACACGCTTGCAACAGACAGGAAAGCACAGGGGTCAAAACACAAACCAGTTTCGCTGAAAGCACAGCTCAGAGGCACAGACCTCACAGCCCAAAGAGCTCCAGAGAGAACCACAGAACACCAGGCAACCCTGGAGCTGCAGCTGCCAACCGGGCTCCAAGTGGTAGCCAGCCCAGCATCGTCAACACAGCAGTAAGTGCCACAGGGCTGAGAAAAGCCTGCCCAGGGCTTGGCTTCCCTCTACAAACTTGAAGAGTCCAGGAAAGCTGCGCATTTGCCTCATTCCACCAGGACACGTGCCAGACTCCACTAAAATGGCACCTTCAGTAGAAGAAAGTACGGTAGCCTTGACCAGCAGGAAGAAGTTCTGGGGGTGGGGATCTTCTGAAGAGCTGCACTGGTACGTGCCAGGAACTTCTTTGCCCATAGTGAGGAGGGGGCCTACTCCGATGCCTCGCGCAGAGCAGCAGAACCTACTGCAGAGGCTGCTGAAGCAAAGAAGAATTTGCAGCTAGGAGTATAGTATTTACCCTCCTGCCAATGTTAAGATTTCTACACAGTTCATCAAATTTCTATTTGAGTGCTGAAGGCGAGAAGCAGGTCTCTCCTACGAAATATCTGCATTGCACCCTTCTTTCCTATACCACCACAAAGCACTTAGGGTAGGAGGAGATGTAGAGAGGAACAAACCTTTTCCTGATGCTGCATAACACTGTTTACCCTTGACAGCAGAGGGATTTTTTTACAAGTCTTGCCTCCAAGAAAGTGGAAACAGGGGCTGGAAAACCACTTGTGATCTCATTCCAGCAAAGGCAAAGCAGACAGAGACTAAGCCCAGTAAGTCTTTCAGTTCAGATAGCCAGCTACAAAAAAAAAAAAAAAAAAAAAAAAAAAAAAAAAAAAAAAAAAAAAAAAAAAAAAAAAAAGCACCTGCAAACTTGCCAAGTGCTACATCCCAGCAGTGGCACATCCCAGCCTAATCTGGTTCCCTACAATTGCAGCAGCCAAGCTCACTTGATTCAAAGGGAAATGGAAGTTAATCACAGGGCATCGGCCAACCGTGATATGTTGTACAAGGGGCAGAGGGAAAGGAGAGCCCCTCCTGACCACTACAGGCCACTGGTTCAGTTGTGCCAACTTCTTATCAGCTTTGGTGAGGGGCCTGTGCAGCCTGCTGCCATGACAGAGCTTTAAAACACGCACCTTCCCGCTGTTCGTTTGTCAGTTGCTCTTTGGGGAACTCCACATCAAATGTTATTATTAGTGAGCCTTTGATATTATTGTTATCAAAATTTGGAAGACCTTCTCCTTTCTTCCACAGTTTGGCCCCAGGTTTTGTAATTTTATCCCGAGCTACGTGAACCTAGAGACAAAAGAAATTTCAGAGCATTACTGGTGTTCTGTGTGTGTACCCCAATACTCCAATGCGCTGGAAAGCTTCCACTGATATTGATTCCTTGCCAAACTCAGCGATATTCAAGGGGCCCAGGCAGTATTACTGCCAGGACACACGCCAGAACTAACACCACCCGAGACTGCACGTGCAGTAGCTGCTGTGACAGCCTGGAACCGAGACCCGCACTCTGCGCCCCTTGTACAGGGCCTGTTCTGGCTCCGCGGGAGTTGGTCTGGAAGGCTCTAGCAGAGGGGATACTGCTGCAGACCCCAAGCAAGCTAACCCTCAGCACAGGAGACCTGCAGTTAAATTTTGTTTCCACACAGCAAGAAAGCAAACCGTTGCCTCACCTTGTGCCCATCTAAGTGTGTGATATCCATTTCAAAGCCTGTAAGTGCCTCGACCAGCGAGATTGTCACATTTGTGTACAAGTCATCTCCTCTTCTTTCAAAGACTGGGTGCCTGTGGAAATAAAAGGCATTGGAACTTTTCTCCTTCCCCATAGGAGAAACAGGTCCTCTGGCTTCCTCCCTTCTATTTGTGAGTTTGGAGAATTCACAAATTGGAGAGGAAGTGAAGAATGAATGAAACTTAGCTTCATTTTCCTATGCGCGAGGTATGTACTACTAAATAGCCTTTCTATTCCTAGCGCAATGAGTGGTGAGGCGTGTCAAAGAGTTGTGACTCACACGACAATTTTCTTAGTAGTGCATTTCCTTACAATAGGGAGATAGTATGTTTATGGAAAAAAGGAGATTATTTCATGTGATTCACACAAAAGCTACTAACGCATGCCAGAATTCAAGCCAAACAAAATAAAAGTGGAATTATCACAGCATCTTAATAGGCATGAATCCAGCTACTCAAGCATCATCAGGGCTGAACATCCTGCATATCCCTGAGTACCAGACCCCTGGCTGCACCAACTCTGCTGAAGGGCAAGCTACGTGCTAGCCAAGTGGGCAACACTGGCCAGGAAGTTGCTCGCAAGCTTCCTTTACAGCAAAGAGGAAGAGCAGCCTAACTAGGCCACTTACTTACTTAAGAACTTTGATTCGGAAGCGCAAATCGCCTGGCTCTCCATCCACGTGGGGTTCACCTGTGAAAAAGAAAGAAAAGCTCTGTTTAAAGGAGCTACTTAGCAACAACTGAAGAAACAAGCAGCATATTAAACACGAGAGAGATTTGCAGCTCACATGTTAAAGTTAAAAACCAACTAGTTGATCTTTACGGGACTAAAACCCTGCTTACACATATCTGTTACTAAAGCACCTAGGACTTTGAGTATTGCCTCAATGAGCTCATATCTCTCTGCTGTTCTGAAAGACTTGCCTGCATGCTAATGATGTCCTTTACTTGTTGAAGGACTTCATCTCCTTAGGCAGAGGGGATTTCCTCAAATACCCAGGCCTTGAACAGATGCTCCTACTCAAAAAGTTATCTGATACACCAGATTTACAGCTTTTTCTTTTGTGTGTGTGCCCTCAGTACCAACAAAGGGAGCGGAGTGCAGAGTTATCCAGACTTAGCAGAGAGCATGCTCCTGGATTTCAGCAGCATGCAGAGGACACAGCACTTAAAACCACATGTGCTGCTCAGTTCCCCAAAGCAGGGCTCGGACACTTTCACTGCCACAAAGACCAGCCTTGCGTCATGGGAAAGGAGCAAGTCAAGGCTGAGCAGCAGGGCAGTGCCCATATACGTACCTTCACCAATGAAGGGATACTCCATACCATCCCTCACGCCTGGCTCTATCTCCACTTCCAGTGTTCGCTCCTCGTTCACAAGCCTGGGAAGGGGAAGAGCAAGCAACCACTGAGTTTTCAACAGTAGGTGGTAGCACCTACTTATGTTACTGGGGTAATGAGAAGACCCCCACAAATTAACACTTACGCTCTCCTTACATCTAAAACTGGAGGGCTAACGCTGCCTTTCTTGCGTGCCGATACTCATGGAATAGAGAAGGCAAAGCTAAGCTCCTAAATGCATGGACAGCATCTGGATATGTGACTAGAACACAGTATTCCACATCCAGCTGTTTCCAGATGGAAACCATGGGCCTCCCTGACTTCGTTTATTCAGATTTAGCTGTGGAACGTCCCCTGTAGTTTGACTGATTGTTTAAGGAGTAGGAGGCTGAAAGACAAAATTGGGGAGCTCTACATCTAATAGAGCTAGCCGTCTCTACTGTAAGAATAAAGACTGGCTCCTTGGAAACAGAAACTTGTGTTAAGGTTTTTCCAAATTCCCCAGGTCTTACTGGTCGTACAGGCACTTTCCTCCATCTAGTGGTAGGTTTTGAATAAACAGCCACCCATATAGCCGTAAAGAGCTTAAAACTCACTTGACATTTGGACATTCATCACAAACAACTTCTTGAGTCATCTGGAAGCGTCCAGGACCCAGCTGGGTGGTCCTCATCTCCTGCCGGCAATTGCATTTCCGTTTGCCAGGCGCCTGTCTTGCCACTGGCTTGTTCCTGACAACCTGCACGAAGAGGAAGAGGTTGATACCAGCACAGAGGCCAGCCAGCACTCCTGGGTCTCCACAGGGGTCCGGATTTCTCAAACAGCCTGAACATAACTTGTTTTTCCCTGCTGCCTCCACGATAGCTCCAAATGGCCTCAGCAAAACATTCTGACAACAGTTCTCTCTTTGCATTTCTGGCCGATCACACGTTAAATACCAGAAAAAAACCTCCCCCTGACACCACTATTACCATTTCCTTTCTTTTTCCTGCACACCCTCCTAAATAGGAAAAGTAACACTAGGATGAAACCCCTCACACTGTGGTTATGGTAGCTTCCTTGCCCCACACAGTGGGCAAAATTATTTCGAGTTTCCCATTTACCCGGGCACTCACAATGCAAATTCTAACACGCAGAATAGCAGGGGATTGTCAGAACCAGAAATGTAGCTTGCTTAAAAAAAAAAAAAAAAATTAAAAGGCCACCGTACATTTGCCAAGTATGTAATCCAGAAATTTGCAGTGCCATGTTTGGCCGTATAAAGAGGCTATGAAAAACCCTCAACATGGTTTTGCAAGAACTGCAAAATTGAATTGAAGGCTTATGAATGGGCCCTCAAATATCTCTAAATTCTACAGAGAGACCACTTATACCTTTTCCAGCCGGGCTACTGCAACAAAAAAAAAGCTACAGCTAGTCACTGACAGCCAATAAACAAGCGATTATCACAAGAAGCATCCCTTTATAGAGAAATTGCCAGGTGGCAAAGATGAATAAATGTATTGTTCAATTAACTACTAGCCAATAGCATCACAGCATCCTTCACTGTCACTGCCAGATACTGAGAAAAGGAGCATCTATTTTAGTTCTGTTCTTTGGGAGAAGGTATCAATCTGAGCAGCGGCCAGGCCAGGCATCTCAAACCTGAGAACACACTGGAGAGACCGACAGGCAGGCAAGCAGTCCAACTTACTTCTACAAAGTTTCCTGAATACACCTCCTCCAGTGTAACCTCCAGGTCCACGATGATGTCGCTTCCTCGGGGAATGTTCCTGTCTTGTTGGCGAGGGTTACCTCCAAACATGAATCCAAAGTCCCCAAAGAAGCTGGAGTAAAGCACATCAATTAGTTCAGGAAGGAATTCTGATCAAACGAGGCTCTGATGAAGAAAGCCACCCAAGGCAGCAGCAAGGTGCTGCTTGGCAAGTGCTTCTAGGCCCCTAGAGAACAGCCTCCTCACAGTACAAAAGCACCACGGTAAATCCAGATACCTCTTGTTGCTCCTCCAGGACACAAGCTAATGCCTTCGAAAAAAGCGGTGCCTTTGGAAGAGTTCTCTGTACTAAAAGGAAAGTGAGTTTCAGAGCAGGAGTTGAATGCCAACACCTCAAAAGCTGACCACTACCGAAAGGCAGTCCTCTCTGTGCTGCACTGCTGCTCACCTACCATCACCACAAGGTGCAAACTCAGAGTAGTGCTCCATCTTCGGCACCACAAGACAATGCTAACAGACTGGTTTTCAGTAGTTTGAGGAAGGACAAGGGGGATGAGAAAAAAATTCCTAGCAAGTCTACATATTTTTCCTCAGAACAGACCAGCAGACCTTGTGAGCTCTCACCCAGACGAGCAACTTCAGGAATTGTTTGAGTAAATTTGTGCCTAGCAGAACCCAAGGGGCCTTAAATGAACAAAAAGTCATGCTCTGCCTGAGCAACATGCAAGTGCCTTCAGATTTTAATGATCCAAATTCTACACTGGCTCTGACGTGTACTGTAAGTCACTACAGCGTTACTTTGCAAAAGAAAGTGACCCCCAAAGTGCACACATGATCTGTGACAACAGGTTAAATACCAAGCACATACCAGGTAACACAAGAAAGTTCCTACAAGTTTACTGCAGCACCTTACACATCACCCACACTGGCAAGGCAGCTTGTCAAGTGAGCAAGAGCTGCCCATGGGGGAAGACACCACTGGTTCCTACTCACTGCTCTTGAAGCAAGGACTGATGCAAGACAGACAACTGAAAATTGCATGTGGGATATCCCTTGTAAGTGTATTTCTTCAAATTCTCAACTGTCACTTCAGATCAGTGCCTTTGGACTGGGTAAGACCTTAACATAGAATTTGCTCGCGTCAAACGTGTGCATGAGCACCACAAAATCGGAGTACCAACTGCAGAATAGCCTAAAGTGGCAAAGTCCTCTTACTGTGAGAAGATGTCTCCATGGGAGCTCTGGTGCCCATCCTTCAATCCCTCCTCACCGTACGCATCATACTGCTTCCTCTTCTCCTCATCTGACAGCACCTGGCAAAGGGATGCAAGCAGACAAGACATTCACCTGCAGCCGAGCCGAGTTATTTAAGCAAGGCTCTGAGAGGAAGCTGACCAGTACTCTTCACTGGGGGACAAGCAGCAATGCTTTACATTACAAAAGCACTGGCGAGAACGTGCTTGCTGCACTGGACTAGAAAAGTTAAACATTTATCAGTTAAACCCATAAAAAGTACGGTTAGTTTATTAAAACAGCAGAAGCAACACAAGAAAATACAAACAATGCTGAGTTTATATCAAGGATTAAAAAAGAACCAGAAGGAGTAATTCAAACCAGTTCCTACAAAGCAGGACACACTGAAAAACCACATACCACCACCCCTGTTTCTCAGTTTGCTCTTCAACCATGCAGAGTGTGTATTTCTCTGGCTACTATTTCGTAACAATTGGCAATGATGGCAAGTTTGCCTACCAAGCTGAACCTGCCAAATGTGGTAACACTGCACCAGGCTGAATGCTGGCCTTCATCCCTAAGGGCAGCAAAAGTTAAACCCTAACTTCAGTACTGAGGCAGAATAACACATCCCAACACATGTTACTTTGAAGACTGTAAAGCTTCAATTTTAATTCCTAAGTATTGGTCTTTGCTCTTTCCTCTCCCAGAGATCCAGAAGTTTCCGGTCACATTTAGTCTTTCTTCCCCTTCCTCCCCTGTTGATCATATTTGGGAAGGTTACAGCTTAGCTTTCAGAGGGCTAGAGAGGAGTGGAAACAGGTGTAGAAGCAACTAAACAAGTGGAGAAGCTGGCTAAACAATGAAAACCAGCCTGAATTTGTAATCAATGATGACTGCTAGCAACAGGGAAAAAAAGCCAACAGTGGCTTTACTAGCTTCATCTAGCAGGCAAGAGTTAATTCACCCTTTGTCACTTCAGATCTTGCATTAAAACACAGGTTTCCTACAACAGGGATAAGCTTTCGTTTTGTGATCTGCTGGTGTCAGAGGAAAATTCTTCCAGTAGAGTACTGCACAGTACCGATAATACCACAAGCAGTAAGAAAGGAATTAAGAACACAAAGTATTTGCCTTTCCATTTATTTTCCTCCTTTCTGCAGGCTGTTGGAGAACACAACTCCAAGAACACAATTTAAAGCGCTGTGAAGAGAGTTCTTGTTTGTTATGTTAGGTTGCCTCGAAGGCAAAGCAGCTACAGTGGATAAGCTTAGAAAAAAACCCACGGAAACTCCACCCCCAAACCACCCTGAGACTAATGACTATACCTCGAGGCCTCTCAGTTCCCTCACACAGGATCAGCCTCCTTCTAATTGAAACAACTGTGTTCACACCACACAGCTGCAGGGTGGAAATCACTTAGGCTCTTAAAACGAAGGAGACGGAGTAGTTTTATTAACCTACTTTCCCCACAATTTTTGAGGGAGACTTTGCTATAGTCAGCTAGCCAAACCCTCAACAGCGGTACTACTAACAGAGGCTGTTGTTTTATGGCAAAAAGCATCCTGGTTTAGGTTATATGGGAAACATAATTCTAGCTCCCTTCTGCCACAAACAAATCAACGCATTGCATCTCACTGCTAGTTTAGCGGAAGGATTTGCAAACCATACTGGCTAAACAAAGAGACAAAGACCTTGCAGGACATCGAAACGTTACTTCTTCCAAACCTGTTTTAAAAACCGTGTACGTCAATACTGGATTTCAATACTCTGATGCATCTCTCTTCAGGAAGAGGCACGCAAATGAAGACTTTGAAAGGAAGTTTCCTAGTTTAATCTTCACCAGCACCCAGTGACAGCATGTCGCATTCGTACTGTCTGCGTTAGCACTAGAATGCCATGCTCTGTGTTGAACAAGGACACTGTTGTGCCTCAATAATACTCTGGTTAGGGGGAGGCAGACTCAGTCACTGCTCATAAAAGTTAATATTCAGCTACTCCTTCTACCACATGCCCCACTGATTTGATTTTACAACCATTTTCTCCCCAATGTTTTTAATAGAAAGAGTACTCTCAATTGTTACTATGGCGAAGACTGAAATAAACTGTGACTCGGAGAAGAGGTAGAGAATGCTTCCCATGCATAAAGCACTGTCAAATGTGACAAGATCCCAATTTAGAGAAACGACACCAAGCTCACAGCTTTGAGGTAAACTGCGTGCATCCATCCTCAGATGCTGCAAATGACAGGTAACAAATACTTTTTTCCACAAAAGAATTCTTTATGTTCACTGGCTTCCCTGTGGATAGTTCAGCCAATTTATTTCAGGATAGGTAAGTCTGAACTAAAAAGAGGTCCCAGATCTGACACAAAAATAGAAGTTAATGTGTTTTCTTTCTGACCAAAGAGGAACGCATTCAAGCTGTTTCTCTCACTTCCTCAATCATTTTATATTTGCATTTTATATTTGCATATCTGAAAAGCAGAGGAGCATCAGGGATGGAAGAAGCAGCAGCCACGCTACAGCTGTGGGCTGAGCGGCATCAGCAGACTGCAGCGGGAACGCAAACCCTTTCCCCTCCCAGAGAGCCACTCCTCAAAGAGAGCTGTTTGGGTGGGAGGTTTGCGTCCACCAGTGCAGGCAAGCTCCTGGTGGAACCGCTGCTACAAATTCTTGCTGGTCAACACCATCTTCCTCGGGGGCTCCACAGGGGACGGCAGGAACAGATGGAAACCAACAGTGATAGAAGGGAGACAAAAAGGACAGAGAATATGGAAGAGCCTATCACCCTGCCTAAATTGCGTTAACATGTATGTAACGTGGCAGAGGAAGCAGGCTTTGACTTAGAACATTTGACTAGTAAAATAATCTATATGCTATTTATATAATGCACTGTGGTACAAATGTCACGTATCATTTGTACACTACTGTATTATCATGGAAACAACAGGAATCCTCGTGTGTATGTGACCCACAATTATTTTTCCCACCTTATCTTCTAAAAGGCAAGCCAACCACCTTTTATCTTCTATCATCTCAGACTTACTCACAGCCAGGCCCTACACACACACACACACGTGTTCCTGCGCCAATACTTACAGCTGATGCAACTCTATTTCTTCCTTGAAGAACTATTAACAAATACCAAATAACTTTAACTTGCTGCCTTTACTTCCTCCTGTCTCAGGGAGCTAAGGTCTTTTATTGTCCTCTGACAGAAGGAGCCCTCTGATCAACCTGGCAGCCTCTTTACCTTTAGTTTTTATTTGGTAGAGCATCTGAAATTCGATACAGTAACAGGGGTAGGATGGATTGCACCTGCGCCGTATAGATGGGCCTTTACATTTCCTAGAAGCCCTCTTTTCTCCTTCCCCTGAATGTTACAAGATGAAGCCTCGTGAGACTACTTGTTGGCCAAGCTCAGCTCCATGCTCCCAGCATGTTTTCCCATAAACCCCGTCCACCCTGGGAAGGACTTAAGGGTCTCCGAGTTCCTTACAAGACGGTGCACAGCTTCACCCCTCTCCTTCCCCAGCAGCTACATCAGCCCTCCCTACACCAGCCACGGATGAGCGTGGGGCAGGGGGGTACCCGCAGCCCCCGGCCTCACCTCATAAGCAGCCCCCAGGTCCTGGAACTTCTCCTGCGCCCGGGGGTCGTCAGGGTTCCTGTCGGGATGGAGCTGCAGCGCCAGTTTTCGGTAAGCCTTCTTGATGTCCTTGATG
>JAVKLA010000084.1:14375537-14430537 GCA_034782735.1 Sagittarius serpentarius
GTGGCAGCGCCGCCGGCGGCAGCGGGGGCGGCGCCGGCGGGGGGCCCGGGGGGGGCGGCGGGGCCGGCCCGGGGGGGGGCGGGCAGAGGGAGCGGCGCTCTCCGGGCGGGTCCGCAGCGCCGCAGCCGCCCGTCCCGGCCCGGCCACCATTAGACGTGAAAGCGGGGCCCGGCGACGGCCGCCGGCCAATGGGAGCGCGGCGCAGCCCCGCGCGCTGCGTGCCGCCGGCCTATCGGCTGCGAACACTTCACCGCCGCCTCGAGGCCGCTGGCCAATCGCCTGCCGGGATGCCGGCTCTGAGGCCGCCGGTCCAATCACGGTTCAGGGCGTCACGCCGCGCCCTACGTGCCATACGAAAGTATGAGTGAGCCCAGCGGCAGCCAGTCAGAGAGCGTGCCCTTTATTCCCGCCTCCACGCTGGCTGGAACAGCCAATCGAAACCGGCACCTTGGGGAGGGGGTGGACCTGCCCGGCCCCGGCGGAGTCCTCCACGGTGTGAGGGAAGGGCCGTCTCGTTGATCCCTGCGGCTGCCGCTCTGCGCGACGCCTGGGCGGGCACCGGAAGCGGGCGACGGCGGTCGCCATGGAGGCTGTGGCGGCGGCCCCGGCCCCGGCCCCGGTGCGGCTGTGGGTGAAGACGGAGCCGTTCCTGGTGGGGGCCCTGCCCGTCCCGCCACCCGCCCGCCTCGGTCCCCACTACCTGCGGAAGATGGTGGCCTACGCCCGGGCGCGGGCGGCCGAGGGCTGCTTCCCGCGGCTGTCGTGGCCCCGCTGGCGGCACATCGCCTGCGGGAAGCTGCAGCTGGGCCGCGGCCTGGCCTGGCTCTACTTCGAGCTCTTCCACAGCCTGCTCTGGCGGGACCCGCCGCGGCGCCTAGAGTGGGCCGAGGCCGAGGCGGCCTGTGCCGGCGCCGAGGAGCTGGAGCGGGAGCGAAGCAAGGCAGGAGCCCCATCCCGAGGCGGGCGGGCGCGGGGACAGGCCAGCCCATCCTAACGCCTCTTTTTCTCCCCTTCTTGGCTAGCTGTCGGTAGACACTCTGCAGTTCCTGCTGTTTCTGTACATCCAGCAGGTGAACAAGGTTTCCCTGCGAAGGTCTCTGATCGGGGAGGAATGGCCCAGCCCCAGGACCAAGTCTCCCAGCCTGACTGGAAAATCTGCCAGCGAGAATAAGGTATTTGTGGCTGTAGGATTCTCCTTGCGCGGCCGTGTGGGGAAACTGCAAAGACCTCTATGAGGTGGGTTGAAAAGTGGCTGGTTTGTGTCGCCCTGCCTGCGGTAAAGTCTGTGCTAGAGTCAAATAGGAGATATTTCACTCGATAGTAAGTGAAACAAAGTTGGTGCATTCTCTGCAGCTTTACCGGCAAACGTTGTCTACAGGAATTTCCTGGAGTCTGTGACTAACTGTGCAAGTTCTCTCAGAGTCTTGGCACTTCTCCTTTGAGAAGCAACTGCCTTTCTGCTTTTCCTGTTAGTCAAACAGGAAGCTTTTCTCATGTTGGAGGCTCCTTTCCCGTGATCCACTATAGAGAATTAGGATCCCAGGATGGTCCCTAGCATGAAGTTATATTTCAGAGACGGGAGTTGGTTGGTCAGCTGTAGATCAACCATGTGGAAATGCTAACGTTTCCTTTTAAAATACTATCAAGTATTTTGAAAGAAGAGAAGTGAGTTGGCTATGTGGGGTGCAGCTTGTGGGCCCCTCTATTTGAGAGTGAATTACAGATTGGTGACTTCATTATAAAGGCCAGCTGCAAACCTCAGTGGATTTCTGTCATGACTGTGATGCTGTGAGGGGTATGAGCTAGTGAAATGTTGCGTGGGACAAGCTGAAATAATTAAAAATAGGCACTGGGTAACTTTATACTGAAAGACTGAACAAATGAAAAAAGAAACGAGAGGAACTGACACAGGACTGTGAGTTGGGTGGCCGTGGAGAATCCAGCGTTATTTAAAAGCTGATGTTTTCTTTCAACTGTAGCCATTATGTGAAACGCTGGAGGGGAAGAAAGTGCATCTTGGCTGCCGTTGTACCCCTCCCAGAGATTTTTGGTCCCCAGGGGACTGGGGCTGCCTCCACTGCTGTTACTTTTCTCTGTGCGATTGGGTGAGATTCCCCCAGCTTCAGGGACGCCTGATGTGAACTATGCTCCCGTTTGAAACGATGTAGCAAGGCTTGTAGCCTGCGAGAGGGTCTCTGTCACCGTGCAGGGATCTCCAGCCACTGGACAAGACTCTCACAGCTCCTTGTTGAGCCCTTTTGGCTACAGCCCTCGCGGATGGTGAGGGCAATGCTTAATCGCAACCGTGTGTTGCTTCTGCAGTTCGCAGGCCAGCAAAATTTGTCTTTGTGAAGGTCCGCCATCATTCTAGTGTTCTGCTTTTTTTTAGTCTGAAGCCCTTTATAATTTGAACTAATGATTTTTTCAGAGGTCATTTGGTTTATTGGTCCGCTCGCTGTGAAGAAATGACCCTCTGCTTTTTTCCCCGCAGTGCCTCAGAAGGCAGCGCTGAATCATATCTTAAGGTCTGGAACAGATGCAGTGATTTTCCAACCGAGCAGTTGCAAGACCTTGAATGTCAGTTATTGATTTGTTTCCTGCCTTCAATCGCCAGCAGCAACTGGCTGAATTTGTGTGGGAAGGATTGTAGAAGAGTCTGTTTCTGCTTTCTACAATGAAACATTTGGTATTTGGAGTTAGAATAAAATGTGGGTTGTTTTTTTTTTTTTCTTTTTCGGGGGGAGATTGCTTTCTGTGTTTTGGAAGAGCAGAGCAGCAGAAGCAGTGAGCAGGAGAGCGCACCACGTTTGACTTGCTTTCCCTCTTTTAGAAGGAGCGTAAGGAAGGTTGCGTTGTGTAATGTCAGTGGAGCTTGTCAGCTCTCTGAGAACTTACCACCTTCTTGTGTGTTTTTCTGCCCGCCAAGAACTGGAACGATCAGGACCACCGCGCCTTCGTGCAGAGCCACCTCTCGGATATGCTGGAACTGCTGCTGGAGCCGGAGCAGCTCACCGCCTCCTCCCATGCCACCCGCAGTAGCTTGGTGTCCTACGAAGCCGTCTGTGCCCTCAGCTTTCTTATTGAAGGGACCGTGAACAAATCCAGGACGGTCCGTCCTCTGCATGAGCTTGCCCTCTGGCAGCCCTGTCACGGGCAGAACGGCTACTCGAAGGTCTCCAGAGCCTTCTCTTTCCCTAAGCTAGAGAGCTGGCTGCGGTCTTGCCTGACGACAAACCCGTTTGGAGTGACTGCCTGCCTCAAGTCCGGGAGGAAACTTGCGTGGGCACAGCAAGGTAGCTACAGGCCTTGCTTTTGTTTTTAGAAAGAACTTTCCGGTCTCAGCGCCCCTTGCTGAGCAGGGGTCTGGCAGTGACATGGGGGCTTGCCTCCTTTTCCTCCTACCATCAGTGGAGATGGGGGAAGTGACAGCTTAGAGGCGAGTCTAGGGGACTAGAGGGTGCTGCGTGACACCCGTGTGTATTTTTCCGGTCCTTGGATCACTTTTGTGAGCAAACATTAATGACTTTATTGTCAAAGGCTCCTCTGAGTGAGGTCAGTATTACTACCCTCATTTATTCGAGTGCAGCTGGGCACAGAGAACAGATAATGTGATGTGTTTGTGGCAAAGCTGAGAACTGGTCTAGGTTTCCTTGTCTTAAATCACAGCCCCTCGCCTGCAGGGACATAGCAGTGGAGCCAAGGCACCTTCCACCTGAGGAGAAAAAAATTCAGATTAACGTTTTGTTTCTCTGACTGAACAATCCTTAGAGTGGCAGCGCGTTAGGTAGCATAGTGAGGTTGCTCCAGGTTTGTACTGTAGGGGGAGCATTTCACCGTCTTAAAAAGAACAGTTCCTGCTTTCAATATAAAACTTGCCCTAAGGATCTTCCTGCCCAGCTAAGTCTTGTGTTTGGGAACAGGCTTCTGGAAATGGAGATGCCTAGGTCAGGGCTGTTTGTAGCTTGTGGGAGGCTTTGCCTGCCCCTTGAATAATCTTTGATCTTTCAGTGTGGCCTGACTTCTGGAGCTTCTGACTGCTACGTACTGCTGACCTGCCTAGTAGGCATCGGCGGATGGTTTGGCTGGTGCGTGAAGTGATGCAGTTTGATGGTACCATCCTTGAAGTCTTGGGCTGATCATTTTCTTGAGGGATTGCTGAACGATGTGGGCAGTGAACCATCACCTCTGTGTCTCTGTAGGAATCACATATAGCCTTTTTGTGCCTTTTTTTTTTTTTTTTTTTTTTTTTAAATTTTAAATGCATTGGTGAACTTTATTTTGCAGTTGAAGGAACAACCAGGAGAGCAAAGATTGCCTGCAATACTCGTGTAGTGCCTGAGGTGTTCCCCATGGTGATAATGAGCCAGGTGTACAAGCAGACGCTGGCCAAGAGCTCGGACACCCTGGTGGGGGCTCATGTAAGAATTCATCGCTGCAACGAGTCCTTCATTTATCTCCTTTCTCCTCTCCGGTGAGTTTTTGTTCTCCTGGGACCCAGCTAGATGTCTTTTCAGTGAGTTTGTTCAAGCGCTAAGTTCTTGTTACAGGGACTAAGCAGAGAAAAAGTCCTGGTTTTGCTCTTTTCTGCTCACTGTGTCCTCGCTGTCTTGTTCTTTTGCAGATCTGTGACCATTGAGAAGTGCCGGAATAGCACTTTTGTCCTTGGCCCTGTGCAGGCGTCTGTTCACGTCCACAGCTGTGAGAACGTCAAGGTCATTGTGGTTTGCCATCGTTTGTCCCTTTCTTCCACTGCTGGCTGTACTTTTTACATTCTCACGCCTACCCAGCCTCTCATCCTTTCGGGGAACCAAGCAGTCAGCTTTGCCCCTTTCCACACCCATTATCCAATGCTTGAAGACCACATGGCTCAGGTGGGCTTGGCCACTCTGCCGAACTACTGGGACAGCCCCATGCTGGTGTGCAAGGAGAGCGGCGACACGAGTGTCTTCCGCCTCCTGCCCCCCTCGGACTTCTACACCTTCGTGATCCCTTTTGAGATGGAAGGAGACACCACGGAGACGCCGGGTGGGCTTCCCCACGCGTATCAGAAGGCGCTGAGTCAGCGAGAGCAGAAGGTACAGATCTGGCAGAAAGCTGTGAAGGAGGCAGGCCTGACCAAGTGAGTGCTGCATCCGAACAGGAACGTGTGAGCTGCGTTGCAGCTCAGCTCAGGCATGCAAACAGAAGATTCATTTGATGTGGTTCAACAAAAATGCTTTAATAACGGGTTGATTTGCATGAGCTGTGTCTTGCATGCCATTTCTAGAGCATTAGTGATTAGCAGTCTTGGGATCCTGGTCTTTGGTAGTATTATAGTGGGAAGAATAACGCTCACAATCGTAACTCTGAAGGAGGTGCTTTGCCATGATGGTGTTTTCCTAGCTTGTGAGACTCAAGGAAAAGCGTGCCTAGGCGCTCTTGAGGGCTGAGGTGAGGGATCCACCCTGGCAGTAAGAGTTTACAACTTCTCTCATGCTGGGTACCGTCTCTCTGCTGTCTCTGTTCTGCTTCCAGAGTCGCGTACTGCTGTAGGTGAGATCCGGGTCCCTACCCTGCACAACAGTTTGACTGATTATTGGCCTGCGGCTGATGGGTGGTCACTTTTAGCCCAACCTTTACATTGGGATTGAAGCTTTAAGTTACTGTCCCATCTGTTGCTGAGGTGAGCTCGGAAGGTGCATGTGTGGACCGTTACTGTGGATCACCTCGTGGACAGTAGCTTTTAAAGTCCTGTTTATCAGATCGCATCGAATCCTCTGCCGAGCTTTTACTGTGCTAGCTAAGCCTTTCCTAGCTCATCTCACGTACTGATGCACGTCTCTCTGCTTTCTCAGCACCTG
The DNA here is from genome assembly GCA_034782735.1 of Sagittarius serpentarius. Lineage (NCBI taxonomy): Eukaryota > Metazoa > Chordata > Aves > Accipitriformes > Sagittariidae > Sagittarius > Sagittarius serpentarius. Next base: position 14,381,378 of record JAVKLA010000084.1, read on the forward strand.
TTGTGGAGTTCTGAAAAAGTTCAGCTTGCTTCCTTTGTCAGTGTGCTTTCTTCTGCAGGCAGGCAGGCAGCCAGCCAGCCAGGGCAAGGGTACAAATCTCTGCTGACTTCAGTTTAGCCGCTTTTATCTTTTTGTGAACTGTTTCGATGCAGCAATCTGAAGGGCCTGGCTTCCAGTGCGAATACAGAACGGGGATAGAAACCCAGATAGTCAGTCGTAAAGACCAGAAGAGATGAGAACAAGTTTTGTTCCCTAAGCTGTACTTAAGCCGTATAGATTTTCTTTCTGTTCTGTGCTCAGTCGATGACTTGTAACGGGCGTGTAACTGGGTGCTGATAAGCAGTGATTTTGGAGGGGTTTATCCTGTGGGGAGCACAGAATATGAAAACCTCCTCTTGGGTCAAACTGTCAACGCTTCCCATCATACCAGGCTGAGGAGTTCTAGTCCGTTTGATCGTTCATTGTTTTGGAGGAGCTCCCTCCACTTCCCTTGTTCCTTTCTGAAATCCAGGTGCCTCTGTGCTGACCGTGGAGGAGCCTGCAGCTTGAAAGAGCTCTAGACTAGGAGAGAGAAAAGATTCTGGGGCAGGATTTTGCTACAGGTGGAGGGTGGCTGAGCAGTAGTGACCCGGTAGTGGTGACAGAGATGTAAAAACCTTCAAAAACTCTCAGCCCTGAGTCTTCCAGGGCAGCAGAGAGGAAAGTTGTAACTTCAGCCCTTGTGCTGGAGTCATCCGTTGTGTCTGTCAACCTCATCTAAGGTGTTTCCCCCTCCAGCCATTGTCCTTCCAGGGCTGCTGCCTCTCACCCCAGGATTTTGTGAAGGTGTTTGGCCTGTCAGAGCCTTATCATTAAAGAAATGTGAGGTAATACAGGTGATGTGCTTAGATTTAACATCCTCTACAGCAGTCACAGGAGGCCAGAGCTCACTATTGCGGTGGCTTATTTCATAAAAGGGGGAAAACTGTGCCAAGTTTAGAAGCTTGCTGAAAAGACACTGGGCAGCTGACGGTGTAAAATGTCTTGGTCTTCTGCAGACAGGGAAACAACTAGGGAGACAACTGGGAAGCTTAGAGCAAACAGGATGTCAGACTTGTAGAAAGCAAAAAGCTGCCATGCTTGAACGGGGAGGTGAAAGAGAATGTTAGAAATAAGAAGACATCTTTCAAGAAGTTGAAGTTGTCTGAATGAGGAAAGTGGGGCAAAAAAAGAATGTAAATCCTGCCAGGCTGAAAGTAAAACCCCCGTAAGACAGGACCAATAAGACAGCTTGAGGAACAACTTGCAAAAGCGTAAAATCCTGTTTATTCATTTTCCGAGCATATCAGACAGAAAGTCTTTCAGGGTCAGTAGCAGATCAAGGTATATAAAAAGCACTTGGAGCAGATAAAACCATAAGGGAAGAAAGAAGTGACTGCCTTTGTGTTCACGTTCACTGGGGAGGAATTTAGGTTAGTTTCCATCCTAGAACCCTGCTTTGTGGGGAATGTCTCAAACGGAAGTGATAGTACAAAGAAGAGCCTTTAACTTGAAAAAAGGGTCTGGGTGCTCAGCGAGCCTCTCTGAAGCTGAGTGGCACAAAAATGAATAGGGTTGCTGTGCTGCTTTTCCCAGTACGGGATGGGATCAGCACATCAAATTAGGAATGGGTTCAAAGCATAACCACATAAAATCTCCACAGGATATTGAAAATGTTCATGTTTTACGTGGGTTCAGAAAGGAATTGCTTAAGCTTGTAGAAAAAAAAAGTCCAGCAGGAGCTATTCAACACCCATGCCACCTTTGGCTTAAGAAATTCTGGAGCTGAGCTGATCCCAGATGACGGGGATGCTGTTCTGGAGAAATACTGCCATGAGCCTGTGCTGCTCTTGGGCATCTGATCAGTGCCAGAGACAGAGAGCCTGAGCTAAGTGGTGTAACCTGTTATTGCTGGTCTTCCCAAAAGCACCCCAAAAGTTATTTAGCAGTAATGGGAATTATTTGAGGAGCATTGTTTGTAGGTGCTTTTTTTTTTACCCTGATCTACATCCTCTCTCTTTCAGATGCTCTCTGAACAGCATTTTGTGTCTCTAGTGCTTGAACACTGGCTACTAATCTTCTTTTTGTCCCTTTTCAGATGGTTTTTCATCTGCGCTCTAAGAGTAAAGCGGAGGCAGCCCTGTGGAGCAGGGTTGCTGCGCTGGTGGGATGGGGAGGTTTGCACGGCTTCTCTGACCCCACCAAGTTCTGCCTTTGGGGTTCATTGTAGTCCTATTCACTTGGTAAAAACCTTCCCTTCCTGGTACAGACAGTTCAGGAATCAAGCCCAGCCCTTAGCTAATATATATGGAGGCTTGTTTTGGTAGTGAAGGGGAGGTTAGAAGTATAATACTATAAATAATTGTGACCTTTACATACTTCCCTGCTGATCATCTTTTGGTTTCAGGGATCAGAGGAAGCAGTTCCAGATACTGGTAGAAAACAAATTCTATGAATGGCTGGTTCAGACGGGGAACCGTCAGCAGCTGGATAGCCTTGTTCCTCCTGCAGTAGGCTCCAAGCAGGCAGCAGGATAGCGTCATGTTCCTGTGCAGCAAACGGAAAGGGAGGGTGAGTAGAGGGCCTGTTTCTCTTTGTTCTTCTCCGTCTAGAAGAATTGCCCCATGTTTGTGTGCACAGCCTAGGCAGAGGTAGAAGAAGTAGGAGGCTGTTCAGTGGACGTTCTCCCAGGAGCCTTGCGTTTGGTTTTAGTTCTTATTTTGCAGTCAAAACCTCTTTTCCGTTTGAATCTGTTCCCTGTGTACTCAGCACCTCCCTTGTTCTCTGCAGGTGTTCCGTTTGATTTGTCGGGGACATCTGTGTGCGCCTGTAAAGGCAGATAGGCGTATTGTACATAATCTGATGTAAAAACTTATTTGATTAGCTGCTCTTTCAAAGAGGCTGCGTGCATTAATGTCTGTGCTTACCTGTCTCTCTTTTTGCTTAAGAGAATCGAGTGAGACTTACTCATAAGTATATAATTCTGACTTTGTAGAGTCTTTCTCTTCCCAAGTGGAAGTAATTCAGGAGCTGGAGGCAAGCCCTGATCGTGCTTTTCTGTCGTTGCATGTTTCAAACCATTAGAAAGTTGTGGTTTTTTTTTCTTTTTCTTTTCCTTTTCTTTAGTCTCTTGAGTTGCTTTTTCTTTGCTAGTGTTGGGAGTAAAATTTGCTCCTCTTATTTTGTTACAGAGTTCTGGGAACAGGCAGCGATACACTGACAACAGTTCTCATTATGACTTTGCGGCCGTCCTGCCTGAACACGCTTGATGTGGATCCAACACCCAGCCTCGGTGTGGATTGGACTGTCTGTCTGCTTTAGGATTTCTAATCGCTGCCGCTTCTCCAGGAATGTGCTGTGACTATTCTGTTAGTAACTGAGAAAGTGCATGTCGCTAGAGGATGATGAAGTACGCCTTGTTGCAGATCCTTTAGCGGGGGAGGCTGTCGTCATGGTTAGTGTCCGTGGTGTGCAAGTATCCAGCAAAGGAGCCCTTCCTGGGGCAGAGCTGGATGCAGGGCCCTGGGCATCTCGGGCGTCTTTAGGGTACGAGCCAGCTGTACTGGTTTTATAAACGTGAAAAAAAAGTGTTTGATTTTTTTAATGAATGAAATTCAATGGGTTTTTTTTTTTATATGAAGATGGCACTTAAGCAATGTGATTTTATGGAATTAACTTTCTTATGCGTTTGCATTGTTTTGACGAATGTCAATAAAACAAGAGTTCTCAGATGAGCCTGGCATATGTCCTAGGGAAAGGGTTTTACTGGTACAGTGGGTGTTAGAGGGTCACAACATCTTTGCTGCTTAATGAAATGTGAACCGGTCAGCTGAGAGAAGAGTGCTAATTTATTAACAGCCATAGAGCTGACGGTTTTGAAGGCTGCCCTAGCACAGCATTTTGATACAAACACTGTTTTCTACCTTTAATATTTCTTGTAAAGGGTATCAGCTTGAATGAGCACTATTCTCATGTGCTAGTGGAACCTGTCTTGGGGAGATGTGCTCGGATCTGAGCACCTAAATAAGCTAGGCAAAACAGGCACAGGCATTGCACGGGTGACCAAACGCAGCAGCTGTATGTGCCTTGTGAAGAGCTATCCAGCCTGAGAGTGAGAGGAAGGCAGGGCCATTCAGTGCTCTGGTATACGCAGCTGTTGTGATGCTAGAATTTTTCTGAAGGTCCCGCTTGGCTCCTGGGGAGGCAGGTGATGCAATACAAGGTGAATTTATTATATTTAACTGACTTTTAAAGGAGGGATGTGCAAAGTGACTGCAGTGGAGCTTTGAGGCGTCCTAGTGAACCTGCTGTGTTGCCTGTCAATAAGACCTGGATTGTGCTTGAACTCTGATCTTCATAAGACAGCATTTGAGTAAAAAAGAAAACACAATCTAAGTGGCCTCACAGCTTTCTAGCAGTAAGAGCTGTAAGAAACAGCAGTAGGTGATTCAAGACACCTAAAATGGGAAGAGGACGAGAAGCTGCTGAGCATGTCTGTCTCATGCATTTAGCAGAGCTGCGGCAGTGTACATGGGGTGGCACGCAGAGCTGCTGTTGTGAGACTGCTTGTCCTGACAGATTTGAAATAGGGTCTGTGTGTTTCAGGCGCTGCTGTGCCAAATTCGTTTCCCTTTGTTTCACTAAGCCTTTGGGCTGGTGCAGTGAATAGCTGCAGAGGTGTTTTTTCACAATGCACTGGCGGGGGGGTGTGGGTGTACGTAAGCCAGCAATCCTCGCCGTCCCTGCTCAGTGGGCCGGAGCGTGGCTAAAAGAAAAACTCTTTTGCTCAAACCTCAGACAGTGGTGTAAGAGTTTTGAGTTGGATTTGTGACACTAGCAGCTATGGTCAGAAATTTGGCCATCATTCTTTCCTATTTGATGTGCGAAATCACTCACTTTGGGGGTGTGTGGCCAGACATACTTCTTCACCTCTATGTCAGGCACCGTTTGGCGCAATATAGCTCAAGCTGAGGGTGTGCTATAAAAATACGCAGCCCCTTTGCTTGCACAGGCATTTCCACTGTGAGCTTTTGAAGCAGAGCCTCTACGCGGAGGCTGGTCTTCGCAAGCCTGTGGTGTCTGCCCCGAGCACGCGTTGAGCGTTTCCTAGCTGTACCCTTCGCTGCATGGGAACGTTCTCTGATAAAAATTAGGTCCGTTCCTTACAAATGGGGATGGGCCTTTCAGAGCTGATGAGGATGCCTTCTTGTTTAACATGCTTGAAAGGGAGAGAGCAGCCAAATTGCCCCCCGTCCTCCAGGACTTGGCAGGGGGCTGCGTGTTTTGAGTGCGTTTGGCAGAGTTTTGGTGTTCTGACTCAGCAAATGGTAACAAAGGGAGGATGGCGAAGCCTTCCTTTATTCCGTAATCCTGTTTGCTTTTCTGGAAATCGGCTATAGCCTCAGAATCACTGACTCAATTTTTGGATCCTATTCTCATGACAAAGCGGCTGTCTGGTTTAAAACAAGCCCATTATAAAAAGGGTGCCTCAGATCCAGGCTGTTTGTAACAGCTTCTGACGTTCCTCCAGCACTGGAGAGCTTGGCTGGAACGGAAAATGTCCAGAGCTGGAACCAAGGTAAGTTTATTTGCAGCCTAGACGTGATTGTGGCTAGGAGTACAGGATTTATCAGGGGTAAGTTGTGGAGAAACTTGGGTTTCTCTGTTCTGCTGACAGCCTCCCCCTCTGTCAGTCTGTTGGCGAGAAGAGATGCTTGAAATCCCTCCTCAAATGGAGGGAAGCTGAAGCTGAGCCCTGCCTAGTCTTTTCCCAGATCTAGGTGTGGCTCTGCGAGAGGATGGAGTGCAACACCGTGACTGGCGAGGGGATGTTTTATAAAATGCACCAGGACCTGATGCCTTGTAAATTGATGGCGGAGGCTGCCGTGCCAGCGGCAAACGTGACGAGCTGCATTTGCGGAGCAGAGTCTCGTGGAAGGCTTCCTTGGGAGGACCCGAGTCCCAGCGCTGGCGGCAGCCGCCACGTCCCCCTTCCATGGTGGAGCAAAGGGTGTGCTGGGACAGAAAGACACCTGAATGGTGACCAGAGCACCGAAGGCAATAGCATTCCCCGAGGGATGCGAACTGGCCTTGTGATTTGATGGAATCAGCAGAGATTAATTTGAACTGGAGAAGGAGGTAGATCAGAAAGCTCGACTTCAGCTAGAGTGATGTGCATCAGGTGGGGATCCAGCTCTAATGCCGTGTTCTTCAGTCTCCAGGTTAGCAGAGCTGAGCTGGTTGGTCCCACAGACCTTGTTGCAGGGTTGGGACTGGGCAGGGATAAACTGCTGGGAAAGGAGGGTGAGAACTTCGGGCTAGTGGCCATTTTCTCCTGTGAAATGTTAAACAGCTGTTAAGAGGCTGTGGACAGACATACATCTTTGCATTGTATGAGCCTTGCTTTTGGGTTAAATTTCTTTTAACGTGTGGAGACTGTAAGACCCAAAGGGGCAGAGGGCTCAGAAGCAGAGTGGTTTTGTAGGCACTGGCTGATGCTGTGGAAGATCTGGATTCTGTCTCTGCTTCCCCGCCCCTTTCATCCATCGTCTTGGCTCAAAGTGATTTGGCTTTGTGTGAGCAGTCTTTAGAAACCGAGGATGGTGCGCTGCTTGCTTCTAACCTGTTGGCTGTCAGATTGCAGCGGTGCAGTCTTTATGTACCCGTGTGTAAAGAAGGTGCTGGGGAAATGTCACTGATTCATGCTCGAGTCTCCTGTCTGCTTGAAGAGACTTAAACACACACAGCCTTTACGCCTGCTGAAAGCCGTGTCCCCTGTGAGCGTGCTACAGGGAGTTTGTTGATTATGTGCTGCTGTGGTGCAGCAAAATGTCCAAGAGGAGTTAAGTCAGTGAAAGAGTGTGAATCTCACCTCTTTTCTATGCCATGCTCTTGTCTAGCACGTTCCAGGGAGAAGAAGAGGGCAAAGGAGGGAATTAAACACTATTTCTCACAACCTAAGCAAGCGGTCTGCCCTGGAAAGAGGTCACTGCCCCCGTGCTGCTTACTTAGAAGGCAGTGGGCACTACTAGTTATTGTTTACAGTTTTTGTTTACAAGTTTCCTTCTAACAGAGCTGCTGTTGGGAAGAAATATGATAACTGCTATGAGGTGGCCAAGGGGGTAAGAGTTTTACAGTCCCGTAAGGAAGATCTGCTATGGCAAATCTGTTATCTGCCAGGTAAGCCCCCAAAAAGCAAAGTGTGGGCAGTGAGCAGTTAACAGGTTAGTGCTATAAGCAGAGCAACTTGATGGCTTTACTGAAGGAAGGCGATTTGCGTTGGAGTAAGATGCGACTGAAACGAACTGACGAATCTGGAATTGAAATCTGTAATTCACCTGTCATTATCCTGCAGGTGAAAAATGTCAGTCTGGTCTGTTTGTGCCTGAATCATTGGAGGAAAGCTGAGAAGCGCTGAGTGTGAAGGTCTGAAATGAATTGAGGGTGTGTGCAAAGAGCTGTGGTGGAGAATGGGTGGGCAGGAGCCCTCTCTTTAAGTCTTCCTATAAATGGTCTAAAAATAAACCAATAGACAACACTTCTGGTTGGTCACTGTTCTGTGGGGATGGCCATCCCCATAATGCACTCTCGGATTTCTTTGGCTTTATAAATACAGGGAAAATACCCTCCTAGGAACACCAGGTAGCTTTGCCAAATTGAAGTTCAGTTGTGTCAGGCTGGGTGGGGAAGGAACATCAAATGAGCTTTTCTTTTCTGTTACAAAATTAAAGGCCGACTTAACCAACTCCACGCACAGTTGCTGTGACAGGGCATCGCAAGAGGAGCTGGTGCTGCTGCATGCCAGCCACAAAATCAAGGCGGCTCCTGAGGAGCCAGGACCAGAGGTGATGGAGATCTGTTCCTTTGCCACTGCCAATCGCCCTGCTGTGGGGCAGGAGAAGGCTTCCTTCTGCCCCGGCGGGGTGCTGCCTGCGCGGGGAGCGGACCGGTGGTCTTTACATACCTTGGGCGGTGTTCATCATTGACCTTGCCGGACGCTCGCTGCGTGGACAGGAGCGGGTCGGCAGATGAGAAGGGGCTGCAGAGCTTGGGGAGCGAGGTTGAAGAGGGCGAGAGCTCATCAGCTCTCCCAGTGGGGAGGGTAATGGCCGAGAAGCGAAGAGGTGCGTCCCTGCGTACCGCCCTGCGGGGAGGGTGTTACAGGGATGCTGTGGCTTCCTTGACTGCTGGCTTCAAGAAGAGGATTACTGGCGGTGAGTGACTGCCAAACCTCAGTGAGCAGGGCTTTCAGTACCGCCTCTGGGCTCATGCTGGCAGATTTTTCAGGTGGTACCTACAAGGGCAAAGATCTAGAAGCAGGATCTGTAAAACAACGGCAGGGTTGTGGCTAGCGAGGGCTGACCAGTATGGTTAACTACCCAGCAGTAGCAGTGTGGGAAAACAGGAATTGGGCATTTTAGTGTGCACCTTTTACAACCTTCATTCACTTGCTGGAAGGATGGCAGTGATCTCCCAACTCTCCCTTGCACTGAAGGTGGGAAGAGCTTGCTCAGGAGGGACAGGTTGCTTTGTGCGTACCGACTGCTTCGTAATGGGAGATCAGTCTCTTGAAAGCAAGAGGAAAACGTGAGGGAAATAACATTATCCTAATAAAGGTCTACGAACAGGCCACAAGACCAAGGACGTGAATCCTCTGGCACGATCAGTCCGACTCCCCAGATACCTGGTTAGGCTGGTGGGACACACTGACCAACCAGCTCTAGGAAAACTGTGGCTAACTTATTTTTTAACACAAAGCGAAAAAAAAAAAAAGTAGCGAGCAGGTTGTCCTAGATTTGAGTCTATCTCCTGGGCTGAAACTGTGACGATGAACAGTATTTTTAACAGCAGGGATGGTAGATCAATACCAGTAGCCGAAGCACCATAGGTGAAGTACAACCAGCTAGGAGCAAAGGGCGATCCTGTATCTTAATACTCAAGCTATGGAAAAACTATAGGAAAAATGGATTACGGAGTGCTGCATGTTAGATGTTTAAATCACTGTGGCTGGAAGAACTCTCTCCGGAGCATCTGGGAGAACTGGCTGAGGCAATCTCAGATGCTACCAAATAACCTGGCAGCGTGTATGGGGCTGATGCCATACTGGAAGGCTGGAAAAGGTGAAATGCTGTCTTGAGTACGCACTGCATTGGATCAACCAACTTGCACATCACTTGATTTCAGTGCAAGGCTCTAGAAGACCTTGGAGTCAGTCATCAAACTCCTATTAAGGCTGAAGACGACGGGCTGGTGGTTGGGTGCAGCTAAAAGGGATCTGCTGAGACAGATTCACATCAAACTAAGGTAATTTTTGGCGTGGTCTGGCATCACCTCATAAGCAAGCAAGGGATACAGTCAAAATAGACACGATGGTTCGGGAACCCTTATTGCAAAGAGCAGTTCTTGATGGATAATTGTCATCTAAAAACGTGGCTATACAGTGGACTGGTCTGGGTCTAGGGCTTGGCAATATTTCCACGAAGGGCTTTGTAAAGAGAGCACGTGTTGCCTCGCCAGGGCTGGCTGGGTTGGTGATACCGCAGGCAAGAGGAATGGGATTTGCCTACCAGCTCTCGAGATCATTTTGAAAAAGGTTGTGATCAAGTAGGCAAAAAGTGTCCCTAAGCAAAGTGCTTTGCAGTCAGCTGCCTGGCTGTAGAGCAGCTCTTGGGAAAGAAACGTGGCAGTGGATTGGAAATTTGTCAGCAAACTTGCAGCAACCAAAACAGAAGCAGCCGACTGCAAATGCGATCCTTGGATGTCCGAAGAGCTGTGCTATCCGCCACATGTGTGGAGCGCTCCTTTAGTTTTAACTGGCGCTGGTAAAGCTCACATGATGTCCTGCTTTTGGCACTGATTTTTGAGAAAGCAAGCCATGGACCATTTGGGAACAAGGAGAACGATCGCAGGGCTAGAAGACATGACCCAGGAGGAAAGAGACCTCACCACTCCCTTATCACCGTAGGTCTAACTGCAAACACTCGGTAAGGCGGTGTAAATGAAATGCTGCTTAGTACAGTCCATTGACTACTTATGGCTCCCTTGGCCATAATTTAGTAACTACTGATCTGGAGAAGGTGGGAAGGAAATGTATTAATAGCGTTTTGCTGCAAAGAGGACGGGCTTCGCCGAGGGAGCTTTGGGTTGGATTGGGACAGAACTAGGTGCTGGGGAGGGCAAGACATTGGTGGCAGCTGGAGGTGTCGGGGCCAGACTGGTGAATCGGCTGCCAGGGTTAGTTGGGATGCAGTTGATCCTGCTCAGTGGTTAGGCTTGGTGACTTTTTGACACCTTGAGGGCTCTGTTTTCAGCTATTTCACGCCGTGATGCGGCTAGAATATGGAAGCAGGCATGTGCTGGGGGACGAGGAACCTCCCTGCTTTCCTCCTCTGCTTGTGTTTCAGGTCACCTTCTATGAAGACAAGAATTTCCTAGGCCGTTGCTACGAGTGCGACAGTGACTGCCCCGATTTTCACACCTACCTGAGCCGCTGCAACTCCATCCGGGTGGATGGAGGCACCTGGGTGGTCTATGAGAGGCCCAACTTTTCCGGGAACATGTACGTTCTGACGCACGGGGAGTATCCTGACTACCACCACTGGATGGGCCTCAACGACCGCCTCGGCTCCTGCAAAGCCGTCCAGATAGTAAGTGTGGCCTGCTTCCCAAGGGGCGCTTTAATTTACACACCTATCATTAAAGGGTTTCAGTATGCTTGTGGGTGGCCCCCGTCTTCCTGGGGACCCGTGGCAGCTCCCTTGGATAGGATGGCTGTAGGGAGTTTGCTCCCACAGTCCCGCTCTGGGAATGGCAAGGTGTTTGGTGAGTGGAGAAGATAAATCTTTTCCACTTGACTGCAATGGGAAAAAGCAGATCCCTTTGAGTGCTTTGTAGGTGAGTTTCATAGGAACAGCAGCAGAGTTTTATCTGCGAACAAGCAGATAAACTCCAGGGACCTCAGTGTCCGGGCAGGTCGCGCCGAGGTTTGCCTCTCGCCTTCCCCCCGTGGTGTGCTGCCAGCTGATCCAAATCTAACGGTGGGCACAAGGCCGGTAACAGTGGGGATGTAGATTTTGCAGGAGCACACAGAATGAGGGGCAGTTTGTTTGCCTGTCTAGCAAGCTGGGGCTCCCTTCTGATACGGGGAACCGAATCTCAGTATCACCAAGCCCCTCTGGGCATGGGGAGAGCAGCCCCAGGAGCAAACCTGGAATGACCAGGAGTGGGAGGGATGGCTGCAGCCCTCCTTGGGCATGCCTGGAGCAGCCCGGTGTCTCCTGGTATCGGGAGAGCTCAGGGCAATGTGTGTGTCCCCGCTGCAGCGCAGGAACTGTGCTCATCCCGACAGGGAGGTGCTTCTGCATTCTCTGGCAGCACCTGCCCTTCCACCGACAGGAGATGGGATAAATGCAGGCTGACAGTGAGCAGCGCTTACACCCTGTGGAAACACTGGCAGGGGGAGAAAGGAACAGAGGGAACGATCCCCTTGGGAAGCCTATGGGGAGAAGCACCCTTTAAAACCAGCAGGGATGGGAGTGTGGATGGAGTGTGGATCAGGGTCGAGACAGCGAGTGCTGCCTTTGCTGCTGCTGTGTTTTTGCCAGCAGCGGGGCAGGCATCGGGGGGGGATCCCTGCGTCGCTGACTTGAGTAGCGCAGCCATGGATTCCCATTGCGTGGAGCAGGTCTCACAGCTGAGAAGGGGTTTTGCTTTCATGCCTGGAGGTCTAACGCCACTTTGAGCCTGTTCTGGGTTTGAGCTAGGTCTAAATCCCTTTGCATAGGGTGGGGAGAGTTTCCAGCCAGTTCAGAGCACTGATCTGGCATAGGGGATGGAGCCAAAACACGTGGGAAATGTAAGAGCAACACGGCTTCCTCCATCAGGATGAAATGCGGAGGCCTTATCCTGCCTGTCCGCCTGGTGCCTGGCTTCTCCTGCGCCTGGGGAGGTCGCACGGTGACCCGCTGTTTGCAGGCGTTGGGTCAGAGCTCCCCGGAGAAGCTGCGGCGGCAGCGCACGGATCCGAGAGAGACCCCGCAGAGCTCGGCTGGGGCTGGCAACGAGAGCGGGCTCGGGCGGACGGGGGAGGCGGGGGAAGAAGGTGTCCAGGCAGCTGCAGATTAAAACTGCCGCAGTGCCTTCAGGCAACGCGGCGCTTCAAATCGCAGTGGAAAATACCCGCGCTGCCTTCTCCTGTAATACAACCCAGCTGGGGTCACCAGCTCATTAAACTTCTCGTTGCCCGGAGGAGCAGGGAGTGGAGGGGGTCCGTCTCTCCTGATACTCGTGCGGAGTGGCTGAAGGGTTCAAGCCGGCAGCGGGACGGGGAGGCTGCCTGGGACAGATTGCCCAGCACTTGCCCGCGCGGCCTCATCCCTCCCTGGACCCTTCCTCCCTGCAAAACTGGGGCTGCGCCAAGGGTTTGAGCTGAAAGTGCTCTGCTCCGGCTCGCTGCTTTTATGCCCTCTTTGCACGCGACGCTCGGTCAAGAGTTACCCCAGCTGCTTCCCCGCGGGGCGTTTGGGGGCTGACGTGAGCTGTTCAGCCCCTGTCCTGGTGTGCGGGGCGGGGTGGGTGGTGGTTTGTACCTGACCTGAACCTGACCGTGCCTCAGCGCTGCTCCCGTCCACTGGTGACTGTCAGAGCCGGGAACGTGTCGGTGCCTCCCTCCAGTGCTCTGCCATTTTCTCTCCCCTTTTTCTAGCCAAGTGGAGGCCGGGGCCACATCCAGGTATTTGAGAAGGGAGATTTTGGCGGGCAGATGTTTGAAGCCACCGAAGACTGCCCTTCCGTCATGGAGGAGTGGCACATGCGCGAGGTCCATGCCTGCAGAGTGCTGGAGGGCGTCTGGGTTTTCTACGAGCACCCCAACTACCGGGGCAGGCAGTACCTGCTGCCCAAGGGGGAGTACCGCAAACCCGTGGAGTGGGGAGCGGCGAGCCCCGCTGTCCAGTCCTTCCGCAGCATCGCCGAGTGAGGTAGCCCATTGACTGGGCTGCTCGAGGCCGTCAATAAAGCAACTGAGTCGCTCAGCTCAGCCTGTCCTGCTTATTCCTGGGGTCTACGCGCGAGTTACCCTGCCCCGGGGGAGCCGGTGTGGAGCTGAGCCCTTTCTAAGCAAAACACCCTCCGCTAGCCCCGACTGCCTCCGTCCCCGCTGTCATCGCCTTCCTACAGGCTGACCCCATCCCCTCCCCTCCATCCCACTGCTCCTTTCCAGGGAAAAGCCATTCCAAAGCCGGAGCTTGCGCTCCAACGTTTGGCCAGGCCAGTGGAGCAGCGGGACCACCCGTCCCTGGGACTCCAGTTTTTGGTGCTGGCTGTGGGTGGCTCAGTCGGTCATGACCCTGGGGAGTCCCTGCTTGCTGTGTTGCTGCTCCGTGGTGGCTTGGGAGAAGGGATGAGGTTTGCATCCATGCCACGTCCAGCGAGACCCCTCCGGGGAGCCTGAGCAGGCAGCAGACGTCGTGTTGCTGGAGGAGCATGTCCCTCTCATGATGCACAGGGCAGTGGGACCGGGGAGGGGAAAGCGGAGATGAGAAGCAGGGATCCCAGGGTGGGCAGGAGGGAGATGGCCATGATCTCCATGCGGGGTTGCTGGGGACCCCGGCAGTCCGGTGTGTCAGGTTACAGGATGCCCCTTGTAGGTGGGAGACGTGGGGTCTGGCTGCTTAAAAGGGGGCTAAGCACCGCATCGAGCTGGGCAGCTGGAAGGGGAAGAAGAGGCTGGATGCAGACAGAGACCCTGAGTGCCCCTGAAAGCTGCCCTGGGGAGGCTGGGAGGCTGCTGCTGAACAATCTTGAAGGGCAGGAAGGGCTCCCTGGGCACTGGAGACGTGCAGGGAGCAGAAAGGGCCATCAGGCTCCCAGTCACCCCAGTTTGCCCAGTGCTGCTAGATGCGTGCCCACCCGCAGCCTCCCGCACAGGAATAACTGATGTCCGCTGCACAGGGCTCTCTCCTCCTGGGCACCCCGGGGACCTGCAGCCTGTTTGCATACGGAGCCAAGGGGCCTTGGGATAATGATGCTGGATGCAGAAGCAGAGCCCTTCTAGCCATGCTCCGCGGTCTCTTCCCGGTTGATGTATGAGGTTATTACGGAGCAGGGAGCCAGGTTAAGTGATGCTTGTCAAGCCGTGGCGTCGCTGATCCCCCGGGAACGCGGCTGCTGGCAGGGAGCGGGGAAGGGGCTGCCGAGAGGGGCAGCTCCGGCCCTGCGGGCTTCCCCCAGCACAAAGGTGGGCTGAAGGGAGCCCTCCTCTGCCTCCTCCTCCTCCTCCTCCTGCTGTGACCCTGCAGTTCATCCTCCCCAACCTTAGCCCCCTGCCCTGTCTCAGCTCTTTGCTGCAAAGGGTGATGCACCTTCTTGACTAACTTCTGTCCCGTCTTGCCTTCCTCCTCCATCCTGGGTCAGCAGGATGCGGGATGCAGACGCTTTGGCATTACAGTTGGGTCTTGGTGCATTTTGCCCCAGAATATTTCTCCAGGACTAACCAGCCCTGCCAGCACCCAGCTCCAGCTCCCCTTTTCCCCCTGGCTCCTGGCAAAGCTCTCCCAAACGCCTCCGAGGGCTGCCGGCTCCTGCCCGTGCAAGGCACCAGCTCGAGCAAGCCCTGGCCGCTGGTTTTTGTGGGGAGCCTGTTGCCATCCCTGTTTCGGAAGGAAAATCTCCGGCAGGTAGGTGTACTCTGGCCAGAGCATTTCCAACCACCTCCCACCCCGATTTTGGGGAATGTCTGCCTGGGCAGCGTGCTTCCCCATCCTACGTCCCCTGCGGTGTGGGATTTGTCCCACCCTGGAGCGGGTGCCGGAGCGGCAGCAGGCAGGTTCGGGGTGCTACAGCCCCGTGGCTGCTGGCGTGCACCCACGCCGGAGCATCGGAGGAACCAGACCTGGTTCTGGTTTGCCCTTATGGTAACATTTCCTCCCCGCGTCCTTCCCTTACATTGCTTCATCTACCCACTGCGAAAAGGCAATTATCCCAACTCTTTTCCCCGCTCCTTCTCCGGCTGGCTCTTGCCCTCCAGTGAATTTTGCATTGTGCCCTGAACGTTGGCAACCAACGCGAATAACAATAAAATATGCTAGTTGGGTGAGGGTACTTTTTTTTTATTATTTTTTATTTTATTATGATTCTAGATTACTTTTTCCATCGGGGGCTCCCTTGTCACGGCTGCACGCAGAGCAGAGTGCGTCCGGGTATGAGCGGCGGCGAGAGCGAGCGGGGAGCGCAGGCAATCCGAACCCAGCCTGCTGATGCCGTTTTTTGCTTGACAGCTAATTTCCATTTTTCAGTATCAGGGGGTCTGCTCCGGTAATTGGCATGCAGATTGTGTCTGATGGGCCTGTTAGACACGAGAAAAGACTCTGCTAGTTAGAATAAGCCAACCCCAGGCTGATGGATGGGGTGTAAGGAGGTCATTGCGGGAGAGAATATACAGATGCCCGCGCGCACGCATACACCTACGAAATTTCACATTTTGTGCCCTCCCCCCACTCCTACTTTCTTTATCCAGCAAACTCTAATCTATCATATTTCATTGAGACAAATCCTGCTCCATTTCTCTCTCTTTCCTTTTTCCCTTTAAGGGAAATGTGATGGAACCTACTCCTGGATTTAATAAGAAGATGGTGCAGCGTAGCAGGAATTAAAGCGGTGCCATGCTTCATTAGCAGCTGGGGATCACATGGAGCTGGCCCAGATGTTAATTACACTTTGGGAATTAATTGGTATAAGGCGCTCCTCTCCATCATCTGTAATCCGACGGCTGTGCAAGGACTTCTGGAAGCGGAGACTACCGGGCAGGCGTCTGTCTCCCCTCCTCAGCCCGTCTGGCACTGGCCGTGACCAAGGGGCACAGGCTGGCTTTGAAATCTGGAAGCCACCTTCATTCCCATCCCCTTGGTGCCCAAAGACCCGCTGCTGTTTTTCCCCCTTTTCCTCCCTGTGCCACTCTTCTCCAAACTTTTTCCTCCAGCTGCTGGGGAGAAGCAGGTCCAGGCGGGACTGGGGAAGGGTGGGAGGTGGCACCGCTTTGAAGGAGGACAGGCTGTCCCCCTCGAAGCTGGCCATCCCCAGGGGACCCCAGGACACCCTCTATGAGGGCTGGCGGGTGGTAGCTTTCCTTTCTCCTGCTCCATCCTTGCTGCCAGCAAGCTTCCATCCCTTCCCTCCAGCTCTGGGTGCAGACCTGCGCTGTTCCCCGCGCTGCACGGCAGAGCCTCGATCTGCCCCTGCAGCACCCCTCTGCTGCTGAAATCCCCCCCCAGTTCTCGAAGGAAAACCATCTCCAGTTTCTTCCCTCCCCTTTTCTGCCTTGGATTCAGCCTGATGAAAAGCAAAAGCTGCTAAAAAGCTGGGCAGGGGGGGCTTTTTGCCAGAGGACAGAAGTGATATGCTTGGAAATGAAGAATATTCCTCTGAATACTGCCAATTTGTTCCTTTTCTGAGCTGGCCCAGCATGGGGCACGGTTATCTCCAAGACGGAGCATCACATCTTCAGGTTTCTGCCTGGGCTGGGAGAGATTGCTGCACGGCCCCAGTGGGATGCTTGTGCTCAACTTTGCCCCCCTCCCCAAACTGCTGCCAGGCCCTAATGGCGGGAGCTTGCTGGCACCGCAGCCGCGGCAGAGGCTCAGCTGGAGCTCTCACCATGGCGGGTGTGACAGGATCAGCCCACGCTCCTGCGTTTGCCCTCCTCTTCCAGGCGTTCCAGCGGTGATGCTCCTGGGTTGCGGCAGAAATCCTCCTTGCTGCTCTGCTGCGGGCACGGCCCGAGCTTTCGCGCTGCCCGCAGCGGTCCTCAGGGTTTTGCGGGTCTTTGCTTGGCGTTGCTGGTGCTCTTCGGCCTCGAGGCGTCAGCAGCTTGATGCACCTTTCTTCTGCCAGCAAAGGTCATGAAGACGCAGTCGTGTCCCTTCAGGGCAACGCTTCGTTGCCTTTTGGTCCCCTTGGAGCTCTGCCACTTTGGATCCTGCCTTTCCCACCACCTCCTCGCTGAAACCAAAGGCCCTGTAGGTTCAGCCGCTGCCTTAGACCATGCCTGGGTGGTCTCCGAAGGTCCTCACCAGCAATTACAGCACGTACTCTGGTTTTGCCAGTGAGCCCCTTCCAGGTGTCCTCTTTTCCTCCGCTTTACGTGTGAATCACCCTGCGCATCCCCGGCTGAGGTGCAAAGGCTGCACAGAGCAAAGCACCTCCGGCGGTGATGCTCAAGACTAGCTCTGTCCATCCTGCTTTGAGCTTGCGGGGAAAGTCTGGCCCAGCTCCAGGCTGCGCAGAGCTTCCAAGCTGCGCACAAGCAGGTGCAATAGCAGAGCTGAGCTGCCGCTTCTCTCACACGTGTCTGTGTACCCACACGCATGTCCCGGAGACCACTCTGGTGTCTGCTCACCGTCACGCACGTCGGCGGCCGGGCCGGCCGTGTCCACGAGCGGGTGTGCCGTGCCGCGGGCGCGAGTTGCCTCTCTGGGACGTGCGAGCGGTGACGAGGAGTGGCTGCTGCGGGGAAGGCGCTGGCCCCCCAACCTGGGGGCTCTGCGGCTCCCCTAAAATTGCAGAGGGAGAAGGCAGAGCCCAGGGGACCAGCCTTCCCTTTGGCAGTCCCCAGCAGAGGGCAATAGAAGCAAATGGAAGAGACGAGACCTTGCAAGGGACGTGCAAGGGGAGCAGTTTTCAAGCCCGAGCGACCTGCGAGCAGAGGGATGCGCGCACAGGAGCGATGTGGGAGGGCGGGGGGTAATGCGCAGGCAGAGTTTGAGCAGGGTTTGAGGGGGGGCTTGAAAAGGCGGCCAGAGCAAAAGAGAGCCATTCAAGGATATTTTGGTAGAAGTCAAAGCAAACCAGTGCTTTCCTAAGTCCAAAATTAATTGCTTTGGGTTTGGATGGAGAAGGAAGGGGAGATATTTAACCCTTTTGTTTAAACTTCCTTGATTTTAGGTCAGTTTTTATGTGAAAAGTGCTGCCTTGACAGGCATGGCTGAGCACCTCCAGTGAACGGTGCTGGAAGGAAAGGCTCTGAGCGTTCCCAGCACCGACGATATTCCACGCGGTCAATTTGTGCGACTGAGCCGAGCTCAGCTTCTGGGTCTCTTTCTGGATGCTCTCGGTCTCCTGGAGAGCAAATTCTGCCATAGCCGCACGTGCCCGGAGATTTCGGGTGCTGGCCTCTGCCCTGGCCAGAGGGATGTGGTGGGCTGGGGCTGGCCCTGCTCGCGGGCTCCCTTCTGCCCTGCAAAGGGAAAACGGCAGCCGGCTGCGGGGCAGGGGGGAAGGAGCAGGGAAGAGGAGGGCAGAGCATCCCTTCCGCCTCCCTGCAGCTTGGGCAAGAGCCTCTGCCCCACTGCCTTACCGCTCCCTGCGCGCTCCTGCCTGGTTTGGCAGGTATTTACATCCCGCTTGCAGGTTTCCTACATACGGTTTTTCAGCTTTTTTTTTTTTTTGTCCCAGACTGCTTGGAATTACACAGGGATGTTTTTGGAAGGAAAGCTTTCCGTGATAGGAGCATGATCCTACAGACGCCCTCCCAGCCAGGACAAGACATCTGCACGGACACCGCAGGGATGTCTTTCCTGGCAGTACTCCCACCTGTGTGCCGGGCCAAGACCTGGTGTTTTTTGGGGGGAAAACAGCAACTATTTGAAAAGGAAGGGCAAAATCCATGTGGCAGGGAGCTGTGAGTGCTGGGGGGCAGCACCCTGCCTGGACGCAGGGTGCCCGGGAGGGCCAGACACCCCAGCAAGCAAGCAAGCCTGGGGAGGTTATTTGGGCAGAGACCCCCACCACGGTGCTGCTGCTGCGGTGTGGGGCCCTGGGGACAAAGCCTTGGGGAAAAGGATGTTTTTTTCTGGGGAGTCTGGGGTAGGCCTTTTGTTGAGATGCTGTTGCTTGGAGAGGGCACAACCCGACTCCAGCCCTAAAGGAGAATGAAGGGGCTCCACGACCTTTGCTCCGCGGAGATCCCCCCCCAACCCCGATCCGCCTCACGAAACACCTCCTTCCTGAGACAAGCAAGGCGCAATCTCCCCATCTTGGTGTTATCTCCCCATCTGCCTCCTCTCCTGCCACGCTTCCAGATGCTCCTTATCGCCTCTCACCTTCCCCAGAAGCCCGGCCGTGCTTCTCCCGCTCCCTCAGCTGGAGGCAGAGAGGGCTGCCCGCGCCGCGACTCTCTACCTGTGATCTCCCCGGCTCTTATCTGCCGCCAGGAGTTTTGATTCAGCCCCCGTCTCAAAGTCAAACGGATTTCTGGCAGGGTGAGCACGGCGAAGGTCGGCGGCGGGGAGGCAGGCGGGGACCATGCTCTCCCCCTCCGCCCCGCTCGAGCCAATTCTCCAGGTAGCGCCTATCCCCGTTTATTCTCCAGCATTATCAATTACATTTGGATTATTATTACTCATTCAAGCCAAAGTGAGTCGCAGACAGCTATTTCCTAATGGGGAAATGTTACAGGCAACTTATTAACGAACAATGCATCATTAAGGGGGGAGAGCTTCAAAGGCTCATAAACGCATTTCAAAGGACACAATGCGAGCGGAGCCTGCAATCGCATATCTGGGGGACATGGGCAAAATTTGTAACAAGGAATATACTGGGCCCAATGTAATTAACTAATTCTCGATCAAAGGGGTTTTAGAACTGAATGGTCAGGGAATTCAATTATGGGTTTCCTAATGAACCACTGTGTGCCAAGGCAGGGGGATGTTTTCTCCTGGAAAAGCAAGGCTGAGGATCAGGACTGGGATTTCCAGGGAGGTGTGGGGAGAGAAGCACCAGAAAAGCTCATCCTGGGTGGATTTGGTGCAGGGGGAGGGACAGAGCGATGCACCACGGAGGGAGGCACCGTCCAGGTCCCCTGTGACAATGTCTGGCCCAGAGATGGCCCACATGCTGGGACGTGTTCACCCTGCATCTGGTTTTTGGCAGACCGACAGCTCTTTTGAAGCCAAGGCTGGTGGAAGGGGCTGGGGGATGCGGCTCCCCGGCCCCCAGGAGGGCAGGACAGCTGCCCTGGGGCTGGCACCGCCTGACCCCCCTCCCTGGAAAACCTGGGCAAGGGAGATTTCCTCCTCTGCCGTCTGAATCCAGCCTCCGGTAAAAATAGCGTCGTTCTCCGTTTATGAAAGTAGCATCTTCTAGCCCTCCACTAGTTTCTCTTATTATAGAAAGTTGGTTTGCTCACTTTACAAAGGGAAATGTATTATGAATTTTCCCTTAATTCTCCTCCTTTTTTTCCCCCCACGTTTAACAACCGATTTGTGTGTTGCATGAAAGTTACACAGTTCTTTAGATGCATTTGCTATTTTATTTTCTTTCATTCAAAAATATGTCAGTAATCTTTTTGTTAACATGAAAGATAAAGGATTAGTAATGCAAGATGCAGTTTTCTTGTAACCTTCTTGAAAGCAGACTATAGTTTCTTATCTGGCTCTAACATTCATTTTCCTGAAATGAAAAAAAAAAAAAAAAAAAAAAGGCTTCTTAAAATGAAATAAACTATATTCGATTCAGATGAGCAGCGCCAGCAAAGAAATTTATTGCAGCTGGCAGAATGGAGCAGCTGCACAGAAGTCCCTCTGTCGCAGCAGTGAGCACCTTTCCAAGAAAACAGCATCCACGGGCGTACACACGCGCACAGCCTGCATGGAAAAGGCTGCTGGGAAGAGAAAGCACCGTGCCCAAGCCTTGCGTTGATCTCTCAACATATCCCAAGAGAGCCTGTCCGGTTGACTCCAGCTGCTATGACGCTTGCCTCGGGGACATCCAGGAGCAGGACCCTGCTGGCGTGCCCCAAGCCGGAGTCGGGCCACCCGTTCCCTGGACTCACTGCGGACGTGCAGCGGTGGGCTGCCTGCCTGCTGCCTGCTGCGTGCACCACCGCCTCCCTTCTGGGTTTGGCCCAGAAGTGCTTGTGAACCGGGCTATCTTTTGGGGCTGGGTGTCCTGCAAGCCCTGGGGACTGCTGAGGCCAAGAAGGAGGAGACCGGTGGGTTTTTATAGGCTGATGATCCCTTGAGAAAGGTTTCTGACGGAGCCGTGTACACGTGAAAGAAGGTTTTCTCTCCGCCAGCGGTTCACGGGGCTGGCAGGTCACAGCGGTGGTCCCAAGCCCAGCCCCAAACCATCTGAGGGGCTGTGGAGCACGGCAGGCTGCGGCACGCAGAGCCCACCGCAGCCTCCTCCCGCCGACGGTCCCAGGCAGGGTGCGCTGGCTAGCGCTTGCGAGCAGAGCTATGGCATGAAGTCGCTCTTTGGCCTCTTCTGGGCTGTCTCTGCCGTTCCCGTTAGACGCCAGCCGTTTCCACCTCGGCATCTTCTGCTCACGGCGCATGAGCAGGACAGTGCCGGGGGCTACCAGGGACCAGCAGGTCTTCGAGCACCACCCGCTGAAGCAAACAACTTCAGTTTGGTGGGGCTGGCTGCTTTGTAGAGGCAGAGAATGAAGGCAAACGCAGGGTGAGCGGGGGCACCGGAATCCCCCCGTCAAAAAAAACCACTGCGGCAATGGCAGAAGGGGGATGCAGGGAGCCCAGGAGGAGAGGTGGTCCCTGCGAGCCCCCCGGGACGCCCCCCTGCCCGCCCTGCCGCCGTGCCGGCTGCTCTCCCGCGCCGGCGGCCCTCTTGCTCCAGCTTGACAGCTCCACAAGGGTTAAATCATTATATAAAATGCCGGATTTCTATGGCAATTAGCTGATGGGTCCTGAGCATGTAAATCGAAGTACTTTCCCCCCCCGCCCCGTCAGGTGGATTTGGTTAATACTGAGTTGGCATAATAAGAAGCCGGTGTTTACAACTTTGTTTGTAACCTCATTTGCAGGGAAGACTTTGTTTTGCTCCGGCGAAACTTGATATTTTCTGTCGCTGACGGAAAGAATGATTTCTGTCGCACACGACACGGATTGCATTCTGCTCCCTTTGCAGGGCTTAACAATTAAAAGAAAAAAAAAAAAAAGAGAGTCACCTTTTCGGCTGAAATCTTCGCCTTTGGTGTTTAATGGGTCTCTTGTCCTGTGCTAACAGATCCGTGGTTTCGTTTGAGGAAAAGTGTGTTTTCATATCAAAGGAGCCGCCCCTCACTGACCCAGCCTTCCCTTCCCCCCTCTCTGCCCCAGCACACACGCTATTTTAATATTTCATATATTTCATAAGCTTTTATGCCTCTAAAAGAGAAGTGAATTTGTGGAGAGTTGAGCTCTCCAGAGCTGTACTTCAGAGCTGGGAAGTAATTCAGGGTGAAGCCTGTATTAATCTCAGGTGAGAGAGATATTTAAATTCAGGCTACCAGTGTGAATATAAAATGGGGATCTCTTTACAAAAATTTCAAATTGTAATATGCAAAGCTTAAAGAAAAGAAACCCCAAGGGAAGAGCTTTCTTCTAGAACATTTTGTTCCAACCATCATCTCTTTACCTTTATTTTTTTATTTAAAAACCCTCCCTTTGCCATTTTGTATTTTTAAATTAAATCTTTCAGTTTTTAAAATGAAATTCTTTCTTGCTGGGAGATGGTGGCCAGGGGGGTGCGTGTGGGGGTGCATAATGTGAGTGCCCGGCTGTGCAAAACGGTGCCTGGGCCCAAATTTTAGCTGGAGGAGAAGGAATAGCGACCGGCGGGGAAACAAAGCCCTGCCCGGTTGGCACCGGGTCCCCCCGGGGAGGTGGGGCCACCTGCCCCATCCCCACTCGGGGGGATGCTGCCTGCACCCCGCTTTTGGGGCAGCTGCCAGGCAGGAGAGGAGCCGAAATCTCTGCTGGGAGGGAGCAGGGAGGTAGCACAACCACGTCCTTGCCGTCCTCCTCCAACAGCCCTGGGGCAGCACGGGGCTGAGCCGGCCCTTTGCCGTCTGCGCCTGGCGCCCGCTCAGCCTTCTCCTGTGAAGTGGATAACGCTTTAATACCGATTTTGCGACCCGAGGCAGCAGATAATTTATTTGCGTGCATTTTGGTAGGGGTGGGGATCAGCTTGCAGGTGGCTGTGCCTGGCGTGTTGAGCAGCGTAACCCAAACCCCGTCGTGCCACTCCTGGGGGAGCCCCGTATTTGCGTCCGTGGCGAAATCCTCAGGCTGCAACCAGCTCCCAGGTCAGGCGAAATGGTGACAGATGACATGCTATTATCAGCTCTGTCAATTAATTAAATTATACATTATGCTTATGAGGGTGATATACTGAGCCACTCTAGATTAAGTGTCTCAATTAAGTCTTTAATTTAGATTTAATAAGTAAGTTATTATATGTTAATAAAAGATCAATTAGTTGTTAAAAGAGCATTGATCCAGGTACAATAAGTGTGTCAGGGAGACAACAAGCCGACACTGAAGAGACTGGGAGATGGCGTGCACAACACGTGTACGATTAGGTTTGTGATATAAGTCAAACCAGAGTGGACACGGAGGCGTCTAGCTGGCAGTTGGCCGTGGGTTTGGGATATTGCACCGTGCTGTGGGACCTGGCTCAGCCCAGGCTGTAACGGGCTGGGAGAGCCAGGTCAGACCCAGGCCTTTGGTCTCAGCGAGAGCAAGCGTTTCTCCTCCGTGGGATGACCCCAAGGAAGGACCTTCCATCAAATTCGGAAGAGAGGTGTCTGCAAACCCGCTGCTTTTACCGCTTGCTCCTACACACACGGCGCATCGCGGTGCCTTTCCGATGCGCTTCTCGCCAGAACACCCTTTCCTCCGCCGTCCCCGGCTGAGCCCGCTCATTCCCCCCTGGGAAATTTTGGGTCAGCGCGGACCGCTCGGGAGCCTGCGGCTGGGCTGCCAGGGGGAGGGGAGGGAAGCGCTGGGCTCCAGCGGAGCCGAGATTTCAGCTGAATATGGATGACATCATTATACGGGTGATCCTTTCAGCAACAGCGAGCCGGGTTTTAAAGTAGCGACCTACAGCATACAAATGATGGGTTTAAAGGAAATAAAAAAAGAGATGATTTGAATAGCATACATTTATAGAAGAAAAGCCTTCCCCCTCTTCCATTTCTAATATCTTTCTACGGGGCAGGCGCTCTGCATTCGAAAAGAAATTAAAACACTCCTGCTAAATACACTCCAGGCAGTAACAATGGCAAAGTTAAGAAGGTTACGAGACTTAGTTGTCCCAGCAACATGTCATCAAGTTGAAATGAGCAGGAAACACAGATAAGGTAAGAAAGAGGAGGGGGGGGAGGAGGAGAATAAAACCACAGGAAGAAAAATGCCAAGAGATTGAGAAAGAAAAGGGAAACCCCTTTTTATTTGCTGTTTCGTTAGGATGAATCTGATTTTATAGTCTCTAAAAGAGGCTAAAATATAATCTCCTTTTGTATAATGCGCGTGTTAGGAAAATGTGTCATCAGCAATTCTTCCGTACACTACAGCAATATTCAAAAAATTAGCAGGGATATTCAAGTCGAGCTACAAAGAAAAACAAACAGAAGGCTCACATTTCAAGCCCGAGCTGTCATTTAAGAATGTTTTCAACTTTTTATTAACCTTCTTGATTGTCCCTTATGGTTTCTCTCTGCCGCAGCAGCAGAGCTCTGAGTTTCACAAGGAAGACAAAGCGCAGGAGAGAAAGAGGTCTGAAATGCAGCTCTGTCTGCCTGGCAAGCCCAGGGCTCTCTTGATTCTTCCAGCACGGCAGGTTTTTGTGCTCGGTGCTGTACGTGGGCACAGGGAGGAAGCACGCTTGCCTTGTGCGGTGCAGCGCCCGGCAGAGGGTGGAGAAGCGGCGAACAAAAAAGAGACGAGAGGCTCATCCGAGCCGTAAACCCAAATCCGCCTGGTCAAACATAGGCTAGCTATCCTTACTCAAGGCGCCAGCCCAGCGCTAAGGCTGTGTGGCACGTCAACGCTGGTTTGCGTCCATTTTACAGGGGCAAACACGAGTGTCACGGTGGTGGACGTCCCTCCAAAGCCTTGGAGGTTTGTGCGGTGCTCATCGGTGTCCACCACTGCCGTGTCCTTCACGTGTATGTTGGTTTTGGGGTGCCCCAGAAAGACACGTGTCCGGTCGTTGACTTCAGGTTGGCACCTCCCTCTGCTGTTGAGGTTTGATCCCTGGCTAGAGTCACCAGGCAAAACTTTAATTAAAATAGTAATTAATCAATCAATCAAGTGCTCAGCCTTGTCTGCGGTTGCTGCAGGAGGCCCGGGGCTGCTGAGAAGCAGGCTGCTTGCTTTACTTCCCAAACAGAGGGCAGCTAGTTCAGTTACGAGGGGATACTGATATGGGAAGAAATGGGGCTGAACTGGAAGAAGCTTAAGCTGACTGTCAGTAAACCAGTTTCCGACTGCAGAGCGAGGAGGCTGCGGAGGAGCCCCTCTACCAGCGCACGGAGCACAGCATCCCCCGGACTGAGCCCTTCCTGGAGAGGAGCTAGTTTTGTGCTGAGGTCAGTGAGTGATGAAGAGGATTAAACGCCAGCATTGTTCGTGCTGGGGGGGAACGGACTTCATGGTCCCAGAGAGCTTTTCTAGTTATATGTCCCGAAACGTGGACTGAGGAACGCAATTTTATGCACTACTTTAAAAAATCTTGATCCAGGCACTTTTTTTTGTGTGCGTACCTCCAAACTCATGACTCCCCTTAAGTCCCTCAGCTACATTTTAAAACCTCAGCAGTATGTCTCAGCGTGCTCCTTGCTGAGATATTTTTGGTGCTTGTACGCTACATGCAACCACCCGAAATTATTCTGCTCTCTGACAAAAATCTCTCCTCTCTCCTTCCCACCCTTTTCTTCCACAAAAATATTTACTTGTTGTGCTTTTTTTTTTTTTTTGACTGTCTCTTGCTGTGGCTTATTGTTGTGGATTATATTTTAAAGCAAGGGTTGATTTAGTTAGTTGATGGAGAGCTTTGCCTGTGAGGACATCATAATCCTTGCTATTTTATCTTTGCAATAATTGCTACGTTTGTGATTATTTCAAAGGACTAAGAAAAAGCAGACAACAAGAAAACAGGCTCATCCCTTCATATTTTTCAGCTTCTCCAGGCACCTGGGTGGGCTCCTCCTCCGCCAGCCGTTCTCTGTGCAGCAGCTCAGGGCAGACAACCAGGCAATGCACGGGGTGAGATGCTGGGGGAAGGTGAGGACCCGGGGACCCGGGGCAGGCAAAGCTCTCTCATGAAGACCACTGAGGGCCTCGGTGGCACGGTGACACTGAGTTACTGAAGGCCATCCTTCTGGGGAAGAACGGGGAATAGCCACCAAGGAGACCTCAGGACCCTGCCGCCATGTATATAGCCGCCCTTGGCCAGGGACGGTGCCATTGTGTAACTGCACCAGGGTGAGAGGCAGTGACAGCGGTGTGCCCCTTCATACCGCCCTGCTGCTGGGGTGACATTGGCACAACGTCACACGTCCACGCAACAAGGGGAAGGGCCTGCCCCACGCGTCTGTACCGTTTCTGGACAGAAAGGGAAAAGGCTTGTTCTCACCCATGCAAAGGCATGTGCGATGGTGCTGTTGAAAAACGGCCTTTTTGGTAAAAAGAGTATCATTTACGTCCTTCCACCTTTGGGCCAACTGTGAATCGCCGTGGGCTTAGATCTGGTGGAGGGGGTGATGGTGACACGCCGCATGAGGACACGGGATGCAATGCCATGCTTGTGTTTGCTGTGGGACTTTGGATGTGAGGTCATGTTGGGGCTCGCCGTGGGATGTCAAGCGTGAGGCCACACAGGTGTTCGCCATGGGACATGAGGCCACATTGGTGTTTGCCGTGGGATGCTGGAGATGAGGCCAAACTGGAGTTCACTGTGGGACGTCGAGCATGAAACCGCACTGGCGTTTGCCATGGGACGCTGGCCACGAGGCCACGCTGGCGTTTGCCGTGGGACGCTGGCCACGAGGCCACACTGGCGTTTGCCGTGGGACGTTGGGCACGAGGCCACGCTGGCATTTGCCGTGGGACGTTGGGCACGAGGCCACGCTGGCGTTTGCCGAGGGACATTGGGCATGAGGCCATGCTGGTGTTTGCTGTGGGACGTTGGGCACGAGGCCAAGCTGGCGTTTGCCGTGGGACGTTGGAGACAAGGCCATGCTGGTGTTTGCCGAGGGACGCTGGGCATGAGGTCACACCGGCGTTTGCCGTGGGATGTTGGAGACGAGGCCACGCCGGCGTTTGCCGAGGGACGTTGGGCATGAGGTCACACTGGCGTTTGCCGTGGGATGTTGGAGACGAGGCCACGCCGGCGTTTGCCGTGGGTCGCCGGAGGCAGAGCCGTGCCGGTGCTGTTTGCCAGGTGGCCGCTGGAGGCTGCTGCTGTCTTGGCAGTCACCGGCGGCTGCCTGCAGCCCCCCCCCGCCCCCGAGCACCCACCGGGCGCTCTGCCCAGCAAAGGCAGGGCGGGCATGAGGCATGGCCGAGGTCGCCGGGGCCTCCTCCAGCAGCCCAGGGCCGGGCAGGGCCGGGAAGCATCCTCCCTTGTCCTTCCTTCCTTCACGGGAAGGCAGGCACCAGGCTGGGAGGGGATCCTGGGATGGGAGAGGGGTCTCTGTGCCACGCTTTGAAGAAGCAGGGTGGTCTTCTAACTTCGCAGTGCCCCGCTGTGGTTTTATCAGAAATACAGACTTTTCAGTACTCTCCGTGTATTTTCTTAGGTTTAGAAGCCGTTAAAAAAAGTGTCACAGCCCTGGTATTACAGACATCCCCGATACAATGCCAGGGCCCTGAGTGTACTCATGCGCCTTAACTGCCCTGAGCAGGCTCACCTGGGAGCCCGACCCCACACCCTGCTGCCCATAGGCTCGGGAGCTCCGTTTAAGCCCAGACCTGGGCTCGGGCCATAGGATGGGTGTGCTTGTCTCCAGCCTTCCTTCTCTTCCCGGGCAGGTCTTGACTGTATGTTGTATTTAGCCTGTTTCCGCCCCGTCTTCTGCGAGGACTCTATGGGTGGACCCTGGACCTGGTCCAGCCCCTCGTTGTGCCCAGGGACTGCGGACAGACCCCGTTGCCAGCGCTTGGCTCTTTGGTGCTGAGGGACTGTGCTTTGGTGGGTGAGGGCACCGCCTGGGCTGGGGGTCACCCTTGGCTCCCAGCTCATCCCACCTTGCGCAGCAGTACTGCTACCTGCTGCCTAGTACTAGCGGATGAAACCTGATTGCCGCCGCCCTGCTCTATGCAGCTTGCTCCTGTTATTTTGAAGTTCATGGGTGAGGAAGATAATCTAGATAGGGCACGCTCTGAAAGCTACTAGATTTAAAGCTTGGGTGCGAAGAAAACTCCAAGTTGGACGCCCAACAGGGAGAGACATGACTTCTCCTGCGGACGCGGTTTCACTCCTGCTTCTGTGTTCCAGCTGCTATTCATGCACGCCTCATGCAAAAACTGATGCTTCTGGTGAAGTCCCACCAGCCTCCTGTCTTAAACCAGCTCTGCCTGTGGGAGGTCAAAGCACGTTCTAAGGTGTTTTCTTAAAAATTTGGTAGTGGCCAAAGGTGTGCTGGGACTTGTTCAATGTTGTGACTAATACTCATTCCACTGTGATCAGAGAAAGGTGGTGCCCATGGGGAACACAGGTCATCCGAGCTCCCTGCTGTTGTCTGGAGAAGTAAGAAGGGAACGATGTGCTGGTTTCCAAGAGTTTCCATGGATGTGGTGAGTGCAGAGCAGGCAAGTCATAAAAATCACGTAATAATTGTTTCGGCGACAGAGGACACAAAGGCCTGAAGAGATTACATAACCTGTAAGGGTGGTGGTACCTTGCATTTATCTGCTTGACTGTTGGGATAATGTTTTTTCCCCCGTGGGCGGGGAGGGACAATCTTACCGAAAGATACTGGTGCGTGCTAAGCCTAAGGAAAACACTTCTGTCATTCTCCAACTGCTATAACCTGGGTTTTGGTGATTTCCTTTGAATCAGTCCTCTGGGCTTTTTTTGCCTGGTATAACTTGATCAAGCCCTTGGAAAACATGGGAAAACTCCTTAAATTCCACAGGTCTCATGTCTCAGAACAAAATGCCTTCAGTGTATGGAGTCTGCCAAGCTTTCAGCAGGTGCAGGTGATGTTCCTCACCTTTTCCTAAGTGTCCTGATAGTCCTCTTGGTCTCAGCCTCTCTGCATCGTCCTGGTCTGGTTTGTGCCCAGCTCCTTCAGGTGTGCCTTGTCACCTCGTCTGTGCCCGGTGTGGTGGGTATATGGGTGCCGGGTGTGCCCTCAGTGGTGGAGGGAAGCAGAAGGGGGGCAGTGGGATTTGGGGGTCTCTCCCAGCCCCTCTGCGAGGCAGAACTGTGCAGGGATTGAGAGCTCAGGGCACAGGAGGGGGCTTTCATCAGTCTGAGTAGACTGGATTAGTTCCTAGCAATACTTACTGGGTCAGCCCCCTCCTGCTGCTGCTTCGTATACATGTTCCTGGTGCTAAATCCAGGGAAGCAAAGTCTGGTGACGTGATTGCAGGAACAGAGCTCAGCTTGATCAGCTCCTAAGCCCGGGTGCTGAAGTCCTGTGTTTTTCCTAAACCTGTAAGGGCTGGAATTGCTCAAGCCACTCCTGAGTTTAAGGCCTGCCTACCACCTGGGCAGCTGTGCATTAATATCAGCTGCTGTACCTAGAAGAAAGTAGAATCAGGCTTATCTTTGGGCCCTAATCCTCAGGATCACCTCCCTCAATGGAAGTGATGTTAGCACCAGGGAAAGAGGTTGAGTCAACTGTCGGGCACAGACTCTACAGCTGTGCCTGAGATGGGACAAACAAACATGGCTCTAGCAAAGAAAACTGGGCTTTTCGTAATGTACTAGGATGCCTCAGTCCAGAGTTTTGTTGACGGCCTTTAGGAATGAACCTCAGAAAAGCAGGTACTGAAGATAAGAGTGGAAATGGGTGCTGTGATGCTGCAATGTAGAGGCTGAGTTTGGGAGAAAAGGAGATGTTTTTAAAGTGTTTTTTTTTTTTTTTAAATTCAAAGGGCTTCTTTGGCATGTAAATCCACAGGGCAAGTGGGAGAACAGCTAGTGACAAACCTGAGGGTCTGAGCCTGTGCTCTTGGCACAGGTTACAGCTAGGGACTGTTGGATATTTCCTCTTCAGCTACTCAACTAGCAGGTCCCACTCAAGGGATGGAGGTCTCCAAGGTCATTGATCCCTCCCACTCAACTGCAGGCAGATCCCAGAGGTATTTAGTCCACCACGGCCTCTCTCATGTCCCCTAGACGCAAACTTCTTTCCGACACCTGGAGCAAATAGATGGTGTCCTCAGGTCTCTGTGCACTGACGGTCATCTCCTCAACTTCTGGCTTTGCTCCCAGAGCTGATTCGGACTTGGAGGTGACCAGGGAAGGATTTCACGAATAAAAATATAATAGGCTGCTGGAATCTGTGCTGAGAAATACTAATCATGACAGAGAGGTAGTGGAGGCTCATGAGGTAGCTCTGCCAATGTCATGAGAGACTCCCTCCTTCCAACATCTCTCTGGCAATATACCGTAACAGAAGCACTCCCAGTAAGAAAAACCTGGCATTTGAGGCAGCTTCTTTTCTGGCATAGCAGAGGTTTTTTTTTTTTTTTTTTTTTTTTCTCCTTCCCCCTCGGTGGGAGAAATTTGTATGCAAAATGATGGATACAATTGACTCCCTGCCTTTAGGCACCTAGGTAATAGCTGAAAGAAATGGAGAACACAGAAGGCAGCAAGCATGGAGAGCTGAGGTGAGACCTATCACCGCAGGAGCAGATTTACAACAACTTTGTATTCCCAGAGGCAGAGAAGTCTGGGGTCTCTAGGAGGGGCATCAGATGACTCTAGGAAGGAAACAGCTCCACAATGGACGGAGGGATGTGTGCCTTTGCACGGTGTATGTTTAAGCTGCTGGCTCTTAGTGCTGGATGATCATCCGATGTGTGTGGTGGGTCTTCGGGATAAATTCCCGGGCTACCTCTGTAAGCTACTGTCTTGTTTGACCCAAATGCTAAGCAGGCATGGCGTAGGATGATGGATGGTCCCTACCTGGTCGCAGTAGTATTTTGAGTGTCCCGGAGCTGCCAATACCCTTTTGTCTTGGAACATAAAGGGGAAAAATGCAACGCATTGCCTGGAAATGCCTTGCTATGCTGAGGGTCGGTCTCTGACCCCACTCTTTGTATGCAGAACTTGCTGCTGGGAGTCCTTAATGTTTGTGCTGCCTCGTCTTCCTGGGGTTTGCATCTGGCGCTTACGGCGTGAGCCGTTTCCTGAAAGCCTCAAGCGTCTGGGCGGCTGGTTCCAGCCCGTTTGCATCCACTGCCTGCCAGCATATTCCCCCTTCGCGGGTAAGTGGTAGGGGCACTCTACAAATGATGGAGACAGGAACACTGTGGTTTGGAAGCGGCAGCACTGGGGGAAGAAACTGTCCTTCCTTTCATCCAGAGAGGCAGCCCCTCTGATCGCAGTCTATTTTTCTATGCTGGGGAAGGAGGGAAATCTCATTAAAGACCTTGCTATTGGGAATGGCTGGATGTCTCATTAGAGTGGGCAAAACAACCCATTTCCTCTCTGCAGGTTTTTTTTCCAGGAGCTCCATGGAGAGAAGGAGTTCATTTAAAAACAAATATATGTGCCAGCGTGCCTGCAGGGCACGCTCTTTCAGTACGGGGCTTCTATCCCAGCACCCAGGGAAGAGCTCAGCGGTCGCTGCTGAAAGGGAAACCTGGTAGGTATTTGGCTTTGGGTTTGGCTGTCGCTTCATTTGCCTTGTCTCAAATCGTGCAGGTGCTGAATGGGGACGGATGGGTCTCCTCTGCTGGAAATCCTGCGCTATGGAAAGCAAGAGGGGGAGGAAGAACTAAAGTAGGGGGGCTGAAACTCCCTTCCCACCACCCTACCTGCACACGCGGTGTGCAAGCACGCACACTTGCACACGCAATCACTGCAGCAGTACTGTACTCCTGCCAGCAGAAACTTAGAGAGGGGGGAGAGACAGTGAGAGACAGCAAGCATACTTATCAAGTGGCTTGGACCGTAGCCGATTTGAAATATTACTAACCTTGCATTTTCAAATTTGATGCACAACAACCAAGATGCTAATACTTTCCTTAGTTTAGAAAAAAAAATCCTTTCACCCATCTCTTCTAGCCGAAGATTAGGAGAGAAGCTTTAAGAAGATTTAAAAAAAAAAAAATCAACTTCTGAGCAGCGGAAAAAATGGTTTGTGATTCAGGGGCTCCGGGCAATTCATCATGGAAATTGGGTTTCTTAGCCGACATCATGTGAATCCTTTCGGCCCTGTCAACTTTTTAATACATTACATTGAGAATGTAAATCGTGTTGGTGAGGGGGAAAGAAGAGGGGGAAAAAAAAAAAAAAGAGAAAAAAGAGAGCTTCTTCATTTTGGGTTTAGAGGGGAGGCAGCTTGAGGCCTGTAATTCATATTAACTAAATAATAATACTAAAAAAAAAGCCCTCTCTAAATATACAGATATGTATATACACCTAGGGAGGGAGGGGGGGATGGAAGTGAACGAGACAGACTAAAATTGAAATAATTTTATCCTTTTGAAGAGCGAGTATTTTGAAAGGGGTTTGTTATGGATTTATTTTTATTTTCTTTCTTTATTTTTTTTATTTGGGTTTATTTTTTCCCTTTCTCTGCCTGAGCTAGTTCTTCTATTAAAGAGAAGAGCAAAATGAATGTTTTGGAGGTGGAGGAAGATGGAGGAAACAGAAAAGGGAAAAACTGCAATAACAGTCTGGGATCTTTTCTGAGTTTGGCTGTTTTCTTTGCTCGCGTGCTATATTCTGGTGATCTAGAGGAACTCTTCAGTGGACAGTGAAAGCTAAAGCTAATTTGTGTGTTGACATATTACAGGGCATGGAAGTAAAGCGCCGGATGGAGAGCCTGCAGGTACTGCTGTGAGATTTCTGAGACCAGGCTGTGTTTACTTGGAAGCAAGAACCTTGCAGTGCATTTGCTCTCCGAAGGCGTCCTTCTGGAGGGTCAATACAAGCTATCGGCAGCACAAAGGCTCTGCATAACCCCCTGGATAGGGCTTAGCCGCTGTATCGGCTCACAGTTAGCTGGGCAGTGGGGTATCTTCACCAAGCATGTTCTTGCTATAGCCGGTTGCTTTCCCTGTGCCTTGAAATACTCTTAGCATTAGAAAAGTGGGATTGATAGTCAGCTAGAAGAGGCAGGGGAAGACACAGAGCACCTGACCTTACAGGGGTGCCGTCTTTATTCTTTTTTCTCATCGGATGATGCAAGATGGTGATTAAGAGACATGTTTTATACCAGTCATAAAATAATTCAGGTTGGAAGGGACTTCAGCAGTTCTCTGCACCGATGTCCTCCTCAGAGCTTGGCAGGCTTCCACATCCAAAACCTCTGTGCATGGGCAACTCTGGAAGAAGGTGGTGAAACCAAAGGGTGAAAGCAGTCACGTCAAGAAGGATAATAGCAAATAGGACAAAGCACTGATTGGTCTCAACACAAGTTATGAGACTCTAGAAGGCTTCTTCAATACCCTCAGAGAGGGCAAAATGGCTGGAAGTGGGAATTGTAGCTGGAACACGTCTAGAAAGATCAGGAAAACCAGCTTATTTGCTCTGCTGAAGACTTCTTGGAAAGCATCTGAAAAGACTAAACCGCTCTTAGAAAAGCCACACCAATGCTCCCACCCTGAAACGCATCTGTCGGTTTGGACGCTTGCCACAGGCAGAAGATGGTGGCAAATAAAAAGTTCAGAGACAGCCCGTAAAAAAAAAAGCTGTAGAGGCTGGGGAATACAATGCAGCTGGACAGAGTGTCTGGGTCTGCTTTCCTTTAAGAGGAGGAGAATAAGAATGGTGTCCAAAATATCAGATGGTACAGATAAAGGAGATGCGGAGCACAAGGGACAAAGGCATGGCTGGTGGATCTGATAGCGGCTTCGAGCTGATAACACAATGTGTTTTGCTCTGCAAAGCAACACACAAGCGGAGTATTGGACCGTATCCCCATGTACCGGTGTGGCACGTGTGGCACTGGGCTTGGGTATATGCTCTCATGTTTTCAGGCAGATCCAGCATCCAAGTAATGCCCAACCAGACTGCTCCTTGGGGAGGCTACCACTAAAAAGGGCTGTTAGTGACTAGTTAGGATGTGGGTGTGTTTTAACCAGCTAAGTTCAACTCCTTCCAGCTAGCCACATCTAACCGTTCATCTCTCCCCCTTTGCATTTCAGCTGTAACAGGAATAAGAGAGTGTGCTCTCCACCTGAGAGAGCTGGTTTATCACTTTCCTTGCTCCGCGTTTGCCTAAGTCCTGAAATACTGATGTAAAGCTGAACGTGTTCCCTTTACCGAGAAATGTGATTTATTAAATGCAGTTTAACTCTATTTGAATAGTGCCCTAAAAATCAAATATAAACTCTGAACGCTTCTGTTAGGGTTAAGAATCCTGAGTTTTATTCCCTTTTTTTGCTCTGCTAGAATCAGGTGCTACCCCTGGCTCCATGCTTGTAGCTCAGATTTGCAACACGGTAACTGACAGCAAACGGTGATCGTTCCATTTTCTTAGAGACATTTGCAGGTAAATTTGTGGATACGTGCACGTAGACTATGCAGCTATGCAAATCTGGGGGGCTGATATTAATAGGTTGCATGAAGGTGCTTCACGCATTTGTTATTTTGATGCATAAGAATATTCCTGAGTACGCATGTGACTTTACTGAGTACTAGACTATAGTCAAGCAGCTGATATCATCAAGGTATTACGTAGCTGGTGTCTGAAGTTGCGTACAGCTCTTCCATAAGGGTTTTCTGGGCCTGGTGTCCTTCAGAAATATGTAATTTCCTTTTTTTTTTTTTTTTTTTTTCCTGCTCCCAGACCTCTACTTCTCCCCAGCTGCAGTTCTGCTTTTGGAAAACAGCGCTTCTCCTGTCTCACTCCCATTGGGGCACTTGCACCCAGGCCCAGGACCTAATCCTGGTTGCCTCTAACTCCTGCCAAGAATCTGGACTACCCCACCTTTAAAAGGCTCCAGAAGGGTGAAATCAACCCTCTGTGGGAGGACACCCAAAGATATGGGAGCAGGTGGAAACTCTGTTGATGGGATCACCTCTGAGCCTGGGGAAATGATATGCAGCCTTTCTCTCAGTGGGTCAGAAGGGACAAATCTCAGCCACCACGAAGCTCTTTGGCAGGTTCAGATGTGACCCGCAAGCGGTGAAGGTTTTGTGCAAGTCCCCGCTCAGCCTCAGACACATCTTCACCTCCTCCTGCTGAACCCGGCTCTCTGCCTCTAGCCCAAACACCCTTATGCAGCAACCTTACAAGGACCTCCCTTTAAGGCAGCTTCCAGACCTTTTGCATCCTCACAGATGAAGGCACTTGTTCCCGGGTCACTTCTAGGAAAGCTTTAGGCAGGTTGCTTATTCCGCCCCCCTCCCCGCCCCGCCATCCCGCAGTGCTTCAGTCCTTAATTGCCACCTGCTCAGGTCTTGGAAGTGCATTGCTGAGGCTGTCAGGACTGTACAGCACATAATAAAGTGCACAGACGTTCATATATACATATATACGTGGGCCGGCTTACGTTGCGATGCTGTAGTACAGCTTAATTAGGACATCATTCAGACATCTGGGACTATGCCTAAGCTGGAGTTTTTTTCTATTCTTTTTTTTTTTTTTTTTGGTTTTCTCATTTAGGTTTTAGTCAGATTCCCAAGTGAAATAAACAAAAGGCTAATTGCTTTTGGATTTTAATTATCACTGCAATACCTGGGTTTATTATATGAATTGTGTTTTATAGGTGGCTAAATGACACCACTAGCAAATGACAGATTCTCAGCTGACAACAGCAGTGTTTAAACCAAAGTAATTCCTTGCTGTGGAATCCAAAGGACAGCATGCACATTCATTTGCTAAACTCCTCATTTTTTTTGTTGTAGAACGTAACTTCAAGGCTTGGCTGAGTTTTAAACATGATATAATTAAGCATGCCTGAAAATGTCTTTAAAAAAAAAAAAAGAAAGACAAAAGTAGAAGTACTTTATAATCCAGAGTCTTAAGTCTCTTTAAAATTCCTTGAATAGTTTCATTTCTGCTTTAGTTCAGGGGTGGCATAGCACACTCCTAATATGTAATCCCCAAGTGACTCTTCACACACAATGACTCACTCAATTACTACAGCTGTTTGGTTCATATCTAGTGATCTTTAACGCCTTGATCTATATATGCTTCTGTATGCCTCCTACTTTGCTAGGTGGGTTATTCCACTGATTTTTAAGAGTATAAAATGCCAGGCAAATCCTCATTCTACATCCCCTTCTTAATCCTAAAATTATTTGACATCCCTTTTCTATCCCTCTGTATTTTCTTGTTTGTGATGTCCTGATTGAACAATCGCAGGAGAAAAAATATCCTTTCTTAAAATGTTCCTGTACTTTCTTTTTGACAAGTTAGAAACTCTAGATTTCTGTTTTGCATTGGTGGTCAAAGGAAATCGGAGCAGACTGGTATTTTTGAGAAAGCCAGAAGATGTATTTCAAGTGTATCTATTGCAAATGTCTCCATTTGGGAGTAGTGTTGACTCTTAAATAGCTTTTCATATAGTGAGCCTTGCAAACCTGTAAAGTAAGGAAAACAAGCAACCTCAGCTGAAGGACTTTGAGGTTTGTACTTCAGATTGAGAAGAAATGAGAGGTGAAGAAGTGAAGTCAGAGTTACGTGAGCCATCAAACCCTGACAGCCCTTGGGCGGAAGCGGAGTGCGGATTTGGTAGGATTTCTGGTGTTTCGAACATATAGGTAGGAGGTTTGTGGAAGGACAAAGCATCTTGTGGGTTGAAACCTTCTTGGAGGTATCCCCACAGGTTAAGCTAGTTATGCGATTTTTAAATGTTTAAAGTTCATCTGTAGGGAATTCAGAAAAAGGGTCCTACAAATTTGGAGCATGGTAGTTGCTTTCAGCAGAAATCTGAAAGAAAGTCTTGCAGGCCACTTTTTCTTAGAAATCACATTAGTACTCAAAATTAAACTATGTATCTCTTTGGAGATCCCGTGCTGAGAGAGTGTGCCTGAGACTAGCTAAATGATTCATCACCCGGTTTTATTTCAAGGCTGGCGATGAGCTTACACTTAGGCACATTCAAATAAGCGCATTTGCTCACACCGTCGTGCAGCTCCATGGTCTATGTCCATCTGGTGCCGTGACTTTGGCTCTTCAGTGGAGTCCATAGAAACCTCCCTCCTCTTTGTTGCCTTTTCTGTGGTTGTCCCAGAAGAGGGGACAAACTTTTGGTTGTCCCAGTCTTCTGGTTCGGGGCTAGAAGGACGGTGGCTGACACCAGCCTCTCCGCTAACTCGAGTGATATATGCATTTAAGGACAGAAAACAAGACGTGCGGGATGGCTTCCAGCCTTTTTCCTCCACTGGAGCCAGGGTGGTTGCTCCTAGAGCTGCCTCAATAGTAACTAGGCAGCAATGGCCTCCTCCATGGGCTGGCCGTCATCTCCTCTCACCCGTGGGGCCAAGATGTCTGCTGGTGACCTGCGACTGACGCAGGCTCTTTGCATCCCACCACAGGGAGAAGGTGCCATGGCGGGTACCGCTGCTATCAACCAGACGTGGTGTGGAAACCTGCTCTGCTAAGGTGGACATTTGTGTCCTGCTGGTTTTATTTTTCTGCCGAAACTCACCGTATACCAGCCCCAACACTGATAACATTGGCTCTGATGGAGGGGGCGGGATTTGCATTCTGCCAGGATTATTAAGGTTGGGTGGGATTTATTATTGTTGCTTCACTTTCGTACTGTGGACATGATCCAAAGGCTGTGGTTGGGTTCAGCTCTGCCATGACAGGGAGCATGTGAGGTAAATGGCGGCACTGCCCATAGTGTTATGGCCTAAACCGGGAATGAGGCAGAACGGCAGGCCGGGCATGGGGTGTGCTGTCACTGGGCTACTCCTTTAGCAAAATATGGGCACTGATCAGCCAACAAGCATCAGTGGTCATGATTAATCCCTGCTCAGCCGCAGTCAGGGTGCCCTGTGCCTTGTGAGCTCTTTGGGGGAAAGACAAGGGTCCTACAAGCCACCAGTGGGTGTCAGTGGCAAGAAGAAGGCATCCTTGTCTCTAAAATGTCTCTCTTCGTCTCTTCTCCCCAGGCAGCTGTCCCTGAGAGCCTCCCTCATCTCTCCTGGTGCCCATCAGCAACAGTGGTGTGACTCACCACGTCCCGTCACAAAGCCCGGCATGGGATGGCATAATTCATAAACTACTACATGATGGCGTAATTAACATGTGGTGGGGTTTATTCCTTTGGGAAAACGGCTCATTTTATACCCTCAGTTGCTGGATTCTTTCTGACCAAGGGAAATGGGAGACCTGGCCCAATTTGTGTCGAGTGGATGAACTCTGAGACTCAAACACATGATGACCCTTGAAATGAAGAGTCTTTGATAAGCAGGTATGATTGAGTGGGCTGTTCTGGAGCTATGCACTGAATGGAGAAAGAAAACCACTGAGCTTTCTGTGATGGAAAAATCACATGACTGTACTAGTGCTTCTCAAACTGCATGAAAACAGAGCAGAATGTCAAGGTTTAAGGACAAAATGAAACATCAACTATTTTTAATACATTAGGAAAAAATGTTGAGAAATTGTTTTTTCTTTGAGGATTTTGCTCAACAAGGGTGCAGTGTGTTCCAAGGCAGAACTAGAACAAATTTTGAAATGTTGAAAACTTCACTGAAACAAGTTTTTCAGCTTTCAGCAGAGCTTGAATGGAGCTAAAAGGATGTAAGTTTTATTTAACAAGACAAAGAGGAACTTGTTGCTAACAATAGAGGTGTAATACATTGCAAATGTAAGAACACTGTAAATGTGTAGGCTGGTAGGAGCCAGTGAGATCTTTTGCTTGTACAACCATCTATTGGTCTAATGAAAATTACATCTCAAAGCTTTTCTTATAGAACAGCAGGAATTTTTAACAAAAAGGAAACATTGCTGTGGGAAAGTCTCCCCTAAAAACTGTTCAGTGAAATCATAACTTTCAGTTAAAAAAAAAAAGAAAAAATTTGAATGGGGATGGTGGGACCTACCTAGTTACTGCTGCAGACCATTCCAATTGGAGATAAAAAATGGTTTTATAAAATTAATCTAGGCCATATGAACTGATAACATGCCCTCATATTTCCAAAATGGCAAGTAGCAAGGTGCGGTAACCAATGGCTAGGTATTGTATCAGTGCAGTATGTTTGGATCATGGTCTTTGAATGTATTTATTTATTTATTTATTTTATCCATAGCATGGAAAAAATTAAATTTTGTAGACAATCAGGATTGATGGTATGACAAGTAGAGGTGCAGAGAGATCCCTGACACAGCTGTGTGAATCTGGATCTGATAAGCTGACACAAATCAAACAACATACGTTTCAATGCCACCGAATGCAAGGTCAAGTATTTAGAAACAAAAGATGTAGGAAGCACTGATGGGCTATAGGAGGTTATTATCTAGATATATCCTGGAAGCAGTGAATCTGAGTAAGCGGCTGAGTGTGTCCTTCCTTTTGTTGACCCGAGGCATGAAGGGTTTTGTGACACCTGGCATGCTGATGTGGAGCAAATAGATGATATTACCTCTACTAACGGAGCTGGGAAGATGGTTATTAAAGGTAGCATTCAGTTTTGATCTTCACGCTCTAAGGCGGGGGTGGCACAAGTGCATCAAAAAGCTGGGGGTTCAGCAAACACCTACATATAGAGGCACAGTAATGAGCGTATTCAGGCTCCCAAAAGAAAGCTTTAGAGGGTGATTTGGCTGTGGTATCTCAATGTCAACACCTGCATCTGGTACTAAAGGGATCTTTGCTCTAATAGACCCATCACTTCTCACCAAACTCTTATAACAGAGTGCTCATAAGATGTGCACTTGATTGGACTTAAGTGTGATAAATTCCAAAGGAAAATAAGATGCTGACAGTGAGAGCAATTAACTGCTGGAACAGCCTCTCATGGAGAGCAGTGAATCCGTCATGACTGCTTGCCCCGTAATTCACAACTAAATGGCTTTCTGAAAGGTTTGCTCCAGTTCAACCACTGCTATGGAACAGGCTCCCGGTGTCTTAAGAAGGTGGAACTCCTTCTATTGCTGTACCTGGGAGGTGAACTTCTGTGACCCTCGTGGCCAGCGCAGCCTTCTCCAGCCTTGGCTCCCGCTCATTTCGGTGTAATGTGTTCAGACACAAACCTGCACTCCTCTGCACACAAACACTTTTGGCATAGCAGCTTCTCTGAAACTGGTAAGGAAGATCTCATGGAGGCACTGTGATTTAATGCAAAATTACGTACCAGATCCTTAGCCCACCAGAATTCCTGGGTGAAAGATGCCCGTGTTACATTTTAAAATGTCTATGACGCAAGTGGGCTGTAATCCTTGACTGGCCCTGAGAGTGTGAACACTAAGCACCCCGGGTTCCTTATCTGGGTTTAAAACTTGGTCTCCAGCCAGGGGAAGATAATATTGAGCTACGGGAAGTCATATTCTTCGGCTGCCAGTTTTATACTCGTTGTGCTTCAGCCTGACATGCTGGCTTTGAGACAAGTGTTTTAAGTAAGTTCTTTTTGTAAAAATTGGAGGGGTTTCCTGCATTTGGATTGAATCCTGCTTAAGATAATAAAAGCAGATTTCACTTTCTGAACTTAATCAATAGGTCTCTTCCTGGCAGCCAGAGCAGACTGTATCCACAAGCTGGTGTAAGGAACTCTTGGCTGTGACAAAGTAAGCACCAGTGCAACAGCGTGTGAAAGGTGGTAAGACCAAGGCATATACATACAATAACACTTGTTAGTACTTTCTTTACAATTATTTCATTCCCATTTCCCCCTCACTTGTCTCCTCTTTTACATTTGTTTTGATTTTCTTCTTCCTGCTTCCCTCTTCCCTTCTTGTCTTGCCCTCTATCTATTCTGTCTTGCATGTATCAGCGTTTCTTGCCACAAATCAAACCTATTAGGAGCTCCAAAGGGATTCTTGCCAATGGCCTCCCTTTGTGAACTCTCTGTTTTTTTTTTTAATCTGCAGTGTTCCACATTATATTGCCATTGATTTAATAGACCACCATGAATTTTACTACCTGTCAAACAACAGCACAATTATTTTGAATTCTATTGTGGCAGAGCTTGACACCCAGCTCTGGATCACTTTACACTTTTCACCCTTGCTAGAGTGCACTTGACAGTTCAGGATAGCATTACGTATGATTGTAAGACAGCGTTTTGTGTCATTGTTTTAATTCGGCATATTGGAGATTGAATGAATTGGCAGTCAATGGATAAAGACTCCTACCTACCTGAAT
The DNA here is from genome assembly GCA_034782735.1 of Sagittarius serpentarius. Taxonomy (NCBI): domain Eukaryota; kingdom Metazoa; phylum Chordata; class Aves; order Accipitriformes; family Sagittariidae; genus Sagittarius; species Sagittarius serpentarius. The sequence continues at coordinate 14,422,618 of JAVKLA010000084.1, forward strand.
CTGGAAATGACGCGTGGAATGTGGAAGCTATTACAGGGTGTCTAAAAACCCAAACTAATTCCCTTCTTCCCTCTTGCTGCCCCCAGCTCTGAATAAATAAGATGGGAAGAACACTCATCTTTACTGTCAGTTCGTTGTTCATGGGCTGATCCCAAAAGCTTCCCAAGCAGGATGCTGAGAGCCCTCTCTTGCTGGGCTTTAATGGGGTGCTCTGCACTGGCCAGCAAAGAGGCTAGATGCACGTGCCTGGAGACATATTCCCCAAGGACAAGGTAAAAATTGTAATGTACATTTGAGACCTGAGGTTGGCACTCACCAGCGTGCAGCAGATTTCTTACATGGAACGACAAGTGGATTACATCTGCATTAAAATAAAGAAAAGATCGGGTAATTCAGGATGAATCAGCCCTTTGTATCCCTTTTTAAAGAGCTCTTTCTGTCATCTTGCGCGACTGGGATAAATTGTTTTCAGATGACAAGAATAATAGATTGAGTCCGCATTGGTTTAGGGGCTGTGCTCATGCGGAAGACGACTCCAACTCTTATGTACCCCATGACTGTATCTCAAGATAGCAACAGCTTCCTTGGTGCAAAGTGTGGACACAGAAGAATTAAATGACTTGCCCAAGGTCACAGAGCAAGTCTGAGTTGGCCCTGGGACCTGTTCTCCAGTGTCTTAAAGTTTTATTCCAAGTATTTTCCTTAAGAGGTTTTGCTTCCCCTGCTGAACATGATCCTTCCCCAAACGAAATATTCTCCCTGGGGTCTGAAGCAGATGGTTTTGGATTGTGAGTGTGTACAGAAAGCTATTTTGGTAACCACGATTGGTTATGGGAATAGTAACAGCGTGGCTTTTCCTCTTATGCAGCCGTCTCTTTTCCAAGAGAGCTCCTGGTTGGGGTAGAGGTCTAACGTCAGTGTGTGAGGGTGCTCGCCCTTCCCCATCTCTGAGTTAGGGCTTTGGGAGAGGTTTGTTCCATCTCTCCTCTGCAGAGTGAGACCCACTAGGCACAGGTGTAATTCACCCATAAAAGAGCTGCTGGCCCCTGGCCGTGAATTGAGAGCTGCGTTGAGCCCACCAAGAGCGAGTGGCCATCCTGGGCTTCTCAAGGCTTCCAGGTTCAAACCAACCTACTCTTGCTTTGGGCTGAGAGAGAAGGCTAGCCCCCTGTGACAAGTAATATAATGATCCATATGGATTAGAGAGGAGAGAGAATATGCTTCTAGATCTCCTTGGCCTTGCAGTAGAGAAGGTTTATTGTCCCCTTTCAGGAAGCTGGTGGGATGGTACTGGACTCCACACACGGGACACAAATTTGTGCTGTTGGGGAAGCTTTTTGGCTTAGGATGGGAAATTCATGGGCTACATAAATCTCCCAGGGAAGCTAGATGCAGGACATGGTGGCTCTGCAGTGTGTGTGCTGCGGCCCTGGCAGACCAGGCAGAGGTAGGTCTGTGCTTTATGGCATGGACAGAAGTGGGATTGGGCTCAGGTCCCTCTGCCTCCCTTGCAAACACAGAGCTATGATAAAGTTTGAAAAGGCCAGCGTCCTCCTCCTCCTCCAGCATTGTGACAAATAGGCATTGTGTTCTGCTTTGGAGATCCCAGTCAGACAGAATAATTAGGTGGCAATACAATTTATTGCCTGCAGCCCTATAAAGCTCAGGAAGCACTCTTTCAGCCTTCAGTTGGTATTTAATCAACGTATCATAACTTTTATTAAGCTTAAATGCAATGCTTCTGAGATACTAAATTTAAAGCGCGCCTGGAAGCCAGGGCCATTTTTTGTTTGATTTACATATCACAGCATCATGCAAACTGGGAATAGGATGACGAGGAGCCCGGATTACAGTCTTCTCCCTGGGGATGCTTCAGAGATTTTTGTCCTGCCGTGAGACCTCTGATACATCACCAGGTACCAGGACAGCGGGAGGTGGGTTGGAGCCTTTGTGGCCCCAGCTGCTCTTACAGATTAAGAACGGGTGGCTGAGTCACAATGCCCGAGATAGGTTCAGCGCAAGCGCTATGTGTCATGACAGTGGTTTCAGCTGCATGTCAAGGAGCACCTCTGAGTCCTTGCAGAGATGTCTTCTGCAGCACAGGTCCACGGGCAGAGAAAAATGCTTTGCACCCTTGCCAGGAAGTAAATTCCTGCCTCTGAAATGCTGTATCCGTACACCGAGTTCTCCTGGGCATCCCATGACACCTCTCTGGGGGTGTGTGGATACCTCTTTTGCCCTCCTCCGTGCTGGTCCAGGGTCCCAAGTGCTTCTAAAAGAGGTTTCCTCCCATAAGTCCTTTGCATCTGCCAATGGGCAGGCAAGCCCTGCTCATGTCCCCTTTATCTTCTTGTTGAGCTGCCTTTGCCAGCCGCTGAGGTGGGCAACCAGAAAGAAATTCCGGTGGCATTCAGGTGCCAAATGCCCAGAATGGGTGGCTGCAGGCCTGCTTACCCAATTTGTGCCCAAACCACACCAATTTCTGCGCTGGCCAAACAAAGCTCCGTTGCGACTGCCTGCCATAGTCTCCCCTGGGCTGAATGATGGGACACCCGTTTCCAGTTGCGATGGACAGGGGGAGGGTGTGAGGGAGTGAGAATCAAGCCCTGTTTTCCCAATCTACGGCAAGACTCCCATGCCAGCCTACCAGCACCGCCTTAGATTTGACAGGAACTCAAGAACTTTGCCAAGTGTGTTGGAGACTGGCTTAAAATGCTAAAGACAGTATTTAAAATCCGTGGAAATTTTAAAACAAGGATGTTATTAAAGCGGAATTAAGGACAAAAGAGTTGCTAATATCTTCAAGAAAAGGGAGAATAAGAACATTAGGGTTTTAAATAGTATTAGAATATTAGCTGAAATCTAGAAATAAGGTTTATCTGTAAAACATTGTATCTGAGAAGGTTTCAATTCACGGATGAGATACTAACTTGATTTCAGACCTCTCCTAACACATTCTTTTGTGCTGAGGCCATCCTGCAGCCGGGAGGGCAGGGTGTTGTGTGTAGGCTGTCACAGCGGATCAGCTTGTCACTTGTTCTCAACCTTTGGCATGTCTGGCCAGGTGCTTGCAAAATGTGCTTTGCCCCGTCTCCCCCAGTACCGGAATGACTGTTTGGCAATACATAACCTGTGGCCTCTTGTTGGAAAGCCCAGCCCCGCTGCCTGCTGCGACCAACACAGTAGCGGGTACCTGTCAGTCAGGGATTGTCCATGAGTATAAATAACAAGAACCACCGAAACAACAAGAGCCCAGATTAAAAACCGACATAAATAACTTTTGGAGAGAGTATGAATCCTTGTGCTTCAAGGGAAAGACCAAATCCAAGTGAGGACGGGAAACTTTCAAAATGAAAAATGTTCCATTTTGAATAGCAAATTGGTAACCATTGCCAAACTTTGTTATTGCCTGGCTGGTGTCTAAATGATAGATGTGGAAGGCATAGAGAAACTATGTTTTTAAATCTTAAATAATAATAATTTTTAAAACATAGATGTTCCTACTTCTCACTAGTTTCTGAATGTTAGTTATGAATGTTTCTACAGTCATCAAAGACAGACTTTCTCCTTTTTTATTTAAACACTAATGTAGTGACAAAATTAGGAACTTTAGCAGGACAAAGTTGCCTTCTAGGCTTGCACAGAGGCTGGTGGCCTGACACACAGGTCTGGTCTTTGGTCCTGATTGTGTTAATAAGGCGCAATGGAGAGTGGCTGTTGGTCCCAGCACATTGCCGTGGCCCGCGGGTCAAGAGAAGGGTATATCCCTTCAGCACTTGTAAGGCCATGTCTGCAACACTGTGCGCAGTTTGGGACCCCCAGTACAAAAGGTGCTGACAGGCTGGAGTAAGTCCAGAGGACGCCAACGAGATGGTTGTGGGGCTGGAGCCCAGGACAAATGGGGAGAGAGTGAGGGTGCTGGGACAGGGACCAGAGAGCTGGGAGGATTTTAATCTTTGGAGATACTCACCACTTGACATTTTCCTCTTTGAGGTTCTTGCAGACAGTTAGAGCTCCAACATATGTCTTCACTGATTTACGTGGCTGTGTGCACCAGGGCCTCCGGGCTGCAGGTTGCTGAATGGTGTGACTAGCAGAGACTGGGCTAAAGCCTGGACCAGAGCCATTGAACTCAATGGAGTTAACTTCCAATGTTTGGTGCTCCACACTTTACATGTGAATCTGGAGACAACTGGCAGCTGAAAAAACTGTGAAGAGCCAGACAGAAACTGTTACAGGGCTGGGTAGAGCGTTCTGCCAGAGTCGTTCCGAGGGAGAAGAGTTGTCACGTGCAGATAGTAGCAAAGCTTTTGATGGGGCAGTCGAAATTCACGTGTGAGCGGACAACTTTTTGCGTTTGAAGTACCCCTGTTGTAAAGCTGCCTGACTCCACTGGGAAACTGTGGAGAGACTGTCTTGTTTATCTTTTCTGTATTCATTGCAGACTGCATAAAGATGCAAGAGACTCACTCGCTGGTGGTCACAGGGGACTAAGGTATTGTTTTATATGTAAGACTAAGACATAGTTCTCCCTCTGCCTGGGGGAGGCTAGAGATGGAAGGAAACCAAAGCAGCCCTTGAGGCTCCTCTAGAATACTCAACAGAGCGGCTCACCTCTGGCTTAGGCAGGAGAAGATCCGTCCCTGGAGGTAAACAGGCAATGGAAGGCCATCTCTGCATCTCATGGCTGTCTTCTAGCCGGTTGGAAGTCTTTCCCGGTGAGTATCAGTGGCAAACGCTCTTGTCATTAAATATATTTGTTAGCACACGGATGATTCTGAAACTAAGCTATAATTATTGGCGGAGCTGGCAGTGGTGCCTATAATTAAGGTTGCCAGACATTTCCCATTAAAAGATTCTCTTTTCCAGTGTTACGTCCTTGCCAACATGTAACTGTTCAGGCTGAAATTTTCAGTTGCAGGCCATTGGCTTGGACTGGTCCTCGTGCATATGAATACGTGTGCGTGTGTGAGAAAGCAGGAGTAAAATTTAGTTTAACCAGATCCAAGAGTGTGATTCAGGGAAAAGGCATTGTTTTACAGTTATTTAGGGGAAAAAAATTCTGACACCCACATTGTTGGGAAAGTCTGGCACTTTCATGCTTTATTTTTATTTTCACAGGTACTTGAAATTTGGCTTCGTGACAGATGTGGGCTCTTTTTCTCCTTCAGACTCCCCTTCCTGGTTTTGGCCAAGTTGGATGGGTCTGCAGATCTGCTGTCAATGTGAGAAGAAGAGAAGGTTTGCCCTGGAGTTTGTCTGGAGCTTGTGCAGCCCGGGGCTTCAGGAAAGAAGCAGGGTTTCCTCCTTCCCAGTGCCGGTCAGCAGCCTGTTACGTGGTTTGGCCCCGGAATAACAAGCAAGCAGCTTGGATTTCCTATACCCTACGTGTTTCTCCAGCTGGCTCACACGATAGGGAGGCAATCGCACTTGCACTGGTTGCATGGGGATAAGGACTTTCTGCCGTGATGGGCAGAGGTAGAAGTGGAATACAGAATGGCTCATACAAGGAGGTGGTTGGGAAAGGGTGACTGTCTGTACAGTGAGGCGGGTAAATCCCTGGAAGGTCTTACACTTCCATTCTGCTCATCCAGACTGGAGGGTTTGCAGGACCAGGCCACAGCCCGGTGTGCCCACACCTGCCCCTCACCCGAGATCAGACGCGGGTGAGGCGCGAGCCCTGAGAGAATGAACGACTTCGGGGAACCCTCATTAGAAGCATTGTTTTCACCCTGGCTCCAAGGCTTCCAGTTAAAGCTGGGGAAATCTTCCCTCCGAGTCTTCTGTTTCCCAAAGCACATCAAGTCATGTCAAATTTGTGGGGTTGTTTTGGCTGTAATGTCAAACAAAACCACCTCACTGGAAATAATTGTGTTTTGTAGTCAATGCAGGGCTTGAACGCTGTGCAGGCAGGGAGGCCTGAGGCCTCCTGTTATGCAGCTAAAACTCGGAAGAATGTTGAAGAACTGCTCATTGAAGGACCACTGTCGTGTGCACTGGGTGAGGCAAGGATCCTCTGGAAAAAGACAGTTTGAATCTAAGTCAGGAGCATCAGGTATATGAAGAGGGGAGACAAAGTTTCATGAGCATCTCTAATTTTTTAGAGCATTAATTTGTCTAGTCCTCGTGGTGTTTATGTCTGTAATCCTACCTACGCCACTATCTACCCGTATGGAGATTCATGCTGGTAGGTAGTTGCAGGGTATTTGAAAGTTCCCGGATCACTGGAATGGTAGAGTATGGGGAACACCTTTGATGCATGTAGGCTTGTAGCTCTCTTAACTTCAGCGAAGTTGCTCTGATTTATATCAACTTAAGGTCTGGCTATGTTCGTTTGTTTTTTCTCTAATTACATAATAGGCTCTAAAAAAGCAATTCGATTGGCAATGATTTTTGTTTTTCCTTTTTATTAATTTATCAGGTCCATTATCTGTCTTTGGCAAATTTCAATTGTCAGTAAAGATAATACTGGAGATAAATTTCAAACAGCACTGTTTACAGTTCCTATCCTCAGTTCCTACCTGAGATATTTCAGAGGGAAGCTCATGAATGAAACCAGTGTTGTACGTTTGGTTACAGTAGGGTGCCCATTCCAGATACAGTATAATTGGAAAAAACCCCCATATTCAAATTCTGAGAATGGCGGTCTTTGTTCCTTTCCCGGGGAAGACTTGCAGCCCTTCTTAGAAAAGATGCTGAGAAAAAGCAATTTGCCTTTAACGAGTCAGGATACCAGTCTCAGTTGAGATACAATAAAGCACGCAATTTGAAGCAGGCTAAAGAAAAATTGCAAAGTGACTTTATAACTGAATTTGCTAGTCAGGTACTCGTAAATAATTATGGAAACATCATCTGATACTGCAAGGCATTTGTCTCACTTGTTTTCCTAATTGCACTGATGTCAAGAGTTATTTCTACCTGTCGGAGCCCTGCAAGGAGCCAGTGCCCAGGAACTTCTCCCATTCTCCTCCACTTAAAGTACCTTCCCTCCTTCATCTGGAAAAGCAGCTTCGCTTTTATACAGGAACCTGTAGAAGTGAGCTGAATAACGCGCAGCTTAAACTGGTGCCCGATCTAACCGGCATTTTTTTAATGGTGTGGCAAGTTACTGAGCTTGCTGAGGTGATGGGGGAAGAAAGAGTAGAAGCCAGATCTTATTTCTTGATGACCTCGGTTGTTTAAATAAAATTTTTAAAAAATTCTTTTTATTACTTTGCTTCAAGTTTCAGCTAGCCAAATTTAAGAATGTATGCACATCAACTTCAGATATCTTCTGGAGCACAAATCTGATGAATTCCTTATTTGCTAGAAGTTAATTTGGGTAAAAAAAGCAGAAATTCGGTGTCAGGATGGTAGTAGTCCTATGAGGGCCAGAAGCTCAGCTGGCACAAATTGTGACAGCTCTGTTGACTTCACAGGCATGATGAGGCTTTACATCAGCTGAGGATTTGGACTCGCGTTTTGATCTTGCTGATAATGAGGTCCAGGGATCTATACTAGATCATTTCACCCGTGCTGAGTGACTAACCTATTGGTGTCTACATCTCAGCCGGTCACTCTGGGCCCTTTTTTTATAGTTCAAGGAGATGTAGCCAAAATATTCACTGGTGTTTGGAGAATGACTCACTTCACCAGACGTGTCTAGTTTTGGCTGAGATGTATCACTCCGACTCTACCGATATGGTTTCCTAGCCTGTAAAGGGGGTTATACCAATGGAGAAGGCAATGTCAGATGTATGCACGAAGGCAGCCCCCTGAGGCACCTGCAGTGAATCCTTCACGCTTTTGAATTGGTGGAGAGAGGAGCTGCACAACACGGGTTGCTTTGCCCTGCTGTTGACATTCCAGTTCACCCCGTTTCTTGTTGGAAATCGACCAAAATCCACCTGTGTGCAGCAAAGCACTAGTCTTGACCATCTG
>JAVKLA010000084.1:14433037-14543654 GCA_034782735.1 Sagittarius serpentarius
CTTTCAGATTTTAGCCATTCCCCCCCCCCCAAAAACTTTGGACTGGGAGGCATTCAGAGATACTTGGAGACGTGAGCATTTCTGGCATGTATTTGCATCTGGGTTAGTCCTCGTGCAGATGTCTAAGGCATGCAGAAAAGACTTGATTGCTGCTGCAGTCTTGGGGCAAAGAGAGGTTCTGTGGGTGGAAGGAACAAACAGCAATCATTTAACCTGACCTCCTCCCTTGTGGTAATTAGCTGCTAATAATTGTGCCTTACTCCTACCTTGCAGGATTTCACGTGTTGAATCTTTCCTGGTGCTTGGATCACTGAAAGGAAGCAAGAAAACTGGAAATGGCTCGTCCTCCTGTCGAGGTCAGTATTGTCTTCATTAATGTATTTTTCCAGTCTTTTAAGGGTTAAAGGTTCCTAAGGCACAAATCTTTTCCTTCTCCTATGAGGCTTTTCCAGATGATTCGGTGCTAGGACACTTTCCTTGAAAAACAGCCTTACTGCTTTCTACTCGAGCTGCATCCAACACAAAACTTTGTTCTTCCTTCTTTTGCAAACCCATTTTTCAACTATTTATAATGTATGTTTCCAGCCTTCTGCAGCCATCACTAAACCAAATTGTATATATTTAGCTCTTCATGGATCAGTCCTCCAGGCGCAAATCATTTTTGTCACTCTTCTCTGAACTCCCTCCAGTTTGTCAATATCTTTCTAAAAACAGCCTGCCCAGAGCTGAACACACATTGTCAGCTCATGTTCACCATTCTCTGCTACTGTGAAAGAACAAATTGATCTTTTTGTGAGCGCATGGATATGACAAAGTGTATCAACAATCGAAAAAATTTAAAAAGGGGTTTACAAAGCTGATTTGGATGTGGGGAGGTTGCTGGCCTTCATGTCCTGTCCTTGTAGAAACAGATAACACCAGCTTACAAGAGCAGCGTACTGCTCTGTGGTATGCCATTATCATCTGCTATTTCCCAGGGGGTAGTGATGGGATCGTGATTTTTTTTTTTTTTTTTACTGGATGATGGAACATGAAAGACACTTGACCCTCTTCATAGATTCAGTTTGTTCAGTGAATAACTCTTCTTGGCTCCAATTAATTTTGACACTAGAGTAAATCTGTCAACAGTGGAAACATCGACAGGAGTCGTGATAGGGCTAGGTTTTCAAACGAAGGTGACAACTGTAAGAGGTCCCTATGGCCTTCAGGATTCCTTTTCACCTGCAGAGCAGCTCTGAAAGCACGGGCTGAATGTCCCTAGTAATGCACAGAAGTAAATCCAGAAATACACGGACAAGAAGGTGGTGGATTTAATGTCTTGTTCCCACGTGGTGGAAATTCGGGGCTTCCTTTTAGTTCTTTGTCCTTGTTTGGGTACAATTCCTCTTCTCCACTGAGTTTATTTGTGCTGAAAGCATCTACCCAGAAGGAGGAGGTCTCATCTATTTTGGGAACTTGAGAGCACTCTCTTGCTCCCACTGATGTCAATGAACACCTTCCCTCTCATGTCATTAGAATGTGGATTTGTGCTTCACTTTGAGTCATCTGCAATCCCAAAAGCAGAAAACGCAAAGATCTGCAGCGGGTTTCTTGGTCAGTTACATGCCAGCTGAAGACGGACTTGAGGATCTCAGCTGAGACTTCGTATTTACCATCACGGAGACCTAGACCAAATATGAATCCACTCTAATCACATCCTCAGGTCACGTTAGAGAGCCTTTTGCATTAGCCTGGCTCCCGTCTGTATGGAAGACATCAGATTTCCTTTTGGTGGTGGCATTCAGACCTGGGGCCCTCACAGTGCTTTTCTTTCCACAGTACCCTATAGGTTTCTGTCTCGGAAAAACACTTAGCATTTCTGACCTCGTGCTGATATTGTATTATGACAGGATGTTCTTTGTGCACAATCCCATCAGCTGCAGCAATTTCATATCTCTAATCCCAATAAGTTTTTATGCTCAGCACTGGCTTGATATTTTCTTTGGTCATCCACGTAGAATTACTTTCCCAAAACTGTTGTCAACTTGGGTCATTTTGTGTTACTTGTTTGAACTTGTCCAATTTCATTTCAGACATGGGTAGTACTTGACTCATATTTACTTCAAACTCTTCTTCCTGCAGTTCATTGCTTTCATTATTTATAGGTGTTCTTGAAAGCATATCTGCTAAGCTCCTTACTGGGCCTGTATTTCACATTTAATGAGTACTTTTGCAATTTCATTACATTTTTCTGAAGTCCAGGTGGCTCATTGTACAATGGATTTTGCTCTATGGCTCCTTGTGCTTTATGGTCTCTTTCTACCTTGATTGAATTCTTCCCATAAACATATTCATGAAAATACTCATGATCTAAAACAATTGCCAGTATTCCATTTGGAGTGTGAGCATCGCTTTTGGTATGTTTTAGCCAGCGGCTCAGATATCATCTTGCAAGACCTCCATGACCAAAATGACCTTGCATCAGCTTGGGTCTTAAGCTCCCTGTTAACATCAGAATGTTCCTGTGTTGATGTTTGACAGTTTATCTTTACACCAAACCTTATTCTGTTTTCAGTTATCTTGGAGCTGTTCTGGACTATCTGCAAGGAACATTCAGCCGTGCCCCCTCACTGTGAGAGAACAGTTACTAGTTTACCCGGACCTCTTTTCGGGGTGAGATCATTATGTTCAGCATTTGTACCGAGCCTTACACAAAGGGCGAGTAACCTTCTGTCACTGCTGCAATACCAATGTCATTAGCAGGAAAACCAGTACTGATGTTCTCATGAACAGTCAGAGGTTTTCAAAGATGGTCTGAGCTTTTCCTGGACCTGGCAAGCTGCTTTGTTATTGCGTACTTCTACCTGCCTTAATTCATCTGCCCTCATCTGGCTAACTGCAAAAGTGCTACTGAAGAACATAAGCATTTTTGTGTTCTCAGTGCTCATGGTCATCCTAAACATCAGATCATCCGCTGGTGTTTCAGCCTCATCTTAATCCTCTGAGATCTGGGCACGATATGTTAGTGCTGAGGCTACCCTACAGAGGTGTTTGCTTGCATCTCCTAAAAGAACTATTGTGCCAAAGTATGCATCTTTTCCATCAACCTTACCTAGCTTCCTAATATGAAAATCCTCTTGAATTTGGAAGTCTAGACCTGCACACTACAGATATGCCTGCAGTCTTCCTTTAGATGTTGCACCGATTTTTTTTTTTTGTTTATTCAAATCCTTATTTTGCTTCTTTTAATGAAAGTGACTATTTTCTGTTGACCAAGTTGGTTAGTTTCTGTATGTTCTGTATGCACTCGGGGTGTCTCGTTTTGTCACCCACTCAGGTTCAGGTGTTGTTTTGCCTTTCAGTATCAGCCTCACTTCACATGGTGCATAGTTTTTACGGAACTATAGCAGCAGTTTTCAATGTTACGGCCAGTGGCATGACTTGGGTCCCTCTCTTTGGCACCAAATGCATTGAGAAAGCATATTTCTGAGGGTCTTCCTTGACTGGTCCACCATGTTGGTCTTTGTATGACCATCAGTCCATTTCTATGCAAATTAATCAGAGTCTCCTGTAGCACTTTTATTGGCTGCCTGTTGGTTTGTGGAGCAATGGGTTTCATGCTCTCTGCAAAATCCAGAAGGATTCAGAAATGCTGGGTTTATACCTGATTTAATTTCAAGGTGAGAAGGTGTTCCACATGGAGGATCTCTCGGAGGTCAGTGGCTCTGGTGGAGTTGTAGAGGTGACTTGCAGTGGGTTGCACACAAACTCCACCTTGACGTTTCATGGCTGCACCCAAGGGTGGACAGGAGAAGGGAAGGGTCTGCATGACTGAAGCATCTGGAATTGTCAGTTGACCTTGGCCAGAGCAGGGGAAAATTGCCTAATGGGCTGGGAGCTCCCATGAGGACTCTGGGTAGCCTGGAGCCGGGGTTAGCACCAGAACGCACCTAGGGCCTCCGATCTGCTCTGAAGCTGGATAAATTCTCCTGCATTTGGGCTCACGCAGCCAGTTTTTTCACACCAAATGGATGCATTTGTTCCGCTGCTCCTTTTCCCTGTGACTACATATGCAAGAAAGCCCTTTCCAGGTCTCCCACCCTCAAAATCTGTGGTGTCCTCCCATGCCAAGCCCTCCCGAGGAGAAAAGCAGAACTACCAAAACAAGGGTAAAACATTTCAGTAGAAGATTTCTCCAGCAGGCAGCCTCCTCCCCCAGAAGGATGCACCAAATAACGGAGCGAGCAAATACAAAAAATAAAAAAAAAAAGTCCATATATGTATCACGAGCATTTAAAATGGCTGGGAAATTGTTGCTTTTTGGGAGTGACCAGTTCATTGCTTTGCTAAGTATCTTTCTAAGCCACCTCTTGTCAGAAGAAGAGAATAAATGAAAAGAGAGAAAGAGAGAGAGAAGAGAGAGAGAGAGAAAAAGACCTTTGCATAGCTTGAGCCTTTGTGCCGTGCATTCAGACTGATTTGTACCCTTTGTAGTCTTAATTATTTGTGAGAGCAGGATAACAGGAGTACCAAGCTCACCCATTATTTCCTGCATAAAAAAAGGCACACAGAAGCCGCTGATCGGTTTTGAATTAGCAAACATGATACTAAAAAAAAAAAAAAGGGGGGGGGAGAAGAGAGAGAGAGAGAGAGCATAAAAAAAATTCATTAATATCATCAGGGATTAGGAGGCTGATTAAAGTGTAGCTGTTAGCGTATGCAAATGAGCGATAGGCATTTATCAGAGCCTGTGCAAGCTGTCTCAGAGCTGTAAAGCCCACGTATGTTTTTCAGCTGATTAAAACAGTTTTAAGTTCTGGAGGATTTTTTTTTTTGGAGAGAATAAAAAAAATTAAAAAAGCCACCATCATCTATCCTTTTCCTTTTGGCTAAATTCCTCTAAGTGCACTCCAACCATTTCCACTTGAATGCACTCACTCTCTCTCTCTTTCTCTTTCGGGTAATGAGAGTTTGGGAAGGAAATGAATGCAAACTAAGCACAAGGCTTGCAACAGCTTTCTCAGCTTCCCTGTGAACTTCCAGAATGAGGCCGTCAGAGGCTGCATCCCAGCAGCATCTCTGAAATGCGCACGTGCTGCCGTGCTGCGACACAGCCAGGCGCAGGCCCCGGGGAGAAGAAACGGGCTGGTGCCTCTTCTTCATCAGCTTCTCCATGCTTTGGAGCCATACTTTGAGCCCTGCCTCGCTCTGTTCATGCTTGGATGGTACGGGAGACGCCATCCAAACCACTCACGAGCCCAGCTCCTCGTTACAAGGCTGGTGTATGGCTTAGCTTGTAGAGAGGATCACGTAAAACACAGCCGAGGAGCAACGCAAGAGGGGGCTGAAGCTCGTCCATGAAAACATCAGCAGATTTCTTTTTTCTGCGTCCCACGACCTGCTGGATTTTGTTGTCCTGGCCAAGATTTGCTGAAGATATTGTTCGGGGTTGGCTTTGTTCTGGGGTCCCCAAGTGAAATCCCCAAAAGGGATTTTTCAGAAAACAGTGGCAAAATGTCACACTTCCCAGACACCTCAGAAGGATCATTTAACAGAGACACCTAAATCTATGCTCTCTTCTGCAAACCTGATTCAGTTAGTCTACATCTCCAGCACCTCCAAGGAGGAGTGAGTAGTAACACACACTGAAATGTCACTCCGTTATCGCTAATATTAGGACTCTAGACACTCATTCATCAATGCTACATTCAAGTTTGGCTGGGAAAATCATTGGGAAAGTGGCTAAGGATTGTTTTATGTGGTTTATCACATGAATCCAAAATTTATCATGTGGGTCTTCAACTTAGCACATACGTGCAGTACGCATCATGGTAAAGCATCACTTGGAAGAGCAGTCTTAGCTAACAGTCTGCCAGCTTTTCCATTATAAACCAACAATGGTATTTAAAGTGGTGATAACTTCGCTGTAAAATTTTGTTCTGCTGAAACTTGGCAAATGAGGTCCCTGCCCAACAGCAATTTTGTTGTTGTTGTTGTTGTTGTTGTTGTTGTGTGTTTGGAAGTAAATCTGCTTGGCCATTTATGTTTTAAAAGATTACTTCTTTTGAGTCCCACTCTCTCATTTCTCAGGCTGGCAAAAGCTCCCAGCACTGCAGGGAGAATGCATCCAGCGTAGAGGAAGGGCTTTGTGCCTGTCATTGAACAGTGACCCCTTCGAATAATTGGGGAAGCACTTCAGCAAGTCCTGGACTGCGTCCCATCCCATATCCCCCCTGCAGAAGCCTGGTTATTCATTGCTATTTCATACCATTCATTACCAACCCATCCAAGACCAGGAAGAAATATTGTGTCTGGGTGAAAACCAGCAAAAAACCAGAACGGGGCCAGCTTTGGAAATAGCTTGTAAGTGACTCAGTAAACCGCAACGATGATAACACCGTTGTGCTCAGCACGACATTTATAACGTGAACGGTAGTAAGTCCTTGTGGGTGCAGCTGGGATGAACCCAGCAGAACTCCGCAGCAGGGCTACTGGGATGCAGGGTTGTCTGTATGGCAGGATGGGCACAGTCATACTGAGCTTTAAACTACTCAAAGGCTGCTGCTGAGAATGGGTCCCCAGCAAGGCTGAACTTGGTGCCAACAGATAGGTCCAAATAGCATCCAAAAGCAGGACCAAGCAATAGCCTTTGAAAAATACAAGGGAAACTAGTTAGCATGAAGGAAAATGAGGCAGCTCCAAGCAGAAGTCTTTAACTATATCAAACCAGGAGTCAAATGGGTGGCTAAGATATTCTATGGGGATGGATGGATGGATGGATGGATGGATGGATGGATGGATAAAGATCCACTGTTGTTTAGAAGTGGATTTCAAGATTGGAAGAAGTGACTGACAGTGTTAGTAGAGAGCAAGATGCTGGAGCAGGACTGTTCTTTGTCAGTATTTGACTTTGCAGGAATCCCATACTTAAGCTGGACAATCAGCTCTGGACATTGCTGACCTTCAGAAGATCCAACAGAACAGGGGGAAGCAGACGCCACCCTGGGGAACGACGCTGGGATCAGCAAGTGCAAGGTAATGCCCGTGGAGGAAGGGAAAGCTGGGGTCTCGTAGCTGTGCTGAGCCTGCTGATCCCCAGCTTTGGTGCCTATGCCCAGGCTCTGGCACTGGAGAAGGCTTGCTGATCTAGTCATTCTCTTCTGACCAAGTCTTCCCGACTCAGCAGACCACTAACCAACTTTGCAGATCATCTGTGTAGTCATTTTCTGCACAGCAGCCTTCCCAGAACATTTCCATGACAGCGTTATCCTTCTCAGTATATTTCCAGATCTTCTGTGGGACCTCGTGAAACAGGAGCAGTTCTGCACCATCACTCACAATGCAGAACTGGTACGGGGTCACTGCAGTGCTCTCTGCTTTATTCTTTATTCCTTTACCGATGACAGAAAGGAGCAAGAATCTATGACTTGTTCAAAAAAAAAAAAAAAAAGGTGCCATAAACGGTGACGAAGCTGAAGTTGCCATAGCTGAGTGGGGGCTCCCACCTTGAAGTCGGTGTGAAGTTCTGGGTGTGCCACATCCAAAATGAATCAAGGAAACAACAAAGGCTTAGAGACAGGCAATACAAATATTTCCAAGTGTGGCTAGAGTGACGATATTGCCTCTGTTTTTCCCAGGAGAGAATGAATAGAAGATGAAATGACTGTAATAAACGGCATAAAGAAGGTCAAGCAGGCAATCAAATTTATTTTTTAGACAATTACAACAGTGTCTCATTCAAAGGGACACTGAATAAACTTGAAAGGCAACAGAACTGAAACTGATAAAAAGACACTTTTGTGAGCAATTCATACATAGCTTAGGGAATTCATTGCCCCAAGATATTGCTGCAACCAAGTTCTCCAGTTATGTTACACAGAAAAAAGCCATTACAGAAGATATAAACTTCCACGTTCCGGGACTTAGGGAAGCTTATTCCACAGCAGCCTGCCCTGCGTTTTTCTGCATCTCCTTCTGGCATCTGTGGGTGTACAGTGACACCGGTACCAGACACTGGTGGTGGTCCGAGCAGGTCCAGCTGTTCTTATCGCCCGGCATCTGGAGATTTCCATATTGCAGCTGGCCCTCTGAGAGATGGCACCGCGTGCTGCTCTGGTGGAGCCGGTAGGAGAAGAGCGTTTTGCGTTAATGAGAAAATTGGGAACGTTAATTTCCCCCGAGGCTGGACGCACGTTTCAGGACAGAGTGCTCTGAGTGGTTGTTCCCACGCTGGGAAAGGAGATGCACTGTGGAGCGACAGGGGATGCGGTCTGCCCGTGAAGCGGAGGTGGAGCTGGGAGGATGGATGGTTCTGCCCTCCTAGCTTTTGGGTCACCCTGATCTTTGGATGCAGGGTGCAGCACTGTCCAAATGGGTGCCCCAACCAACCACAACGACGCTTGAATTTTTTTAGCTTTTCGTTCAAATTAAAGCAAGTCAAACCTTAGCTTGGTGGCAGGGAACAGAGAATCACACAAAAGGCTTTTGGAGGGGCCCATGGAATCCCCTACTCCGTCCGCTGTGCGCTGGGGCACAGCTCTGTGAAGGTGACCCAAAACCATGAAGAATGGTCTCCAGGCAGAAGTGGAGGAGCTTCTGCTTTGGAAATGAACTACAAAGAGGCTGCGCACACCATCTGCAAACCACTTTGCCATTCCCAACCTAGGCGTCCTGTGTGCTGAACGAAGCAGGCAAAATGGCGTGGAAATAGTACACAACTGGGATCCTTCTCTCCAGGCTTAGGCATGAGGAAACAAACACCCCAATTATGGCATTTAACAGCTTCTTAGTCTTTCACCCTATGACATTTAACTTTTTTTGGGTGTGTACCTGCATGGAGTCCTCAGGTGAAAAATCATATGCAAATAGCTAGATTTATAATTGTCTGCAAAATACAAAATGCCTCCTCCCCGAGGCGGCAATGATGACATTTTTGCAGCTTTGCTTGCAACAGAAAGTTACGAGCCCCCCTTTTTATTTAAATAACAGCAATCCAGCTATTCTGAAATGCGTTGTTTCAGCGCAGCCATTCGACAGAGCCGGTCATGAGCCAGCCAGTTGAAGCTGTAGTTGTCTGTCTGCTGAGGAAGGTGCCTGAGTTTCAGAGGAGCTTTGGGGCAAATCTGCTTCTGCTAATCTCCTCGACGAGGCAGTGTGGAGACATGAGCAGCTGCTGAGACAGGACAGAAGAGCTGTAGAAGAAGAAATACAGCTCAACTTCTAAGCTTTTTCGGACCTCTCCAAAGGCTGGCTGCAGTCTCATGGAGTTGGCAGATGAAATTGGAGTCCAAGATGTATTGCAGTAATGCTGCCAAGGAAGTGCTAACAACAGGAAACACAATGCAAATATAATCGAGGTCATCAGCCCCTTTTCCTTGCATAAGTACTTAAATATGTGCTCGTATTGCAGTTACTTAAGTGTAATTGCTCCGGGCAAATGCTAGATCAGGTCTTTACGGTCACTGAGCATGTATTCTTCCTTCAGATGATATATTGGTTTCAGACCCTCCTTGGGCACGCCCTGTAAATATTTACGCACCTCCAGTCAACGGGTTTGTGTGTTTATTCAAAGAGATGACAATTAATATGCAGGGGAAGGAATTTTCAAAGCTCCTACGAATGTACAAGTATAGTGTTACCTGTGTAATTGGTACAGGGCACAGCAACAGATGCTGGTCAGGAGTGGGTGGCACATTCAAAAGATGTCTCTCTTTTGGAGGCACCCAAAGAAACTTTTTTCTTTGCTTTTAGGTGGGGGAAAACTACTTTGAGCAACCACTGAGCGATGTTAGGATTGCCACCCTTGAAAAGACACAGGTTACTCACTGGTGCCACCAAACTTTCTCTCACGCCGCTGCCAGATGGCCTCCTTGGTCCCTCCAAACCTCCTAGCTATTTTCAGCCCTCTTGCCGCTGGCCAGGGGATGGCCGTCTGTGGCACAGAGAGAGTTAATAAGGATGAGGCGATCATTTTTACAGCTAACTGCGCTGCAATGGGACAACAGAGATGCTAAAGAATATTTACTAAAAGGCAGAACACTTGTAAAAAAAAACCCCAAACATCCAAGCACACATAATTACCACAGCATATCATGCTTTCATTTTGCAGCTTTCTTGATAACTTCTGGCACAGCTTTCTGGCAGGGAGAGCGTGGGTTAGCGAACAAGCCATCCGTGCGTCCTTTCCCATCCTTGATGTGCCAAAGAATTGGATACAGCCCCAGCTGAAGCTGTACTCTTGGTTTAATGTGCAGATGCAACTGGCATACTTATGTTTTTCCTGAATGCCTTGTATCATCCAGACCATGTTAGAGGGACCAGATACTGAAGGACAAGGTGAAGAGGACTTCTTTGGAGTACGTTACGTTAGTGCCAGCCACGTTGTGCACCTCCCGTCTCCCTTGCATGTGCCTTGTTGGGCAGAGTTGCTCACCAGAGGACCTTCTCTCCCGCTTTTGACACGGGAAGAAAATGATGCCTAGAACAGGTAAGACACGCACTCTTCAAACTCAGAGCATGATGCATCTCAGCCTAAATGCATGTTGACCTGCTCCAACTGTCGCTAAATTCTTGTGCTCGTTCATTTTCCTTTACCTCTTTAAACAAGAATTTTGTCCCGGGACATCTGTGTCTCCTTCCCACACTTTCTAGGCTCCTGAGGGATTCTTCTGTCTGATTTACCCCGGTGCAGGTGAGGAAATACTATGGCCCGCCCTAAACACCTGCATGGATCTGGGGCTCGACCATGGCACGCGAAGAGAACACCCAGCTCTCGAATACGTCTTCAGCACACCCATTTCTTGTTATTTTTCACCTCTCTCTGGCACTATTTTGCTGCGCTATGTTGGGTTGGAGATGACAGCATGTCACCATGGGACCTACCAGGGAGGGGGCACTGGGGACGGTGCCAGAAAGCTGCGCATGGTCCCAAGTCACTCAGGAGCGCTGCAGAAGCGCATCGTCAGGCTGCATGGTGGCCCGGACGTGGGTGGAGGTTTGGATGGGACCTTCTCTCTTTCTGAGCTTTAGCTGATGCCACAGGGAGATCAGCTGGGTTGTGGCTGCTGCATCTCTGGTGTTAAAGATCAGGTTTCTGCAATGTGGTAGAGCTCAGTTCATCTTGTTTGGAGATGTGTGCCTGCTTTTTAGATTGCATAAGTGCAAAATAAAGCTCCTGACCCTTCCATGAAGGTTTTCTGCTCTCTCAGAGACTGCCTTCAGCAATTCTCTCGGCAACACAGTCACTTGAAGAGTTTATTTCAGAAACGGGAAGATGTTCATAAGCATTTGCAAGAACTGCTCCCATTGCTACCTTGGTGGAGGGGCTGAGGGTTGCGGAGGCACCCGTAACTCAGCAAGATCTCCTATATCATTATCTTGCACCTTTATCGATCCCAACGGGCCCATCGCAGGAGACGCAGGCTCTTCAGGGAGGAAATTGCCATCTACGTGGATGTCAGTACAGCCCAGCAAAAGCCTGGGAGCAGGGGACCAGCTTTACCCTTGTTCACAGGTGGGCAGCGCAGCCCCAGGGAGATGAAGGGAGTTGTCTGATGCCAGCTCTGAGGCAAAAGCGGGCACTAAGCTCAGACGGCTTTTGCGCCTTCCCCAACAGATGATCCTTTCTCACTTGAAATGTTTCTTTCAGCTAATATATGTTGCAAACAGTTTAGCTCTAGTTTTGCTGTATGGCCTTTTGCAAATTCAATTACAAACCCTCTTTTCTCGCCTCAGTTGGAATTGTTCTTAGCCTAATACCATGTTCGTCAGGGTTTTGTTTTGTTCTTGCAGCCCAAGATGTCCTTGTTGTAAGTTGTAGCATCTCCTCCGCCTCTCGGCCCTGCTACCTTTGCGTGGAACACTTCTGGTGCTCTAAAGATACCAAAAGGTTTTAATTACGATTAAGCCAAGTCATTGCTGCAGTTTCCAGCTGTAAATAAACAGCCTGTTTTGGATAATGGAGGTAATGGTTTGCATTTCAACTCTACTTCTAAGCTCTTTTTTTTGCTTGTAATATTTTTTGTGTTTAAATCAATTTTTTCTGCCTTTGAATGTAGGTTTTCTTTTTCTTTTTTTTTTTTTTTTTTTTTTAAAACTCAGTTATAAAGCATGTGTTTCATCACATCCTTGTTACCCTAGGACATGCCTGCTGTAGTTAAACTAGACTGCAGTCATGCTCTTTTCCAGAGGGGTCTGGAATTGATAGGAGAAATTTTTGTTGTTTTCTCCTCTTGCTGTCAAAGAAAGCAAACGTGTATTGGTTTATTAAAAGCCAGGTACAAATAAGAGATGTCAGAAGATAATCATTTGAGACAGTAAAGAGATGCATTTCGTGAGTTACGGTGTACGAGCGGCAGGAACTGAGGCAGTGCAATAGTGTGTGACTGCACAAGAGAATCGGGTGGGCAGGAGGGGACCCTGGGGCGGCCTGACCCACCCGCGAGGGTCCGCAGCAGCTAGCACAGGACCTCTCTCCCAGAGGGAGGTGACGGAGGTGCCCCCGTGTGCAGGTGCGTGCTAACTTTCTCTGGGTAAAGGCAAAATTTCCCCTGCCCGCAGATGTTTGGCTGTATTTGAAACAGTGAGAAGCTTGCTGAGAGGGGTCCCTTGACAACGTGAGGAGTGGCTTTTGGATGTGGATGTATTTTCTGAAGATACAGCGTGGCTTACCATACTGTGTGCTGGGCTCAGGACACATCGGGTTTGGGGTTACAACCCTTTCTGTATGGCCTTAGTCACCTTCAGGCTACAAGCAGGCTCCGAGACTGCCCACTGGCTGACTGCTCTGCCTTATGCTGTTAAACGCGCTCTTTTTTTTCAGATTTGCTCTAAACATGTTTTACTAGGCCAAAGTGACTTTTCTAGGGAGGGAACTAATTGTGATTATTTCAGTGTATAGGAAATATAAAGTGTATCATCAGTGCAAACTGACTTAAGCCAGCCAAGGAGTTATCATTATAGAGTATTTTCATTTAGGTCACTTAAAGCCTTGATTAATTAAATACTGCTATGTGATTTATTTCTAGCGTTTGATCCACAATCCAGATTTTTCATTAAAATACACACAGTTTCAATCAGCTCCTCACAGTGACCACACTGCGATTTTAGAAGCAGAGTCCTCATATGTCATTGCTGTTGCCTTCAATTGTTCTTCATTGCATGTTGCTAAAATTGCCCTTTGAATCCTGCCTCAATCGTTACCCCAGCGCCCCGCACCAAATTTAAAACATCTGCTTTTTCTCTTTCACTCTGCTGCTACACCCTCCTGTCTGTTATTGTTTTGCACACGAGCAAAGTCACAACTCGAGCCTGGGAAGAAAAGGGAGAAGGGGATGCTGTTCCT
This sequence comes from Sagittarius serpentarius, assembly GCA_034782735.1. Taxonomy (NCBI): domain Eukaryota; kingdom Metazoa; phylum Chordata; class Aves; order Accipitriformes; family Sagittariidae; genus Sagittarius; species Sagittarius serpentarius. The sequence goes on from JAVKLA010000084.1 coordinate 14,446,359, forward strand.
CCAGTTTGGGGGTGGCAAACGAATTTCAGCCCTGGGATGGCATTATATTAATTTGAACATTTCTGCGTTGCTGGCAGATGGCATCTCCTGTTGTAATTTCATCAGACTTGTGTCTCTGCAGAACCTTTAGCTCCATAATGTTCGACCATGAAGTACTTCTGTTAATCTTTGGTAAGCTTCGGTTGTTCCTGGGCCAGGTCGTAGCTGAGGCAGTGAGTTAAGCCTGCTTCCTCCGCGCCTCGGCGGCCGGCTGGCTCCTGGGCAGCCTTTGCCGCTCCGTGAAATGCAGCCCCTCCGCCTCGGGACGCTTCCCAAGTATGATGCTCATTGGTGGCCCTTTTCCCATGGAGATGGCAGGGAGCAAAGTGCTTCTGCACAGCTTCACTTACGGAGCATCAGCGTTACCTCCGAGCTGTCCAGGCAGCAGCAGTGCTAACAAAGAGGAGCCGGGCTGGGTCGGCACGCAGTGGAAAGCTGCACCAGCCGTTTGCAAGCTATCCTAACAGAAAAAGGGAATAAGAGACATGGAGAATTGCTAAACACATTTTTACAATTAAAGCGCCGAATTCAGAGCTCATATGAGCGAGAAAGTACTGCATGTGCGTATCACTTTAAAGACCTGCCTAACCCCCTTCTCCAGAACAGAACCATTAACTCTTTTTTTTAAGCCAATAATCAATGAGTGTCTAATTTGTTACATTGACATTTTTGCTGGTTTCATCTGAATGAATTAATTAACAGCAAAACGTTTCCTTTCCAGGTGTAAGAGCGGGGGTCTCGGCAGCCAGATAAGTTTTGACCTTTGTTGAGAAAAGGTTTAAATGAGGTTAAGCCTTGGATCTCGTTGACCAAAGATCTGGTGTCTGCTCTGACAGATCTGATGGGCCTGGGAATACATTACGTGGGGCTTCCAGAAGATCTCTAGGCAGTGCCTCAGCTCAGTGGTCTTGGCAGGGCAACTGGGAAGTGGCCAAAATGGGGAGTGGAGGACGTAAAAATAGAGCAAACTCCACCCCGGATCCTCTTCCCCGACTCCGAGGCACTCCTCTGTCTTAATCTCTACAGCGGCAGCTTGTCCAGGAGTCCCTGGGACCTGCACTCTGCTAATTGAAGTGCATTTGGATCAAGGCTTCCTCAGTGTGAAGTGCAGCTTTCCTTTATGAAGCATCATCTCTAATGCACCTCGTGTGGATGCTAGTGTGAGACAGGGACACAGTGAAAAGAGGAGAAAAGAAATAGTATCAAGGTACACCTCGAGGTACGGCACTCACTTTAATTGCTTCTGGAGCTCTTCACCTGGGCCTCATCAATAGGGCTAATTCTTGAAGAAACGGGAACGTAGGCGAGTACAGAAGTGTACTCAATTTATTTCCCACAAGAGATGGTCGAGTTGTTTTCTCTTTGTTATGAAGAATGATAAGAGCAACTGGATAAAGCCTGGGCTGCTACTTAACCACCCTTTGATCTTGCTGTGGTTGGGTGGAGGCTAGCTGCCAAGCTGAGATGCTACGGTGCAGAGTGGCAACACCCAGGAGGGAAACAGGGGCCTGGGGCTTTTTCTTCTGATGTTGCGGCAGCACTTGAAGCTTTCACCAATAGGTGCAGTTTGTACTGATTGATCCGAGATACTTTTTTGGCCACGGGAAACTTGCAATGTAAAAGGGGGACAAAGGAAGTGTTTTACAGATGGGGATGGGAGGATGCTGAAGTGTGCAAAGAGATCTGCTTGCATATCACAAGGAGTCAAAGCAAAATTATTGAGGATTAGGTGCAGGTATCCCCTGTGCTGCGGGGTCACCCTCCTTCTCATTGACCACATCGCTTACCACTGACCCAGGGGACAGAAACTCTTGGATCAGTAAAATAACCAGAGGTGCCTTTTTTTTTTCCCCCAAGGAGGGTGTCTGGAGCACAGCAATTGCAATGCTTGGGAGGGCATGGAGGCTACACGTTCGGTTTGTCTCTCTTGTGGCAGACCCTGCTTCTTCCTTGTAGTATGATGCTCTTCTCTATCCTCCATACTTCCCCTAAGTCCTAACTAACCGCTGCAATCTCCATAAAAATTAATAATGTTATCCCCGAGAAAAAGTAAGCAGCATCTTGTTATCAGTGTTCTGCCGTGGTTTTGAGAAAACGAGTTCGAAAATAGCTGGAGTAGCAAAGCCAATTGGTTGTGTCCACCGCGGGTGAGAGAAGTGACTCAAGTGGTGCCCTGCACCCCGACTCCTGCCCTGACAATTAGCAGGCGTGAGACACCACCCATTTGCTCTCCTCACTTCCGTTGTACAACGAACGCATGCCTGTGCTTGCTACTGTAAAACTGTATTGACGAGTATAGTTTTCAAATTTTAAATGACCCTGTTAAAGATCATTTATTCAGGGGAACACAATAGCGGCCATCAGCTGTGAGGTGATCATGAGATTTTGCCAGAAGATGACACTGCTGCCTGAGTGATCGATCCCTGTTTTAGGTCAGTCATGTCCTCACTCTACAAGCAACAGGTTGTAAAAAATCTGACCTCATGCCTTGTCCATTTGAGAGACATTTTTCTTAAATGTTTCCTGGTGCTGTTTCGCACAAGGCGTCTGAGGGGACGGCGTTGCCTGTCCCGTGGTATGGAGCTGCAGGTAGTCACAACCCCTCAGTGTTCCCAGGGACTGGGGAAGCCCACGCCTCTGACGGGGCATGTTGGAGCCTCCGAAGCATTTTTAGATGCCCCATTCCCAGTGGCTTCAATGACAGTAACAAGCCAGCTGTGAAGGCAGGCTGAAGGGCGGGAACCTGCTGATGGCACGTCACGACATCCATGGCAAGATCAGCTCCAGCTGCCGACCATGGAGGACACGCAGACCTGGGGTTCTTCCTAAACCCCCCGCAGCCAACATCTTCTCTATGTGGAACACACAGCAGCTAGCTCACGGTCTGTCCTACCTCAGCAGCAATGTCCTCAGGAGGCTGTGTCCCCACCTGGCATGTCTTGGCGTCACCCAGTAGGCCACCGGTAGGGCCACGTGCGATGAATGGGTCTCTCCACCTGCAACATCACATTCCCGTGGTCTCTGCAATGCTGGCTGGGTGGCACAACTTCTCCATCGCTGTCCTTTGGGATTATCCACGTGCCCGTGGATTAGCACCACCAGGAAAGCTTTTATTATGCCTTCATCCTCATCTGCTGCCAGGCATTCTGGTGTGACTGCTTTTGCTTTTAAGTGTCTTGCATTGCTATATAGCTATTTACAGTGCCTGTTTCTGCTCTTCCAACAGTGTAAATCAAGATTAATTCCACTGAAGTTTATGGAGTTACGCCAGTGTAAAACTGACTGATAAGAGATTCAGGCCATTATCGTCGGGTTTGTTCACTTGTTTGTTTGAAATTATATGTGTTGCTGTGGAATGATAAAACGCATGGATTCAAAGGCAGGTTCACTGCAAAATACAATTCAAAAGGTTTTTGACTTCACATAATACAGCAAAACAATCACTTACAGCACTTAATATTTTACTGTGGAGTAGTATCACAGAGTTCGGAGAGGGAGAGGAAAAAAATGAAGCCGAGAAGGAGGGGGAGAATGGAAGTTTCGCTACCTGCCGTTGAAGGCAGCAATGGCAAAACTGGAGTGCTCTCACAAAATTTTACACGGATGGTAATTTAAGCAGGTGTCCGTGAGGATGAGGCAGGGTGTTTCCCAAAATCCCTTCAGTGCCAGGGCCCAGGGGGGCCCACCAGCTCGGAGCCCAAGTGGACAACGCAATATCCTATTTTTTGCAAATTCATTTTGCAAAAGAGCCCACTGCAAATCAATGCAGCAGCAGGGCAGAGCAGGCTCACCAGCTCCTGGGCTGTTAAATCCTCTCCAAAAGAGCTGGTGTCTCACCGGTCCTTGTGTTTGCACCCAGATCCCCATCTCTTTTAACACAGCGGAAACTGAGGCGGTACCTCTTTGAGGCATTTGCTTCAAAATACACTGTGTCCTGGGGGACGTGGCATGGAAAAGCCACCGTTTTTTTCTCCTTTATGTTCTACAAAGCAAATGGCCAGTGAATAAATAATTCAAGTTTCTTTCCATGCTATTCCTAAAGATATTTTTAGCTGACATCTGGTTGCATACACCTCGTATCAATGCAATTTCCCCCTTCTTCGTGGGAACTGTGGTTTCCGTTCTTTCACCTCCTGTAATACACACGTTCAACCCTGCTGAGCTACCCTCCTTCTTGCCAGATGTCTGCTTGGAACAACCTGTCCTCCAGCATCTGCTGGTTTCCCCAGCACCTCCCTTAAGCGACTGCGGTGCCAGCTTTTTGGTTCCGTGAATGCAGAGATACTTCTCCTGAGGGACTCCAAGCTGTTGCCAGGTGGGTTTGCTCTCACACTACATGGCTGTAGTGCTTTTTCTCCTTGGCTGGGCAGAAAGTAGGTGGTACCGGGGCAACAACACGATGGTTCGACATTTCCCTCATCCTTCGGCGTGTGGCTCCGGGGCATTTCCCCCCGGATGGCAGCCGGATTGCTGACAGCTGTTGGCTTTGGTGCTTGTATCTCACCTTCTTGCTCGTTTGGAGGGTGCCTTTTCTGTCTATAAATGGGCAGCAGCGATCTCTCCAACACGCATCGCTCGCGTGCGAGGTGGAGTGCTGCCCTCCTGGGTCCCCACAGCCGTAAATGCCCTTGGATCCCAAAGCCCCGGGGTGGGATCCGTGTTATCACCAACCACAGGGTCAAGCTGTGCCTTAAATACCTGGGGCTCGACACGGAGAGCGTTTGGTGGGTCTTTCTCCACGGGTACAGCTGGCATCTCTCTCCCCCAAAGCTGTGTCGGTGCTGAGGGCTGGCTGGAGGTGTCCTCGTAGACCCACCCTACGCAGGGCAAGAAGAAGCCGCAGAGCTGTGGCAGGAGTTCCCTGTGGTCTCGGGGTAGATGTAGACAGCCAAAGGGCCGATGTCTCTGCTGCGGCCTTTGCTTAGCAGAGGGAAAAAGAGCCTTGGTTCGTGCCAGGCAGGGACAGAAACAGCACTAGACCTTTGCAACCGACACCCAGCGTGGTTCCGTCCCAGCGCTCTCCGAAATAACCACCTTTTGTTGAGGGGTGATATTTCACTCCCGGGCACCGAGCACATCCACGCCTTCGTGCGGCGGGGACCGATCAGCCCAGCCCAGCCCAGCCCAGCCCAGCCCCACGGGCCACGCAGAGCACGCGGCGGCGGCGGCGGCGGCAGCCTTCGCACGCCGAAAAGGGGCTCTTGCATTATTCCGCTGCCTTCCCCCCCCCCCCGCCCCAGCCCCGGTGCTTGCCTATGTAATGTTCTTCCCTTACAAATTTCATCTTGCTGCACTGTGCATCCAAACGATTCAGTGATGGAGCGCACAGGGGAAAAAAATTATAATGCCATTAAAAGTTATCATAAATTTCAGATCAGCATCACTTTTAATCCGATACACAATTTTACTGCCTCTATAAAGTAGGTGATTTGCAGTGGTCTGAGGCGTCTCCTGGCGCGTTTTACTTCTTTTTAAATTAAACACACCAACTTTGTGCTGAATTCAGAGTGCGGACATAAAAAAGGGGGTAAAAAGGAGAGGGAAGGGACATCAGATGGGAATTGCAATTGAATCTTTATATATGCCATCTTGGTACTGTGGTACTAAATATAGTGCCAGGTAAATAGATGTGCTGAAATATTCAGAATAAAAAACAAATGTTCCAATAGCAGAGAAACTGAGCATGGAAAATGTTTCCCTTGCTGCTGTGCTTTAGAGGCTAAAATGCTGTTGTTTAAAACACTCTGTGCTGGAAGATCTTGTGTATCATCTCATGCATTAAATTATACACTGTGCACAAACACGTATTTTATATTTTATATTGTATATTATGTGGTTTCTAACCCTCCCCTCCACCAATGGAGCGAGCAGTAAAGTCAGAATATCCAATTAATATAAATATGACATTATGCCATTTTCCGATATGAAATTTTTAGGAGTGGAAATGTAAACAGAGAACATTTCATGGAGGAATATTTGAAATTAAGATCAGAGATAAGGTAATTATGCACTGGTGATGAATGTTTCACCTGCTTGTCGGCCCCTAGGTGGCACAGCCCGACAAACGCACGGTGACCACCTGATGGGGGGGTCCCCATCACCACCTTTCGGCCCCAGTGACCTCCCCCCCCCCCCCTCTTCTGGGCCAATAGTTTGCAGCTGATCTAATGCACATCTTCTGGAAATACATCCAGCCTTCACTGAAGGTCTCGAGGAGATGAAGAATTGACTGGTGGCTTTGGTAAGCTGCTCACTGCCTTCAAAAAAAGCAAAATATTTTACCAAGGTAATTCTGCGAGGGTTCATTTCTGTTGTGCCTCGCTTGATTTTTCTAAAATGAAAAAAAAAAAAAATTAGATCCCTGTTTTTAAAATTCTTTTTCCAGTCAGTCATGGGCATATTGGCCATTAAAGAAGATTCACGAGGCTCTGCAGGGCCATGCCAGAAGACCACGGGGTCAAAAAAATAGCCTGGAGAAACAGCATGTACAGTTGCAACCTCTTCCTCTACCTCTCCTAGACTGGGAGATTTTGATTTGAATAAATTAACTTTTGCCAGTGGCAGCAAGAAGCCGAAGCAGCCCCATTGCAGTGAGACGTTCCCCCAGCAGCTCTCATTTTCGGCTAACCACTGGGGCGACCAGCGCAAGAACAATTTTTCCTGTGGTTTGGATGAATTAGGTGTAAAATGACTGAACGGAGAGAGCCAGCCCTACGTTACCAAAGCAATCAAACAACGAGGAGGTATAAACCCAGCCCTGAGGATGAGGCTGCGGAAACGTAACAAACAGTTTAAGAGATTAAAAAACACCACTGTTTGTTTGGTTTCAATTTCCAGGTAAACAATTTTCCCTGCCAGCCCCATGCAGGTGCGTGGACATTTCCCTCCCTGTCCCCGTCGTGGGCTGTCTCCCTCCCTTGCAGTAGCAGCTGCCGGGTGTTTTCCAGCCGCTCCTGCCCTGACGCAGCCTCATTTCCCAACTCTTTGCTTGTGGTGTTTGGTGGTTTTTTTTTTTTTTTGAGCTGGGGCAATTTCTTTCCTGGCTATGGGCTCTGTCGGGAGCTCCAGATCTCCTTCAGACTTCCATGCAGGGGTTTGATCTTTCAGCATCGCTTTTCCTTCCTCCCCTCAGCTGCACGGCACAACGAGCTACCTTTTCCCAAAACCACTCTGCCTTCCAGTGCTTCCCTATCAGGCGCGACACTCTGCGATGGGCCCAAGGGCGTGATATTTTATTTATTTTGATTTATATAATTAAAGGGACGTCTATCCCCGAGCTGAGCCAGCCTCGTGCTGGTGATGTGGTGAAACGCCACTGGCATTAAAACGATGGTTGATTTTAACCGGGACTCAGACAGGCAATCGCTGACACCATTTAGCTGCTTGTCATTGTTGCTGGCAGGGAAAGCATCTCCAGATCTGAAAGAAATGGCTGGTCGCTCAGAGAAACTGCCCGTGTCAGGTGTCCGGGGTGGAAGGGAAGCAAATTCCCTGGGCGGCTGCAGGCTCCAAGCTCTGCCGCAGCACCCGGCCTGCGCTGCGGCTCTCAAGGGAGGAGAAGCCTGGGAACATCCCCAAAAGTCCCCTCTTGTGCCTGGCACTGGCTGCTTTCTCCTCCCCGATGCGTTTGTGTATGCACAGCTAGAGAGCTAATAATGACCTGGGGAGGTGTGCACCCCACACCCCCCCGCCACCATCTTTTCTTATGGCCGATCGCTGCTCGGTTTGCGTGTTACTTACTGTATTCTGGAAATTCTTCAGCCCCCACCCCACTCTTTTTCGCTGGGCCGTTTGCGCGCACCACGTTGGCAGAACGCTTTGGAAGCCCCAGTTTGTGCAGAGGAGAGGTGACCCTTGAAGGTGATGCCAGCAGAGTGTGACCCGGCGCTGGGGTGAGGGGCAGCCCCCCCCCCCCACCCCCCCACCCCCAGGCACCCCTAAGTGCGGCAGTCGGAGCTGAGACCCGGTGGTGGGACCACAGCGTGTCAGCAGTGCTGGGTGGGAAAACAAGACTTTCTCAGGCTTCTGAGCATTGCAATCTATTAACCCACCCCCGTGGTTCCCCCTCCCCAAAACCTGCAAGCAGGCAGTATGCAGCTGGAGCATCTCCTTGCTAACTAGTACATCCCCGGCTCCCATTGATTGCTACCCAGAGGGCACTCTGTGCGATGCAGATGACCGTGTGCCTCTCTCTCTCTCTCTCTCTCTCTCTCTCTTTTTATTGCTCACTATTCAAATTCAAGGCTTGTTTAATCAGCAGACATTAGCAACTTGACAGGAGTCTGGCTGGAAGGGAAAGAAGGGGGTGGGCATGGAGGGGGGCTTGGGAACGTGCCGCTATGGAGAGCAGGGGGCTGCCTCTCCCACGTTAGCTTTGCTGCCCAGACGAGCAAGGGGAGGAACTGGGGGTGGCGTTGGAGTGGGACACATGAGACCATCCAGGGACAGGCACTGGGTAGCTGGAAAGGACACGAGGTCCAGGTGCCGGTGCCGAGCGTGTCCTGGCAGGGCTCTGAGACCAGGCAGCTGGCCCAGCACGAGCTCCCCTCCTCTGGGCTTCATGCTGTGGCTTGCCGGGGATGTGGGGGGGAAGATGTTTCCCTTTTTCTTGCAAAATGTTGGCTTTCCTGGGTTGGCTTTTATTCCCCCAGTAATGTTTCCCACATCCCTGAAGGACTTCTCATCGCCCCATCCATCCACCGGTCGAGGCTTTCCCTGGGGAGCTGCCTCAAAGCCCCTGCTCAGCCCCCCAGCCCCGCTCTGCGGCGTGCGTAGCCCTCTGAGAGGGGGGTATCCTGAAGTCCCGTGGGAAATGAGGGCTCATTTTGCCATAGGAGACCTCCTGGCATGGTGAGGTGGTGTTAATCAGCGAGGGAACCCCACTTCCATCGGGATGATGTTGCAGGGAGGCCGCGACCACCCCATCCCTGGAGCACGGCTGGCTTCTGCCACTTGCGAATTGCTGACTGGTAGGACATGGGACCAACTGTGAATGGAAGCAAATATCCCAGCAGCAAATATCCCAGCAGCTAACTTGCCAGGCGCTTCTTTCAAGCAGAAACTCTGCATGAATTTGCAACGCACACTCGTTCTTCCCCGAGAGTTACAAATCATCAAGACGGCTGTTTGCAGCTAAAAGGTGTCCCAGCAAAGGGGGAAATCCTGTTTAAAAAAAAAATGCAGTGCTCTAAGAGAAAGCAGGTACCAGATTTCTCTATAAACTATCCTGCTAAAAGCTCTGTACCCATCCTGTTGCACCCCTTGAGATGGGAGCCCTCCTGGGGTCCCCCAGGGACAGCCTGGCCCCGTCCCGTGGGGGCACGGCACAGCCTGGGCTGAAAGCGGCGCACGGCTTCATTTTCTGTCCCTCATTAGCAGCCCAAATTAGGAGGTTCCTTATGCCTTTCAAATTCAGTGCTTGCAGTGGGGCCATCTTCCTATTGATTGAACTACAAAAGTGGATAAACCCCACATAGTTCTACAGAGAATTGCCAAATATTGATACCAGGAGAGAGCTGATACTGTATAAATAGAGAATAATGCTTCTAATTACACCGGCTTTCATTTTCTGGTAGTATAGCTGATTACGTTCAATACTCCAGGCCAGACCTTCAGCTGTGTGCCTGGCCTTTATTTTGAAGATGGAAAAGAAGGTCGAAAAACCCCACTACTAAAAAAAAACCCCTCTTAAAGTCCTGCTTTTAAGAAGGAATTCTTTGGGTGGGATTCACCCCCCGCCCCTGCAGCCTAAGCCACCCATGGCGATCCCCATCTCCTCTCCTACACTTGTGCCTGCTGTGGATGCATGGGTCTGTCTCTGTTTTATTTCAAGGACTGCTTTCACGCAGATGTTTAGACCCCAGCTGGCTGGGGATGGAGGGCAGGAATACCCTGGGTGGTGCCGATGTCCACCTGCCAGCACTGCCTGTGCCCTGCTCTCGCCTGCCATCAGAAACACGACGTTGCGCCGTTCACCGGTGCCCTCTTGCTGATAGGCAAGGCCAGGAGAAGGGGGTAAGACGGGGCTCACCCAACCATGTCCTCCAGCAAGGAAAGACAAACTTTCTTAGGAAATAAAAACCTGTTCATTTTCTCTTTTCTTCTGGGCATGATTCTCAGGGCTGGGGGCGGGGGGGGATGGTGAGCGGGACCCTGGGTCTGTTCACCCTCGGGGCTGGGTGCTGTGTTTTCTGTCACTGCAAGCTATCAATTTGGTTTTGCCACCACTTTCTGTTACAGAAAAAAAAGCAACCATAAATCTTTTGATACTGCTAAATTATTTTAATGATACTTTGGCGTCCTGTTAACATTTTCTCCCCACCCACGTCAAAGAATAGTCTTTGTTGAAAACTACTTCAGCTCTACTAAACCCATGAAAAAATCTCATAGCAATCTGTCGTCAAAATGATGTTTTTCCCTGCTTTTGAGTCAAACTAGGACTCACTGTGGTTTGGGATTGTCCAACGATTATTTTCCTTTAGCATCACCAACCATAAACAAGCAAGCACGTATCCTCACAGCTGTCTCTGTCCTCTCTGAAACGCCAGCCACACGCAGGAATTGCTTTTACGCATTTCTTTCTTCTCATTAAGAAATCCTTACGCTTTCCTTTTCAACCCCTGCCTCTGCTTTGCTATCAAGCGTTGCTGCTGCCTGCTCCCTGCTGCATCCTGTGACGGAAATCTCTCTGCTCTGTCCCCGGCATTGTCACACGCCATGCACAGACTGCGCCAGCCTCCTCTGTCCCAAGGTGTCATTAGCTCCGTGCGTATCCGCTCTCCTTCTGTCACCCATGAGCATCTCAATGGCCTGCTGTTACACCCATGAGACTCTAACATCCCTTTTTATTTTCTTCCCTGCGCCACCTATTCCCCACTGGCACGTGTGTTACTGTGGCATGTCCACCCTGGGCCGTGTCCACCCCGGGCCGTGTCCACCCCATCCACGATGAGCCCAGGAGCCTGGATGGGTACCGCAGTCCTTGCCCCCGCCGGCCGCTTTGGGCTTAGATGGTCGTTACTACTTTTGCTGCAGCCACGCTGTGATGGGCAGGGTTTGCCAGCAAGGGAAGCTGGAGATGCATGGGCCAGAGGTGGCCGTGGTGGGGTCTGCTGGGCAGGGATGGCAAGAACAAGGCTGCGCGGGAGCAGGAGGAGGACCTACAAACCACCCAAAGGGCAGAGGGGAGCGAGCCCAGCACCTTCCTCCTCTCTGTTGCTTTTCGTTTCTTTGTTTGGTTTTGCTGGTTGCAAGTAACACCAAAAATTAAGTGTCTGGGTTTTGCTCCCTCCTATCATAGCTCCCAGTGGCTCCTTCGTCCCTTGCTGACTCCCCCAGGGTTTGCAAACATTTTGCACAAGTTCAAGATATTCTCAAAGGCCTAAATTAGTTGTAACTCTGCCTTAGAGTTGCAAGATGGAGAAAAACATCTCCAGCAGGCTCCAAATATCCCCACTGGCCAGCTGGCCAGTGAGCCAGTGCCCAGAATGAACTGAGATTTTGCTTAAAAGCGAGAGTTTGGAAGGGGTGCCCGTGGTGGTATAGGTGGTGAGGGTGATGTGCTATGGAAATGCTTCCCCAGGTGCTGGGAAATGCATCGACTTGCGGCTAGGTGGAGCAGACATCTGGCTACCTGGTTGTCCAAGCCTTTCATGTGGGTTTATTTTTATTTCTTTCTTGGCTGCTTATCTGGTTTGTGCTCTACTTTCTTGCTTGTTACGCGCAAGCTGTGTGGCTGGTACCAGCCTGCCCTCAGCATATCAGACTGATGACCAACACCTCCTGGCTTCTGGCAGCAAGAAGGATGGTGTGGTCTAATGGCTAGGAGCTAGGTGCCTCTTCCCAAAGCACAGGTTCAAAACCTGCTGCTTCTCTTGGCAGCAGTAATACGTGTTCAGTTGGGATGTCTGACCACCCGACCTCAGGAATCTTTAAGTGGGCTGGGCAGGGCCACCTGACAGGCCAAAACAGGACCTTCACAGAGTGAGCTGACCTCAGGAGCTCCATCTTTTCAGCATCTTCTGATCACGAGCACAATGGGGACCTTGAAATCCTGGGCAGGTGAGCCGTGCCCTGAGGATGCTCAAGGAGTGTGACTGTGCTGTAGGAAGAGAAACAAGGATGTAGGCCCATTAAAATAGCTTTGGGAGAACCAAGATCCCATATGGATGGTGAAGTACGATCTGCACTGACTTACCCAAGCCTTTTGAGATGCTCAGCCCTGAGACCAGCTGCAGATGTGAGGGACAGAGCCCGGCTTGCATCAGGGGAATCGCTCTGTACCAGGCAACGGGGCATCTGCTCACATCTGGAGCAGGCAGGGGAGTCTGGTGGTACCCACAGCTGGCTGCACCAAGCAGAGCCAGCACATCAAACCAGCCAACGGCAACACCAAGAAATTCCTTGCCTTGTGCAAATACCTAGCAGGGTGCTTTGGAGGCATCCCCACATGACAAGGACACTCATAAAGTGGGCTGGCACCCCCCATCTCGCCCCGCTTTGACAACCCTGGCCCCAGGCCATCCCTTTGGATCTGCAGGCAGCCCTGCAGCGCTGGCAGCCAGCAGGGCAGGAGACCTGGGGACGTGGGATGCTCTTTGCCTGGGCACCGGGTCCTGAGCCCCCGGGACCCCGCCGCTCCACCTCGGCACTGTGCCGTAAGCCTCAGCTCTCAGCGGTGCCCAGGTTTACATGCGGGTGCGTAGGTTTAAATCGGGCCCTTAATGTTATTTGAGCATGGATTTGGTTTTTTTTCTTTTTTTCCTGCCCCCCCCCCTTTTTTTTTGTGGTTTAGTTTCTCTCTTAACAGGAAAAAATGATCAAAAATAAGAAAACAATCACTGTTTGAAAGTGAATGAAGGGCGCTTTCTCCCCTTCCCCCATGCTTTTTTCCTACTTTGACATCTCAGTGGTTTTTTTTCTTTTAGCCTCGGTTTCTGGGATAGGTGATAACTGCCAGTAATAGGATTAGCATTGATTTCTTTAGCAAGAACAGAGATGTGGCAGTTCCAGCCATTTACTGAACTGCCAGCTTTGAAATATCAAAAAAAAGAAAGAAAAAGAAATCTGCAGAAAAAAAAGCTTCTTGCAGCATTTTAAAGAAAGGAAAGCCTATGTGAATTAAAATACACACATACACACACATGCACACACACACACAGCGGCACATCCGCGCACATGGAGCATATAAATATATATATTATATGTATATTATATATATGTATCTCCCTTAGTGCTTTTTTTGTTATTGTGTGATAAAGGATCAAAAGAACTGTCTCTGTTCTAAGCTTCAAGAAAGCCTTTTTTAAATTCATTTGGCTTTCTTTAGCTTTCACTTGCTAACATATTTTAGGAGCTAATCTTACATATTTACTATTGTATCCTGACTTTTTTTAACCTTGAAATGCAAGCAAAGACAGAATGAGAAAAGGGGAAAAATAAAGGATTCAGAAGAGAAAGAACGAGGGGATGTGCCCAAGGAAGCCTGCCCTATCTGCGCTGCTCTGGAGACAATAATGTGAAACCCACCCAGCGCTAGCTGTGGTGTAGCACATTTTCCTCCTTGCTGCTGGCCGTAGGGTGCTGGAGGGATATGGGTTTGAGGTGCACCAAAAGCTTGAGTTCTGCCTTCAGTCCGTTGGAAATTGCCACCTTTGCTTCAGCGTGTCTGGCCGTCTTTGGTAACAGCATTTCTCAAGGGCCAGAAACCAAGGTCGGGCCAAATCAGCAGTAGCTTAAAAGCCAGAGTTTTAGGAGACTGGAATGATATTCTCTATCCTTCCCTAAATGCTGTAGGATACCATGTATTTAGCGTCTACCGAACATCCTCTTCGACTTGCATTCAGCCCTTGGGGGAGAAGGTCCAACAGCAACATCTGCAAACAGAAGTGGAAGGTCATATGTAAGGACTGAATGCTGGTTGGGAAGATGCCTGCAGTTTCCAAGCTCGGGGTTGCCTCTGAGCACAGTCCAGGACTCGAGGAGACCCTGGCTCAACTCTTTGCCCACTGATCTCCAAGAACCCAAACGCTGTACCATTCAAGAAAAGACTCAAAGCTTGTTATGGAAGCATTTGTCCTTGCTCAGCGGGTCTTGAGCTTACAAACCGCTTTCACCAGAGCTTATCTTTATGCGAAGGGTGTATGCAAGGACTCATTGTCCTCATACACAGCACAAAGCTTGGAGCAGGATGGAATTAGGGCTCACTTTTCAGCTTGTAAACCCAAAACAAAAGAGCAACCCCAAGTCACAGTCAGCAAGAAGAAAGACCTTACTGCATGAGGAACCGGTGCACGATACTCTGCTCAGCTCTCTTTTCTAGCAGCAGCTCAGCTTCATAAAGAATTTGGGCTGGAATCCCATAAAACCAAGTGAAAAAGTGGCGGAAGGAGATAATCAGATCCATTATATGTAGTTGCAGTCAGGATTCAGTAAACTGTGTGCAATTTGCTTGTCATCACATGTAAGGGAATCTCTAGGTAGTGCTACTAATGGTGGCCAAATGCCCCCAAAGAGGATATTCGTGGACCCAGCCAGATTTAGATAGGGTTACTTCCCTATGTTTTCTGTACATAAAGAGACACTGGGCTTGCTCCTTTGAGGGACTTCTTGCTCTCCACCAGCAGGAGATAAGGCCTCCGTGCTGTAACAGGCATCGAGTCAGCCACGTGCCTTTTACCGTCCTGGTGTGAATCTCCCTTAATTTGATTGGAGCCACATGTGTATTTGTAGGCACACAGGCTGATGTCTCACCAGTTCCTGGAGATTTGCATTTCTGTGTTCTTATTAACAATCGCCCAAAGATCCGTGATGCTCATTTCACAGACTCACCTTCATTGTGCCCTCTAATCCACGTCCCCGGGGTCTACTTCTGACATTCAAGCGTCAGAGCAGCTTACAAGCTTTATTTTTTTTTTTAAACATCAAACTGCCGAAGGAATTATTGTTTCTTTTTTCTGCAAACATGGACTTCCTTTCTCCACGCCCACCCTCCTTAAAATGCTTAAAGACTTGCCACGATTACACCATGGGTACAGGAATGCTGGGGCTGGTGGTGAGGGTGTGCTTCTAATCTTAAAGCATTGAGGCCCTGGAAATGTCTCCCAGCAGAACCAGTAAGGTAAGCCCCCCAGTTGCTCTGAAGGTGGGCGGTGGAGGGAAGGGGTCATATGATGTAGTCTTCAAAAGCATGGAAATGCACTAATCCTGTGTTCCTGGATGACATGGAAGAGCCAAGACAGGAGATACTGAGGTGTGGCAAGCTGAAACCACAGTATTATCTTGTCTTTTGAGGAGCTGATGTGAAATCTTTGCTCTCTTGTAGCAAGGAGTTTCCAAAAGTGCCGGAAAGAGCAGTTTCACAAGTGTGCCTGGACTAATGGAAGAGTTGCTAGAAAAGTTACAGAGGTCAGGAGTTTCTTTCTTTTTCTGCACCCCGCCTGGTTGGATTTGTTGGATGGTGTGGCCAACACAGTCATACTCCACATTTTGATGTCCTTGAGCATCCCGGTATTACTGTGTTGATGCCTGTTGGCATCTGTGCGGGCTTGTCTCTTCCTAACAACAGACCATCCTGGAGCTAGCTCCTGGACTGGGAGATTTGTTGAGCTTGTCCCCAGGGCGATGACTGCAAGGGCAACTTGGCACTCTGCAAAATTCACCCCTCTGCTGGGAGTTTTTCTTCCAAACTGGTTAAAGATGTGTGATGTTTCCTAACTAGTTTTAATAGATGATTTATTATTTATTTGTAATAGCAGCAGTAGCAATAGTTTACATTACAGGATAGCCACAGAAGCAAGTTTAGCAACACGCTATAGCAAACAATTTCTATAGTTGTTCGGCAGGATGATGAAAACCTTGGCTGTGCTGACAGTGCTGTTCATCCCCCAGCACTAATTGCCGTGTCGTGTCCAGGCTGGTGCTGGGCTCATTGCACTCTTTTCCAGCTCCGCTGCTGTTACTGAGTGCAGCAAGGATGGGGACACCGCGGCTGCAGGGCTTGGTTTCTGCCTTGGCTTGCGCTGCGCCAGGATGGGCGCAATCCTCCTCCCCTCTACTCTCTCTTTCCTCTCGTCCTTCACTTCTCCCGTCCTCATCCCTGTCTTGTGCAAGGGGCTCTGCAGAAGGGAGAGGCCCAACCTGGGAACAGGGCACCATGTGGCAAGGATCTTCCTGACGTTCCCGAGACATCTGCAAGACTGAGCATGCCTGGGACTTTCCCTCCTGCTCAGAAAAATGAGAGCCCCATAGATTGCTGAGCCCCAGAAGACACCTCCATCTCAGCTAAGAATTTGCGCCATGAAACCAGCCAAGCCTACTGCACTTTTTCCATTTTCCTGACTGCTGGCATCTATCTAGAACATTTCTTCTAGCCAGGTGCCTCCCATAGTCCTTGCACGAGCATCTTTACTGTGGCCCTCTGGGCTAAGGACAAACTCTATTCTGCCACGGTCTCCCATCACTGCCACTCCAGCCTAGACCACTTTAAATGTCTTTTCTGGCCTTACCGCCTGTTAATCTACAAATATTCAATGTCTGGAAATTAGATTCCAAAGAAATGGCTTATAATGAACCTTTTCCTGCCACACAGTTCCAAGCTTTCTCATTCCAGCCCCACTTCCTGCAGGATCTAAATGCAGCGGCAGCACGGCAGGACATCCACCAGCCCTTCCCAGGGCTCTCTCAGCTCAGGCAATCTCTCTATATAATTTTCTCTTCAATTTCCTGTAATTAGCCATGCTATAACTTCTGTGCATACCAGGGAAGTCTTGGAGGAGGGAGCGGTGCCAAATTCCCTGAAGGATCCCACCTTCCCCCTCCTCCCCATGCCTGCGCTAGGGCTTGGGACCCTCCTGGGCTGGGTTTGCCTGCAATGCTGCTCCTGGCAGCTTTTGGCTTCATGGCTCTAGCTGGTTTTCAGTGCCTGGGTCTTTTATGTTCTCGATAATGTTTTTATAGAAACCTGTGCTTCGGCAGTGCTTAACACAGGGGCAGTGCCTAGCACAGCGGCTCTGCTCGGTGGGAGAGTTGGAGACCAAGCAGGTCTTCTGAGATGTTCCTGTGTGGATCTACCAAAACCCCACTGTGCTACAGAAGTGCTGCAGTATCCAAAAAACATTGAACCTTGCAGACTGGTGCTTGCTAAGACAGCAGGGTCAGTGAAATCCTAGGAAAAGGGAGGTGGAAAGGACCTTGGGATGACCTTTGCAGCGCCACCAGCTGAATCGTGCTGCTCCAGGTGGGCGGTGGTCTTGCTTGTTGAAAAGACACCCCCACCAATGCAGGCACAATCTGCTCCCCCAAGAGCCTGCCCCTGCACTTCAGCAGCCTCGTCCCCTCATATCCAGCCTTAGCCTCTCCTGCTGTGGTTTAAGCTCATGACTACTTATCTTACCTACCAGGAAGAAAAGCTGTCCCTCCCTTCCTCTTTCCATAAGCCTTCTCTGTACTCGGAGATTATAGCAATGTCCCACCTCTCCTCCAGCTGAGCAACCCCAACTTCTTCAATCTTTCCTCAGAGGCATTGTTTTCTGGTCTTCTGATAATTCCTATCTCTACTCCGTGGACTCGCTGCAAAAAAAATCATCTTGTATGAGAAAACGTAGATTCAGACTTAGCAAAAGAACTGTGTGAATTTGTTGCAATTTCAGGAAAGTACTTCATTTTAACATGTTCTAAATCCAATGGAATTGAAGCCTGTGTTTCCTTATTTTACAAACACAGCGCTTTGATTCTTCCAGATGAAACAAAGATTCATTTAAAAAAGTACTGTGATTTTTTTTCTTTTAAGAAAAAAAACCTATTTGGAATGAAGATATTCCAATTGCAAAAAGCAAGAGACGCAGAGAACCAGGGTGGCTCCTGAGCCCTTTGGTCCGACCCACTGGTATGGCAACAAAATCCCATTCAGAAATTTCACAGAGGCCCTGGTAAAATCCACCCAGTCTTTTGCCTCTGTTCAACTGCTCCAGATGACAGTTGCTCTAATAATTAAAACCACACTGTGAACATCCCCTCTCCCTTCTGGGAAACCCCATGACCGTGAAACAAGAGTTGGCTCTGAACTGCCAGTGGGAAAAAAAAGGATTGGTGGTTTGGGAGAGACATTGTGGTACCTCCTAGAAGGGGAGGCGTGCCTGGGATGTTGGGGTTGCAAGGCGCGGGACTTCCCATGGATGGTGCCTTACCTGGTGCCCCCGTGGCCAGGCAAGAACCGGATGCACTGGGGAGATGTGTTAAATCCAGAGGGGTGAGAAAAGGCCAGAAATGCCAGAATAGCCCCATAGAGCGGGACACGCCGCTGTTCCTGTCGAAATAAATGGAAGGACAAGTAGCATCCAATGTGGCATAACAAAGCGCCGGCGAAAGATAGGACTGTAAAGAAAGAACCTATAGTGAAAAATGAAGAAGGGAAAGAGAACTAAACAAGAATATACAGTCAGTTAAGGCTTGCAGGGAAAAGATAAGGCCAGCTCAGAGAGCAGAAAGGCTTAAGGGGAATAAAAAGAGCTTTTACAATTATATCAGGGAAAAGGGAATACTAGAGAGAAAGTAGTTCCATTAATAAATGAAGAGGGAGACAAAATCAATGGTGTTGCTAAAATGGTAGAGCTACTGAACTCCTTTGCTCCAGCAGTATTTAACAAGGTGAGAAGAGAAGAGGGGTATAGAAGTTATAAAATAATGAGGGTTTTGACAGGGTGATTCTTCAGGGGAAAAGCAGTTTGACGGAGAAGGCACCTTGGAAGACGCAGGATGCAGTACAACAAATAGATGTGCACACCCACGCCTTTTGGGAACTGCTCCATTAAATCATTGGCAATTACTTCTGGAGAATAATAGGAAAACAGGTAAGGATGGCCAAGTGCGATATGGATATTTTTTATTTTAAATTACCAATCCTGGGGAAAAAAAAAATCTAGTGAGTTTACTACTCCATTAGGTAGTGAAATCATTCCCATGTAAAATATGTTAGCACCTAACAGCAGAAAATAGTTAAGCCTTGAGGAGAAAACCTCAGTGCTGTGGACACCAGTGGGAGTTTGCCGTGGCTTAGTGTGTAGCTATGAATTATTGTCGGTGTTTCCTTAGTACCACGTTCCTGTGAGCAAAGCGGTAATGCTACGGCAGGGTCTGTAGAAGGGCTGGGTCTGGCTGCAGGACTGCAGCTCACGGCTGACCCGTGATGCACAGCACATTGCTGTGCCTCGTGGCCTCGCAAACGCCGTAACATGCAGCTTTGGGATGAGAAATGCTACCTCCCCGCTCCCCGCCCCCCCCTTTATATAAGGGATGACAAGTGATTAGCTGGAAATTCAGAAAGAGATGGGGTAATCAAAGGGAATAATGGCAAAAGTTGATTTGCAAAATGTCTCAGAGAACAGTGAGACGCTAAAACCAAGCAGCGCTGGCCAAACTGCGCTGGTTACGTCACTGTGGAGCCTTTCAGGGAGTGTAGTGGGAAGGAAACAAAGTCCTGCAAAAAGCTTCAGAGAATTCAGTTTCTGAGGGAGAAAACCACCTCATTTTGGGATATTTCTCTGCTTGCCAAGGAGTCTGAAAAAAGAGCAACATGTAAAGAATGGCACTTAGAAAAAGATCAGGTGGTTGGGTTTTTTTCTTAACAGAATATGGGTATTAAATCGCTATTTTTAACTACAGTAATTTATTCAATTTATATTTGAAATGTAACAGTCCTCACAGTTTGTCATTTTAGCTACCTATTGCAAAAATGCATAGTGATAGTCTTCACCATAGTGAAATTAGAAAATGGTGCTTATACAAAATACCACCAGGAGTGACTGGCAGGTGTAGGGGAAAGCGGCTGAGCTGCTTTAGTTCCACATGCCAAAAAAATCGGAGACGTCCTTCCCATCAAGTGGTCGGCCACAGGCAGCTTCCCAGAAGTCTGAGGCATTTCAGCTGATAAATTCAGCTGATAAATTCAGCGTTTCAGCGGGTAAATTTCGGAAAGACAATCTTATAATGCAAGGCTTGTGTTCTGCCGTCTGCAAGCGCCTGCCAATCATTCCCATCGGAGGAACTGGGACACCAGGCTGTGTGATGCTCAGCCGTTTGCTCCCAGAGCAATGCTCACGATCAGAGTTACAGCTTGGTTGCTCATCAGAGACCATCGGGCTAATTTTTCCCCATTCTCCCCCCCCCCTCCTTTTTTTTTTTTTCCATTTGTCTTTCTTAGGGCTCCTGAATGGGAATGGTGTTTATCAGCACTGGTCTTCCAGAGTTCATTTGTATGGGGCTTGGTCACTGATCTCTCTTTGTGGGCTCTGTGTCCTAGAGACCTTTACACCTGACATCATCGATGTGATGCGCTGCAGTATTATTTCCATCTATCAGGGAAGGATAAGTCTTTCAACGTGTGTAAGCTTGTTAGTTCCTGTGAACCCATCTCTTGCGAGCTAAGGAGCACTTCCACGGCAAACGTGGTCTCTGTTGGGCCATCTGACACCTCTCCAAGCCACCTAGCTTGAGTTTTGGGATATGACCTAAGCAGCCTGAACGCCTGATAATTAAAAGCTCTTGTGATGATGCTGGTCACAACTTTACCACCTCCTCGAGGACCGTCAAGCTTGCCTTCACACAAAATCCCTCTCAATGCGTGCAGGAATGAAACGTGATTCTTCTTGTAACCACAGCGGCTCAGATATTTTTGAGTTGAGGCAATTCCCGATCAGAAAAAGGCTTTTTGCCAAGAATCAAAAATTTTCTGTGGGAAGATTGATTTTCATGGAATTTCTTTCCAGGAAAATGAAATGAAATGCTTTCTCTGGTGACAAAGTTTATCTCTGCATCTGTCTCAGTGGCTCACTGGCTTCCCAGGAAGCCCAGGCAGCAGTTGAGGGGGATATGTCCGTCACAGTGCACGATGGGTGGTATTTTTGAGTGAGCCCTGTTGGAAAACAGATGGGCCAGGGTGGGGAGCATCTGTAGCTCAAGCTGGAATGGACCAGGAACGTCAATCCAAATTTCAGTGTCCTGTTCAGTATGTTTTTCTCAACTTTTTATTCCAAGAGAAGGCTTCAGGATTTTGCCATTCAGCCGGGCTTTTCTATAAACCAGACTTAGAATGTTGGAGCTTTCCTCAGGATAAAGATCCACGCTTTTTAGTCATCTCTATCTGCAACAAGTTTCCTTAGCAAGAGGCAAACAAAAGTCACATTGCAATGGACTCAGCAGGGGCTCCACCTTTTCCCGAAGATGCAGTGTTTGTACAGTGAATGCTTGAACCATCTCCATCCCACTGCCAGGAAAACATTTTCACCGGTGGCTCTTCCTACCAATGCCAGTTGTGACTGCCTTTCCCTGCCAGTAATCCTGTGGGATTAGTAAAACCAACTGGAACATGGTGGATAAGCTTTCTGCTGCCTTTGGCAGAGGTCGTGGGATGTGTTTGCTCCTGTAGTATTGGGAAGCCCTTTGGCCACCACCCAGTTTTTGTGTTGGAGGACCTTGGAGGAGCGCTCCTTGAGCCACCGTGTCCAACAAAAACTGCTGAAATCAGAAAGGGACAGATAAATCAGGGACAAGCAGCAACTCAAAATGCCCGTGGTGGCTGAGGAGCAAGGGGGACGTTTTCTCCGGCTGCATCTGGGGCATGCAAAAGGCGACGTCATCCCCCAAATAACAGCTATTTAGCATTTGCCCACCGGGCACCCATCTGTCAGGTCTGTGGCAGAGAGCGGAGGTCAGGGCAGCATTTTTGCTGATGCTCTGTGTGGCAGTCCCTTCTCCTCCCCTGCTTAATTCTTCTTGCTTGAGATCCATGTGGCAAGGGATGAATTTCAGCCATAAAGATTGCTAGACAGCTCCCGACTTTTACACCACCGGGGAAAGAAACAGCTTCCCAAAATGCTATTACAAGGTGCTGCAATCTCTCATCCCGCATGTCCTAATACCCCCCAACCTGCTAAAACAATGGCAGCCTTTCCCTGCCAGGTCACTTCGAAATGTGGCTCGCGGTCTGCGATAAATAGCCCTGTATGGCTGCTATCATTAAGAAACTATTACAGAAATGTCTGGGCTTCCACTCGGCTGCGTCAATGCAGAAACTATATTTCCTATTTATTTGTTCCGTTTGTTTATTTTACTGGACCACCCCATGAACCTGGGAGAAACATGCTAGAAAAAAAAATTATAGCAACGCCAACTATTCTGGGAGATACACGAGCCCCTCCATGTTTATCAGGTTGAGGGCACTGTATTTTGATGTCAATAAGCAATTTTTCCAGCCCGGTCTCCTGCCCGACCCTTTTAATCCATCAATATATTATTAGAGATAAAGTTGGTGGAAGCCTGCTGCAGTTAGAAGATAAATGACATCTCTGAAGTCAGGCATTAAAGACTAGATTAAGGCCTTGTGACACCGTTTTCAGTGCTCATCTGTGCACTTCTGTTCAACCTATCACACTGAGTGACAAGAAAGAAAAATAATGAACTGGGCCAAGGAAAGAAGAAGGGAAAAAAAAGGCAGAAAGAGAGAGAGATTTTTTTTCCCCCCTAACACACAAACTACATCAGTTCACACTCAGGATTAGACTGTATTTAAAAAAAGGAGAAGGGGGGAGGCTGGAACTGGATGGTACTGTACAGATTAAAATAGGAGAAAGGGGAAGCTGAATGAGGAATTGCAGTTTGGTTTTGTCCTGGGTTTATTTTATTTTATTTTATTTTATTTTTACTTTATTCATTTCAGCATTTAATTTAATTTCATTTCTTTATTTCATTTTATTTTTTCCTTGCAGGAGTGACCTAGTTGAGTTTACAGGATCCTAAGGGTTTTGTCTGGAGCTAAAGCAAATCCCATTTAGGACCAAGGAAATACATCCTATCGAGAGGCCAAGTTAAAACATCCGCAGACGGAGACCTCTCCTACCTTGCTCCCATTACCATCCTTTGTATAGATGCAGCCGTGGTGATTTTTTACTTGAGTTGGTTGTTAACACTGATTTTAAAGGCACGTGTGTGCACATACATGTTTTTGTGTGTGTGTGTGTGTGTGTTTCACAGTACTGTGCAGGAACATTAACACTGCCCTTTCCTTCTGTGTGGAGCCCTTCAGACTAATAATATTATAAATGCATCTTTAGAGACCAGCCAATGCCGAAGATGGGTATGACTTTTCTGTGGCCTGACCCATCCCCTTTGTCCTCCCAAAATCTGGGCTCCTTCCAGCCGCCTCAGTCTTTGAGCAGCACCGATGCTTTGGCTGAGCGCTGCTCCTGGGCATGCTGCTCCTCAGGGCCAGCGTCAGCTTCCCGCCATCACGCTGCGGTGGGGAGGTCTTTGCCCTGTCCCTGTTGGGCAACAGAGTATGACAAGTCAACCCAAGCATCCTTCTCTTTGCACTGAGGTCGTGGGGCTGTGCCGACAGCAGAGCCCTCAGACAGCAGCCTTGTACTTCTCTGGTGCCATGTCTGGCTTCGTGGACCAAATTCAAGGCTGTTCCAGGCTCAGCGAGAGCTTGATCATGACATTTGGTCTCCTGAGGCTGCCTTGAAAAAGGCTGTTGCTCCCTCTACGTTTGTGGGGCACCTGCCCATTGCCATCACATCATGATGACAGCAGACGCGGCCGTGGAAGTAGTGGCTGGTCATTAAGGTTCTGGCCTCATTTGGTGTGATATCTAGAGAAAACAGGACTATGATGGCAGAGTCAAGGAGGGAGGGCAGCAGCGCTGAGTCTAACCTCTCCTTGGAGTTGAAGGGGAGCGGGAAGGGAAGAGCGCAGTTGTGTGGGGCTGGGCATGGGCCCCTCTGTGGACCTCTTCACTCGGACCCACTGATTCACACTGTCCTTGGCCTCTTCCACTTTGACATGCCCAAGGTCAATGCCGGCCCTTGGCAGAATGGGATGTTTGGAAGAAGAAATGTATGTGTGATGGGTCGTGCATCGTCCTTTGGAGGAGCCTGGACACCTCCGAGTGGCAGGGCTTTCTTTGGAAGAGGCAGCACGGAGATTTCTTGGAGGAGAAAGGAGAGAGCTGCTTCTACCAAGCAGCCATGTCCGAGAGCAGGGGCTGAACTCGGAATACTTTCCTCCAGCAGATCGTTTCTCAGCCAGGTCTGCCCACCCAGAGTAGCTGTCTCCCCAGCTGACAGGGACCTCACTCCTGTCCTTGCCAGGAGAAACACTTCTCCCTACCAGTCAGAAAGGGAGGAGAGATGCCTTGTCAAGGGGGCTCGTCCTACCATTTGGGACAATTGCCCACGGCAAGCAGCCTGGTGGGAGACACTCCATCGTGGCAGAGCAGAGACGCCTGTGCTGAATCTAGCCTGGGATCTGACATGCCCCGCCGGGGTCTCCATTCTGTACAGTATGTACACTGCTGCCGTCTTCTTCTTTTGAAGATATTTTTTAATGTCTTAAAAAAAAAAGATTACTTTGTTACAATCATTCAGCAAAGGGTTTCTGCGCCTGTAGAAAATATTAATAGACTATTATGAGGTCCTACAACTAATTTTTCCACACATATCATCTGTCTTTGCATGGTTATTAAACTCCAACAATATTTCATGCAATGCTTTCCTGCTAAATTAATTTGGTTTCTTCTTCTCCTGCTTCTTTTTTTTTCCTCCTTCCACAACCTTTAAAATTAAATTGAATCTTCATAATTATGGCTTTTTTGTTGTTCCTCATATCTTTTTCTTTTCAATTTTCCTATCAAAGTGGCTATACAGTTTAATAAAGATGTAAAGAAACAGAAATGAAAGTGTAAGGGACAGGAAGGGCTGCGTTGGGATCAGAGGCAGGGGGCTCTGGGAGAGCTGGGAAATTCTGGACAGGGTGGGATGGAGGTGAGCGGGGAGCTGAACAGCACCTTTCTGGGTTGGCTCCAGCCTACATGGAAAATGATGCGGGAGAAGCCGTTGCTAGAAATGACTTGTCACTTGGGAACGTGGAGAAAGTGTGGTCCCAACAGGGCTCATCCTGAGCCATCTATGAATTTTGGTGTTGGTCTGGTGCAGCTGGGGGGTCACCTGCTGCCCTCTGCAAGCCGAGGTGGCAAGAGGAGCTACCCTTTGGGCAGTGCCCCTTGCTTGCACGAGGAAATGTCCCCATGAATAATCAGGCCCACCCTGCAGGATCTCTGGGGCTTTCCTGGTGTCACCCAACCCACAAGTTCTCCCTCTGATCTCCCTCTCCTGTCACCGCCTCCCAAAAGGCTGGGGACATCCTTGGTAAGGAGACCACAGCTGAGGAAACAAGTGCTTTGTTTGAATTGTAGGAGGCTCTGGCACAAAGCCCCAGCCCAGAATTTGCTGATGTCCTCAGATAACTGCCGATATCTGCTGGCATGGGGCTTTTAATTATTTCCAAGTCTAAACTGTGCAGAGAAGTACTGTAGACCGGTCTTCTGGCTGGCAAAGTCTGGTCAGACCACAGCTGACTGTCATTCTCTTTACCAAGGATGCCCAGTGGGTCTTTCCTGGGAGATGCTCTCCGGGGAGATAAAAAGTGGCCAATCTGTATTAATTATTAATCTTCATAAATCAGGGACTTTTACTCTTTTTTCCCTCCTTTTGTCTGGGAAGCCTTCCTGAGGAAGACCTGGTCAATAGAGAAAGAGAACAGATTTATTCTCAATAAAGAATAACTGTTCAACTGAGACAGCAATGTAACTCACATAAAACAGGATTTTTGCCATTTCCTGGAAGAAGTATTAGCCAACTCCCTCTGGGAGCTTGCCCTACAGATGGATACTCAGGGCTAAGAACATCATGCTGGTGCTTTGGCGGCCACATCCCAGTGTCAGACAAAACCTGAAACCAAGGAGAGCTTTTGTGAAGGTCTGATCCACTTAGGACTGGGCAGACTGCAATGGACACCACGTCCTTTATGAGACAGACTGGTAATTCATCTTCCCCAGAGAACAACAGTGGTGGCCAGGCTAAGCAGAAGCCAGCAGTAGGACTTCCTACTCAGCTGGGCAGCAACAAGCTGTTTAGTTGCAGGTTCGTGAAGCTGAACTTGGTGGAAAACGGTCAATGGAGCTGAATGCCCCCATGGCACCCAGGAGCTTGCTCTCACACTGGTCCCAGGCCATGCCTACATCATGACTGCAGTTGGCCTTCTTTGGTGAGAGGCCCATGTCTCTGTCACTGTTCCTCAAAGGAAATGACTGTTTTCATGGGTTGACATGTGCACGTACCAATAGGTGGCACCAATGGAACAGAAATGTAAAACTCTATGCAAATTTTTCTGGAGAAGAGGGTGCTGGGAATTTTCTCCTACATGGCTATAGACTTTTCTACAAACAAGGTATTGATTATATACTGCAATTACAGTTGTAACGCACTGGAATTTAGGAGGATGTTAGGCAAAGTGTGACAACAGGAATCAACCCAAACTGGTTGTGATACTGCTAAATCTCTTGAATTTAGATTCACATGCGCAGAAGAGTAATAAATATTTAACATACTATAGTTAATAATGTGATCAGTTCTTATTCGTAATTCAGGGGTAAGTTGTTATTCAGATATAGTTCACATGATCATAGAAAAACCAGTTTTTCTTGATTGAAAGAAGTAATCCATTTTCCAGAGTAATCTCTCTGATTTCTAGAGTCACAGGATATCCAGCAGAGACATTTGTGGTCCCATTCAGGAGGGACTGAACCTCCTTCTTCCAATGACTTCAGATGAAGCAGCGACAAGAGAGGAACCAAAATGTGAGCCAGATCCTGCGCTCACTTGCACTGATTTTTAGACAATTACTGTTTTGCTTCATGGCATAGTCAACCACCATGTTCCAGGCCTCTTCTATAAAACTGGGGACCTCTACAGTTCTTTGAAACTCACCGCAGAAAGGGCAAGATTGTGTGATAAAGCCCCAAACAAACTGCACCAGCCACTCCATGCCATTCCTGTCACCATGGGCAGACTACGATCCTGCCCGGCTACTAACATTTGGTTTATGCCATGCATTTTATACAGTTTAAAAACAGTAGCCATGTTTCCCACTGTTTTAACGATGATGAACGTTGCCCTTCACATCCCTTTGCTCATCAGCCATGTGTTTATGTACCAAGCATCTGGCTGCATTATTATTTATATTACAGGAGACTGAACCAAAAAAAACCCCTCAACAACCTCCGAGGAAATCAAAACACATTTGGGCCAAACCAAAGTGAAATACTAATTTTTCCCCAGTGAACCACTGCCACAGCAAAATACTTACTATTTATGATTATGCAGGCTTCTCATGCTATGGGCATGTTTGCGTTTGTAATATGTCAAAAGTTCCTCACATCACAACAATAGTCACTTAAGGAATAATTTAGTGGTGAGATATGAAAAAAATGGAAAACTAAGGGCTTTGGTACAGGAGTTCAAGGCTTGTAAAGCAATGCCAAAATGAATGTCATTGATTCTTCCCTGTATTGCCCATTACCGCTGCCAATGTCCATGCTGCATGCTGTAGTGTAGATGGGATGGCAGCGTGGGTTTAGTTTAGTTAAGTTCGCTTAGGCTGCTATAAATTGTGTGTAAATCTCCGTTACAAGTGGACCTGGAAGGTCTGTAGGTTTTGTCTGTGGAGGCGAAGGAGGAAGCACTGTTTGCCATTTCAGGGTGAAGGTGATCTTGTTGCTCCACCAGTGAGGAGGCGGTACAGAAGACAGCCCAGACCTCGTGGCTAGACAAGTCAGCGTGTTTGGCCCTGGACCAGGCAGAAGTCAGGTGTTGCCAATGTTCCTGCAGTTTTTCTCTCGCCTGGTTGCAGGTCTCGGCCGGGCTCCTGCATTTCTCTCGACCCTGTCCAACCATGCACAGAAACCAGGGTGCGCTGGTGGTGCAGTCCTTCACTCCGGCACTTTGCACTTGTGCAAAATTCATTCCCTCCTGATCACGGCTGAGTTTTAGCCCTGAGTTTGAAAGACTTTTGTAAAAGAAACCCTGGGAATTCAACCCATGTTCAGAAACCTCTTTTCCTTTCCGTGTGTTGATTCCTCCTGCACAGCGTGGTCTCTCCCCTTCCGACAGCACCGGGATGTGCCGTGCATCCCTCTGGAGAACACCCATCCCATTCTGCTGGCAGCACGCAGGCTCTTCCCCAGCGCTGGTCGGCATTCTGTGAGAGAGAGCCCTCTGATTAAAATGTCATCAGGAAAACAAACCACATTATCAAGTTCTGCAAAAGCTTGTCCATCACGGACAATAAAAATAGGGGCTCTCTTGAAACGTAACACAGCATCCCGAGAACGAGTGCGTGTGTGTCTGCGGCGGAGGGGGGGAAAGAGCGGATGTGGGGTTGGGCATGAGCATTTGCAATCAGGTACTCATCAGGACCTAGCTCCATTTTCTGTTCAGCGTTTAACAAATCAAGGAAGAAATGCCCCTGCCTGGGGTCAGAGATAAATCTTCTACCCTGGACAAAGGGTAGATCTCCTTGTCAGTGCACTGATTTATTGTGACCTTATAGTCAGACTCTCTAATTTCTGCGTGTGGCTATAGGTGCCACGGGTGATTTGTTTCCTCTCTCGATACTCTCTGACTGCTCAGTAACGGGGACCTCTATGGGCTCCCTGCCATCCCTCTGGGGGCAAGGTTTGGGTGGCTGTACCTCTGCCTGGATCAGCTCTGCAGCTGGCTCGGCTAGGATGGCTTTGGTGATAAATGTGTTTGCTGTGCCTGAGCGTTGGGTCCCCAAGCCAGATGCCTCCTCCAAGGCCACAGCAGACATGCGAAGAGCTAGAAGGGTCTTGAACAGGTCCATGGTGGGGACACAGACCAAACCTAGAGCTACGAGGGCTTAGAGAGAACCACCCTCTGGTTTTCCTCCCACTGCTGGTTTGTCCAGGCACACGCTGCAGATGCACCAAGTGCATCTTGACTTGCTGACAGTGAAGAAGCAAAAACCCACCCTGTCGCGCAACCCAGCGGGCACTTATTCCTGCAGGTAAAAATTAATTTCATGCTTGAACTTCAGTTTAGCCTTCATTCACTGACCTTTCAGTCTTGTCCTGTTCTCCGATGGGAAGGTGCCCAGAGCCCCTCAAGAGCTGACCTCTCACTTTTCTTCCTGATACGCTGAAGAGGTTATGTTCCCCACATATCTCTCCATCAGCTACTGTCCCCCAGCCCTTGAGCCACCGTGATGTCTTTGTTCCCTCTGCAGCTGCCTAATATCCTTGGTGAAGCCCAAAGCCCGGAGCTGGACGTTGTCCTGTTCATGGCCCAAGGTCAAACACTGAGATAAATCACCTCCGCAGACACCAGCCCTCGCTCACACCCCCAAGCTCTCTACTGGCGCTTTCATCTGCTGCTAGGCTCTTCAGAGCTAATCCAAAAAGGGGTGCCCGAGGTTTCAGGGGCAAATTTTGAAAGGAGACTTCTTCTTTGCCCTCACTGGGCACCTAAAGGGATTCAGGCACCAACCTCTCAGCATGTGTGCTACCTTCTCAGCTCAGCACGGTGAGAAAATTTGTGGGCGTGCAAACAGACAGATGTGGCAGGAGTTTCCATTGCTGTCACTAAAAGTCTGCACCGTCTTAAACCGGCACAGCTTTTCTGTAACATGCATAAATTGCCTAGTACCTAAGCTACCTAAAACGTATTTGAGAGAGCTTGGTGCAGCAGAGCCCTGATCTCTGTTGGAACTCCTGTTGTGAGTAATTGTGAGAATTTATTATATTATATTTATTTTTGGAGAAAAAAAACACGGGGAATGGTATTTATCTGTATTTCATACAGCACTTTTAAAACACAGATCTGGGCAATGCAAATTCGTGTTCACGCAAAACTCTCCCGAAGCACGTTGCTTTGTGCAGAAACCTCCAAGCCCAGCACTACCCTATCTCTTTCTTCTTTACAAACGTACAAAGGGATAATAAAATAGCTAAG
Organism: Sagittarius serpentarius; assembly: GCA_034782735.1. NCBI lineage: Eukaryota > Metazoa > Chordata > Aves > Accipitriformes > Sagittariidae > Sagittarius > Sagittarius serpentarius. Next base: position 14,476,256 of record JAVKLA010000084.1, read on the forward strand.
AAGGAAGAGCAGTAAAATTCCATGCCCTGAGGGGGATAATGGCATATATTGCCCTGAGCCTTTAGCTGAGGCCAAAATATATAGAGAGAGACTTGGGAACTATTTTCTTTCCTAGTGCAATATTTTACCTCTATTGCCCTCAGAACCAGTCAATATTTGTATAATATATATATAAAAATAACCTTAGATAGATGGATAAAAACCAAGTAAAATTCACCTCGGAAAGCCTTTTATTCCAACTGGAAAATTGCCCTGCAAATGTACTCAACACAATACCCACTACTTCACTTGAAAGTGACAGTTGCAGCTGTTAACGTGGCTACATTATCTCATCTTAGGAGACAAATTTCAGGCTATATTTCACTCTAGCCTGGTAATGTATATATGCCCTAAAGACTGCTCTAGCGAGATCTGTCTTGCTGTATAGATTTCAGATACGGATGTATACTTCCCAGGGTTTTTCCCTTCCCCCTGGTTAGTTAGTGAGTGCAGCAGGTTAAGGAAACATCACAGTGTTTCCATCATCATGCCCATTTTGGCAGAGGGGCAAGAAGCAGAAGGGAGAGGAGCCTGCCAGCATCCTGCTCCGGGTCTGTGCTTCCCAGGGATGGTGCGGGGAGGAGACCGGCTCCTCGGTGCCTGGGAGCCATGCTTCGCAGTGCTTGCCTACCCTCAGTGGTATCATGGGCACGGAGGCGAGGGAGAAGATGGCAGAGATTTGCTAATGCCCCATTTCCATGCCTCTGCCCCTACCAAGCTCGGTGGCTGCCTGCTCCGGCTTGCGCGTGGTTCCCGGGGGGATTTCCGGAGCTGTTCCTCCTTGTTAACCCTGCATCCTTTTGCAAATCTGAACTGAGGGTTATAATGAGGAATTCTGGGACTGTCAGGAAAGAAAATACATAAGTAGGGAAAAAAATTCGTCTATTAGGATTTTAAATAGTCTCATGAGTCTCTCCATTATTTGAGACACTTAAGATCACTTGACAAAGCCCTGGAGAATATACAGAAAGCTAGACAGGGACCTTTGATGGATGTTTTAAACTATCTAATGCCTCTTTTCCAACTCTATCCACTAAAAAATGACTAATTGGTTGCTGTTCTTCATTACTACGATCATAACAGCACCCTGAAAGCGCCCGGCACTCCCGCATGCGAGATGCTGTCTATTCATCCCCAGCTGAGCGTGGGTTGCTGCTTTTTGCCATTAATTTTCAAGGCAAACATCTGTGCCATGCGCTGCGATGCCTGCACGGCATCTTGCCCGAGGAGACCCAGTGCTTTCTGCACACAGTGGCTCCGCACTGGGTAACGTGGACCCTCTCCATGGGGAGCTGGGGCGGGGGGGGGGGGGCTGTGGCTGGCATCACTTCCCAGCTCCAAGGCCGTTGCCTTGGAGGAGCCCTGGCAGCTTTCTGTGCTGCAGCTGGGGTAATAACCCCCTCCCGTGGGCTAGCATGGAGAGTCGGCTCCTGCCAGGAGATCACTTCTTTACGCCAATGTGGAACTTGCCACCCCCCCCCCTCCGATTTTTTTTAAAGGTTTTGAGAAGGGGTGCAGTGGAAAGAGCTCTTTCTTGCTAGAGGAAAGCGCATCGCCTCAGCGAGTTTTCAGCCCGTGACTACAGCATGTGTCTTCCAGCATGGCTTCATAGTGCCAGAAGCGGCCGTTGCATGGAGGTGGAGAAGACTACCCCAGGGCAGCTCCCACAGCAGGGATGAACGAAGGAAGACCAAAGCTGGTGAGCACCTGTAGTCCTGCGGCTTCTGCTCAATGAGGTGAACAGGGAAAAAGTTTACGGGCAGCTCTGAGTAAAGTTTAAATAAAAAAAATCAAGCAGGCAATTTTATCTGGCTAATTTTCTTTCCTGGAATTAGTTGTTTGAATGGAGAAACCTGCTGGAGCAAGAAGTGAGAAAAGCCTTGGACGGAGTGGCTGCGCCTCCCAGGCCCTGAAATTTAAGATCTTTATAAATGATCTGTTAAAACTATAGTGACGATAAGCTTATGAATCATGATCTATATTAATCAGGGCTGCTGATACGGAAAGATTAATTGAAACGTGCAGTTCTACACAAATGATAAAGTGGTAACAATTTAATATCAGACAAGGAGAGTGAAGAAATTACACTCCAAGCTTCATGCATCATTACTATGGATATTAATATTTTACACAGCGCAACAGCATCGGGAATCATAATGAAAATCCATAACTAGTGCACAGACATGATTAAATACAACAGTCTTTAGGTGCTGTTTGGTGACGGGGGCTTAGCCATATTTCACTCCTGCTGCCGGTGATTCGAGTGATAGAGTCTAGACGTGGGTGATTAAAAAGTGTTCCTCCTAAAGGCTGTTAACCTTTTACTACTGAAATGAATTTCTTTGATTTTTAAATTATGCCGCTCACTCTGTGTTTTTTTTTTTTTTTTCCAAATCAAAACCTTGTCCAGAATATCGATAGACTGGGTTCCCCAGGCAGTTGACAAAGCAGAAGCAAAGCACCATGAAGCAGACACGGAGGGGTATTTAAGGGTGGGAAGGAGAAAGGGGGATGGCGGGGGGGGAGAAAACAGGTTAAAAAAAACAGGTTTTCAGTGCTCGTCATTATGGCGGTGCATATATTAGATGCAATACCCGGTGCTGCGGTGGGCCATAAAGGTTTTATCCGCGGGAGTATGGAATGGGCGCATTACTCACAAGTGGCAACAGCGCCAGTGAGTTATGCACCTCATTCCCAACCCGCACCGATAAAAACTTTATGCTGCACCACGCCGTGACGTCTTTTCTCGATGTGGGATTCATCAGCTCTAATGGTGGCTGGATCAGGCCCTTGAGTGAAATGCAGCGTGCAGAGGAAAGTGAGCCCTGACTCAGCATTGCAAAAAAAACCCCCCTCTTTTTCTAAGAAAATGCTTGGGCGCCTATTTAGATCCCCCAAGCTCAGCACTTGAAGAAACGACATCTTTTCTATCTGGCCTTTCTGGAGAGATGAGAAGGGTTCAAACTGGCCTATATGTTATTTGAGCTGCTAAAAATGTGGCAGATTTTAAGTGCAGTAACTCTTGGTCTTGCCGTTTTGGACTACACTGGTGATGGTCAGACGTGTCCCACCCATGCTGCTCCTGGCTCTGCAGCGGTGTGGGATGCCAACCTGAAACCCTGCAGTTTCTGTGGCTGGTGGTGATGGGGGTGACCTGGGAGAGGAAGCCCAACATGTGGGAGAGGGTTTGGAGATGCCATACAGCTTAGGCTGGTTTAGGTGGCATCTGCCTGAAAGCAATTGTAGGTCTGTCTTACGGCAGACTACAAGACCGGTAAAAGTGCAATGACACATAAGCACGCATGAATTGCCATCTTGTACCGTTGGAAGTTTGACTTCTTGTGGGTAGAATAAAGAGTGACCAGCTACCAGCAATCACACCGTAATCCAATAATGCCCAGGTCAATGAACATTTAGTACCCATCGAGTTAAAATACTTCCTTGTGCTTTGTAGAATCAAATTGTTTCACATTCCCTACAGATCTTGGTTGAGTGCTGGTAGCTCCAGTCTCAGGTGCTGTGTCAGAGATCAGAGGTCACAGCTCTCAGACTTGGACCTAGTTTGGCCCATTTCTCAAAGCCCTACTGCTGGCTGTGAGAGACTCACTGATACTCTGCATGTTAAAAAAAAACAAAAGAAAAAGAAAAAAGAAAAAAGGAAAAAAGAAAAGAAGGATAAAATAAAGAAGAGAAAAGAGAAAAGAGAAAAGAAAAAAGAAAAAAGAGAAAAGGAAAAAGAGAAAAGAGAAAAGAAAAAAAGAAAAAAAGAAAAAAGAAAAAAAAAAAGGAACTTTCTGACTTCCATAGCTGGAGAAAATCCATCCACCTCTCCAGCTGTGGTATAGACATTTGTGGGCACAGTTCTGCCTGTGCTTTGGTTCCTTAGTAAGAGCCCTAAAGCTGCTTGTCAGGAGGAAGGAGAAACTAGAAGTTAGCATTTCTCAAGTACTGGAAAGCTCTCTTCTTGGTTAAAAAAAAATACCCAAAACCGCACATGTGAGTATGGCCAGAATTTGGATGTCCTTTCTTCTGTGGCTTTCATGACAAGCAACACATTCACTCTGAAGGAGTGCCAACATCCCGAACCAAGGAAGACAATAATCTATGGGAAGCATGCAGGCACAGATCAAAGGTTTCTGGGGATACTTAATCTCGGTTGTAATGTCTTGAATAAGAAACGGAGAAGCCTGGGACATAGAAAGACTTTCATTGGCCAAGGTCTTGGGTGTTAACTTCGGTTTGCTGATAAATTTCAGTAGACAGTGCCCAAGACATGGAACTTGCACCTGGAGCAGCTGCGAAGGACAGGTCATGCCATAGGACCCATAAATAACATGTACAAAGCTCTTTCCTGAAGCAGAAGAATGCTGGCAGGACAGCAGGAGATGCTTTGCTTTATGGGGGAAGAGGAGAAGGTCGTCAAATACCATGGGCATAGCACATGTACCAGGCTAGAGGACATGCGACAGCAAAGACATGGCAAGGGGGTGGGGGTAGAGGGGAGGATGACAAAGCTTTGGTGCTTCCCTTGTCACTTGAATTGGGGATCCTTTGGATGCACCTCACCTCCCCCTCTCCCTCCAGAGGTTTGAAAACACAAGGCTGAGAGAGAGCAGCTCATAATCAATGACATTAATTAATAAATGAATGGCAGAAAGGCACAAGTATTGCCCCACAAATGAGAAGCAAATCCCAGCCAAGGGAAAAAACGGCAAAACTGTAGCAATTTCTACTCCGTTACCCTTGAGATTTGGCTCCAGATTCAAAGGATAGGCAGGCGGAGAGGGAGGTTGGGAGGAGGCGGGCGGGGGGGGGGGAGTTGGCTCATATTCTGCTGTGACCCAATTCCATACAAAGCATCCTGTAACAAAACACGTCTCTATCTACAAAGTACAAGTAATCTTTGTTTTCAGTACAATACTTATCTGCATTTAGACCGACGATGGCAGTGCTTGGCTTATTTTCATGGATCCAGTTATCCTTTTTATCCCTGTGAGCGAGTGTGTGTGTGTGTGTGTGTGTGTCTCCTCCTCTCCATCCTCCTTGCTGCCTCTTATGCCTGTGCCAACAGAGCAGTACTCGTAGGGTGCTGTTAGACATCAGCAGAGGCGGAAATACCGAAGGTCAGTGCCAGTTAGGGGCTCTCAGGCTGACCAAATTATTTGGTGCCTAGGGAAAGGGTGAGCTTGGGATCCAGTCTTTACGGCATCTAACCGCATCCTGAGGAGCCCTTGGGGTGCTACCACAGGGAAAGGTCGGTACATGGGGCACCAGTCTGCAACTTGGGAGATGCTTGTGCTGCCAGAGCCACTGCCAATTTGCTGTCTGAGTCTCTGCGTCACCTCCAAGCTTTTACATACCCATCCCTGCTGGTAACTTTTGGCAGGGATGGTCTTCTACTATTTGCCTTGACAGTACCTCCCAGCAAGGTAGCCTTGTCTTGGTAGGGCCATCTCCAGGTGTTACTGTAGAGCAAAGACCGCACTGGACGGTGTCTGTCAGACTGGTGTCCCAGACCCCCACAACACAGAGCCATAGAGGGAAGCCTCCCACCAAATCTGGCAGTCCAAGTCATGCTTGCTTCTCCGGCTGTGCCAACGGGTGACGGTAAGTCACCAACTCCAATCCCGGTTTCCCTGTGCTTCCAGTCACTGAGCAGGTCACACCCGGAGAGTTCTTGTCTCTTAAACTCACTGGTATGAGTGAGTTTCTCTCTTTTCTTCAGGTCACAAAAGAAAAGGGTTTCTGGTCTAGAAGATACACTATAATCCAAGAGATCACTGGGCTAATAGCCTTCATGCACGTAGCAAGGAAGAGTAATTTCCAACCAGAGGAACCAGCACTGGGAAATTCCCTGTCTTGGTAGTGCCACAAGTGAGACTGGAGAAATGTAAAAGCCCCTCAAAGCTTTAAAAATCTATGAATCATGGCAAGACTACGTAAATGCTTGGATGCAGAGGCATCAGCCTTTGCAGCCAACTGGACTTCCCCTCCATGAGGATGCCATCATCTGAACTCATCACGCTGCCTACTGGCCATTCTTTGTGCTTTGTGAAGCATCTCTGCCTCCTCCCTTTCATCTCTGTTATTACAGAATACTCACACAGTTCCCATCAGTAGGTTTCTGAATATTTTAGGAGTCCACGCCCATTTCACAAAGGGGAAACTAAGACGTGGGAAATAGAGGTGCTCTGCCCTAGGTCATTCAGTAGCACAACGGAAATTAGCTGTTAAGTGGAATTTTCTTGTGCACAAATGGTATCACCAAGGCTCATTGGAGGTCTAGAAACCATAACCTATGAAGGAGGATTGGAGGGTGTACAACTGTTTTGTCTAAACCACATGCTGATCTGAGGACTTCAGAAATATCTGGGTGGCTTTTTGAGGACTGGCCCAGGTCTGTCATATTGACGCCTCTCTATCCTTTAAATCCTGGCCTTGCTTTTAATTCTTCTCCCCTACTTTCTTGTATTGTATGTTTTATGTTGAGCTGCTACTGAATTCCAGTTTTGTTTCCTATATGTAATCCTTGGTTTTCATCTGAATCGAGCCCTAGAGAGTATCTATTTTTTAAATAAGAACAAGAATAAATACAGGATGTAATACATGTAATTCCACAGTAATCATGTGTTTTACAGACAGTTGACAAATTTGTTCAGCTGGAAGTAAATATACTCATCTCCCTCCATCCCTGCCGCCAACGGCCTCTGTTTATTTGGTAATCAGTGCGACCTCCTCCCCAGAGAGCTACCTGAATTGGTGCTGATAGGCAGATGACTCCCTTGCTCTAGTTTTCCCACGTACTTACGTATTTCCACCTGGTGATTCTTCACCCCCGGCAATCCCTTGAACTGCCTGCCAGATCCTTTGGGAAAGGATCTCTAGGCTCTTCTCCGCTTAGTTTGCCCCGCTGTGGAAATAACAAAGTTTTTGAACCTCTGCTCATGTTTGGATGGGCATAGAAGTGGCGGATGGAGTTAAGGTTGAATATGATTTTCAGCTTAAAGCTCTCCTTTGCAAAGGAATCTGTTTACTGGAAATAAATGGTATTTTCAGTGTGTTATAATGGTGCAGTCTGGGGTTTCTGGTCAGGTTTCGGGGTCATCTAATGAAGCAATTCTTCAGATCTTTCTGGAAAAATCAGCTACTCGTATTCACACAGCATCTTTACTGTTAATTACTTTTCAAGTATAAACCTTACACACAAACTATGGATTTTCTCTGCTTTGGAGCTTAGCTGGAAGATAGAGCTCCTTGTAGGGAGAAATACGGGAAGATGCTAGGGTTACCACTAGAAGTCTGGGTCTTTACACTGTTAGCACATGCGCTGAAGGGGTAAAACCTGCCTGTTCAGCAAGGTCTGAGGGCTTTCGGTGGAAGTGGTCTTCTCCCGGTGCTGACTTTTGCTGGGGCTTATTTGGGCACTTCCAGTCTGCTGCTGAGGTTCCTGGTATCAGGGTGATCTTTCAAATGTTCCCAAATGAATATGCAGGCTCCCTCGTAGCTAAAGGAGAAGTTTGTATTCATTAAATGAAGGAAGACAAAAGGCATTTAAGGTCTTTTAAGAACGATTAGTGGTCGATAAAACTTTTATGTTATATACATTTTGGTGGAAGATAGTGGAGACCAAAACTTTGAGGGAAAATGACAGTTTAAAAAAATGTTTCAACCTGATTTTGTTTTTTACTGTATTTCAAGTGCCCCAATAAGCTTTTTGAGGATTTTTTTTTTTTTTAAAGGAAGTAAACTTTATTTTGCTCTTACTCATGCAGTCCAAAATACAGTTAGAAATGCTGTCTTGAAACAATTTGCAACCTGGAAAAACTGTCTTCTGCCTTGTTCAATTTGTGATTTTTTTTTCTCTTCATAGGTTCTTTGGCCATGGGAAACAAGCGCTGCCAGAAGAAAGCAAATTGCTTTGGTCATGAGACGCAGAATGCTATGGGAGAACCATACCCATCACTCCGTGCTAGGCTTTGCAATCTTAATGGACATTACAACTGATTACATTCTCTCTTTTAGGTAAAACTCAAGATCTTTAAATGCTGCATTTTATCATGGATATAGGTATTTTTCATTTTACAACATGATTCTCAAAATAAAAACATTTCTGGCTATGAGATAGGTGGACAGATCTGGGGAACCATTCATGGGCAAACAATTCAACCTGGGTGCCAGGTAAATAGTGAGCAAAAAGTTGACAACGCATCCTTTACAATCCATTAAAACATGCAAAATAGCAAAGCAGAGCTGATTCTGGTGGTCTAAAAGTGGATACATTAATTAAAATGCTCACAAGATGCAAAAGAGCTGACAGAAAGAATAAAAAAAGAGAGGAAAATTTCCATGAAAGTTGCCAGAGCAGGCAGCATTTTTTTTTTTCTTTAAAACTCCCATTTTCATGTATTTTGACTTGTTGCGACAAAAAAAACCCCTGGCAACACATTTCAATCGCCTGTAACTGACAGAGGAGCCTGAGTTGGGGCTGTGAGGTGGCCAGCAGGTAGTGGTGAAGAAGAGGAAGGGCGAGAGGAGCCCTTCCCCAGCCGCAGCCCCAAGGAGCCAGGCTGAATGGCAGCGGACCCCCTGCTCAGCACGGGACAGGCAGAAAAGTGGCTGTAGATCAAGAAAACACGATCTTGCAGGAAAGGCTCACCTGGAGGAGAAACAGGTGGCATGAGGAGACCGCTAAGATCATTCCTCCTGCTCATTTCCTCTCTGGACAGTCTTTTGCTAGCTGAAAGGCTGCTGAAAAGAGAAAGACAATAAATTGTGTCTGCCGGGGTTAGGAAGAGAAGAAAGAACCCTAAATTGCAGCATGGAAGATTTAAGTCAGATGCTGAGAAAAAACACTGGTTCTAAGGACAGAGAAAGCACTGGAATAAATTTCCTGGGGAGGTGGTGGAGTGGCCAATATGGGATGTTTTCAGGAAGAGGTTAGGTGAACATCCCTCAGGGATGCTTTTAGATCTGCATGATCCTGCCCTGGGCAGGGGGAAGGGATTCAGTGGTATCTCATGTCCCTCCTAGCCCCGAGTCCTGCACCTCCAAAGCCTTTCAGGGGATTTGTTCTGATGTCGGAGCAAGCCCTGGTCAGACAGAGCCATGGCAGGACAGGAGCTGGTGGCTGAGGGGGCTTCTCAGAGTCCCTGAGAGAAGGGGAAACGCAAAGGCTACTCAAGTAGAGCAGCAAGCCACCAGACACATAGCATCGGGGTCAAAGCAGCGTGTCCCAGAACCCCGGCACCTCAGCCTTGTGCTGTGTTTTGTCTCCGGTAGCCCCAGGGCCTCCAGAAAGACGGAAGTGGCCCCCCAGACCAAGAATGAGGCCACCAGGATGGCTCACTCATCTGCTGTGGGGATGACCTCCTGCAGTGGCTACACTTCACTAGAAAAGGGGATCAAGAAGACACTTGTGAGTGCAGAGGAGGAGTTTTCCAAAGACCAGAGCCCTCTTCCATCCATAGAATCCACCGCCAAAAGATGCCAGGAAAGAGCCCCGGCTCTGCTCCACTCAAACCCAGCGGTGGGTTTCATCTCTCTTCCTCCTGCAAGCTGCTCAGACATGCTTCAGCGCAGTGACAGACAGCTGTGACTGCAGTTCCTAAAAATTCAGGAGGTATTCAGATTTCGAATGGTGCCGAGCTGTTAGCATCTGCGTGCCCGAGAGGGACCAAGGCGTGCGAGAAGTTCTGTGTTGCTTCTGCCCACCGCACTGGGGTTAGCGGCTTGGGACTTTGGCAGAGCGCTGGGATGCTGGGAATAAAGAGGTGGACCACTTTTCCAAGGGGACAGAGAAAAAGAGAGAGAGGGAGGCAGGGAAAGGAGGGGCTGGGGAGAAAACGGGAGAGAGAAAGAGAGAGAGAGTGCAGGGAGGAGGGGAAATGAAAGGATATTATTTTTTTTGTATCTGTCATTTCCCTGCTATCTCCCATATGACTTCTTAATCCATCAGAATGCTGGGAAGATAATGTTTTGGGCGAAATAACATGAGAGAGAGGATAGACTCCCAAGGACCAATATCTTTATTGCTCGGAGGATAAACGGATTATGTCAGCCATTTTCTGTTGCTGACAGCTTTTCTTATTAACCGATTTTATTTTTTAATCTTCCAGGGAAGAAATATGGTTTTATGTCACAATAAAACGCCGGTCACATCTAATTCTGCCCTCAAACAAACAGATTTCTGAAAGCCTTGCAGAGAAATTTGAAATAACTTTAAAGAGGGGGTTTTTGGATAAAGTCTTTATCCAGAGGCTTGTTCAACCGCAGTGTAAAAGGTTTAGAGAGAGTGAGAGAGGGAGTGAGAGAGAGGGGAGGGAGAGGGAGAGAAAAGTCCCTCACAGTTGTTTTTCCTGGTTGATCCCTATTAAAAGAAACTCTTCATTGTGGTGTACTCAAGGAAATACAGCTCAGACGAAAGAGTCACATGAATGTTAACAAATATGGCTATTTGTGTGGCTTACGCGCTGCGCTGGGCTTAGAGATGTTGTGCGTGACACTCAGAGAATGAAGGAAGCAATCATTAGCATCCCAGCAACCTGCTTAGCCGCCCGCTTTCATACTCCCCCTTTTGATCTGACACTTTTTTTCCTTCAGTTTTGCCGGGATTACCGCGGAAGATGCTAATAAAGTATCATACACGTTGTAGGCAGAGCGATAAGAAAGTCTGCTCTGGCGAAACTTCGGAGTTGCAAGCCAAGCAGCCTTTGTACTTGTTGCTGGGTTCCCAGTGCAGACCTGAAAACTGGGAGGGTTTTGTTTAATTCCCTTTTTCCTCCCCCTCCAAAAAAACCCCTCTGCAGACGGATCCTGCATACTTCATGTGCATCTCCTGTGGGGATTCAGAGCAGGCTCCACGAAGCTGATCATATCCCAGTTGCTCACAGACATTTCTTTTCTCCATTGACTACGGGAAACGGCGGGGAGCCAAGCCTCATGCCCAAATTTACTGCCATTCCCCAGAGAGGGGTTGCTGCTCTGCCTTTCCTTCTTTTCTCTTTTTAGGAAACACACCCTCTGCTCCTTGGAAATACTGGGTTCACACAGCAAAGGTCTGTAAAAGTCCTAATGTACACCGAAGAAATGACCTTCTCTCTCAGCACCCTTTTTTGGCACACTGCTGACTCTAAAACACCAGCTACCATCCCAAGGAGTGCTGACAAGGAATTAGAACTCAGCGGCATCTCTTGGTGTTTGTTCTGTTATCGATTCTTCCGGGGTTTTTTTTGACTGTAAGTTCCCGCTGTGCTGGGTCCTATACAAACATGTCTTGGCAGGCTCTCCCCCTTCCAAAGAGCTTACAGCCTGAACAAAAACCAGAGGCATTAATAGCTTTTGTTTTCTTGTTTTACTAGTGACATGCCGAGGCACCGAAAAATAAATGCCCTGCCTTCTCTAGGAGGGGCTTTCCCAGCACGGGGGTGCCAGTGTGCTCTAAGGGAATGCTGCACCTTGCGCTAGCAGATCATTGTGCACGGACGACCCGCGCCGGGACAAGGGATAGTTCGCAGGTTCGCCACTGCTGCGCCAGAGGGGTTTGCCAGCACGGTTCTGCCGGCTGCTGGCGCAGGTTTGCTGGCACCATCTCCTGTGCGCTGGCTGCATCCCCAGCATCCTCACCCTGCTCCTCATCCGCAAGCCCAGCCTCCCTCTCTGCCCAAAATATTGGGTGTTCATAGCCAAGAGAGCAGCAAAGCTTTGCCCAAGCAGGCCAGCACTGCCGAGCTCCTGCACTCCATCCACCAGACGTGACGGGTGATGGAGATAAGACCAGCTGCAGTGCAGCCCATGGAGCTCAACAGGCGTGAAGCCAAAGCCGCCTGCTCTGGCCTATAACCCTCTAAAGGCAGATGTAATATCCCAGTCTGTGATCTCTTCTCTGAAGTGGATGTACCAATAACCACCTTAATAATTAGTGAAACACTACCCTGCTCCCCACACAGCGCTTAGGCTGATGAGGAAAGCAAGATGAGGATGTCCACCCAGCCTGTCCCCCACCAGGCTCAGTCAGCTGAGGACTCGCATTGTGCTGGGATGGGGGCCAGGAGCTGGTCCCCACAGACCTAGCTTTTGGGATGTTAACCTTGATTCCTGCTGCGGGAATGGGGTCAGCCCTGTCGCAGGCAATAGGAAGAGGCCAGTGCTGCAAATGGGTCAGCCAGCTCAGCTTCTTGCTGGGGATGCCACTTTCCCCATCGGCTGCAGAGGGCTCCTCCTCCCCTCTTGGATTCTAGGATGGATTAGCCCTTAGAGCAGCTGAAATTTAACCTGTCCTTAAAATGCAATTTTTTTTGCTGTATCTCTTTCCCCGCCATGGTGTCCTGCGGTAGTGAGTTCCACAGGTGCAGAGCAGACAGTGCTAAAAATATTCTCATTTTTTCAGGGGTGACGAACTGAAATCCATCTCTCCTTTCCCTGCTGTTTTGTTTTGTTTTGTTTTTTTTCTGAATACCTCTGGCAGAGCTGCTCCTCTCTCCAAAGTAAGCTGTCCCAGTCCCCCCATCCTCACTTCTGATTAGGGCCACGAATAACATCTAATAGTCTTATCACTTGGCTCCAACGCCTCTAATGCTGCTGTAGTCTTTTCAAGAGGAAAAACACTACTGCAAACGAAATGGCATCTCTGACACATGTCAAGGCATTACCACGCTCTCCAGCCCGCTGCTGGGCGGCTGCACGTCTGCCGTGCGGCTGCACTGCTGCTGCACCAGGAGCAGAGGTCTCTGCTGAGCTGCGCGCAGTCTCGCCAGAGCCTCTTCCTTCCCCTCAATTAAATTAAAACCTTCGGGGCGGACAACTTCAGCCCCTGCTCTGGGTGTAATGAGAGCTGCTGGAGGCCTGGCTCCCTGCTGAATGTGGAGGCGGGGAGGCGGGGGAGGCTGGGTCTGAGCCCCAAAGTCCTGGCTGTACCTCCAGCCAGCTCTAGTACCAGTACGGCTCATCCCCTGGTACAGTCCACGTCATGCTGTCTGCAGTGCACTGACCTTCACAGCACCTCTGAGAAGATAACGTCACCCCAAGGGTCCTCATGGGGAAAGTCAAGCCAGCGCCCGGCTGGGTCCTCAGCAACGTGGTGGTGGATCCGGCAGGAGAGGCGGGCGGATGTGGTCCTGAGATCCTACATCCTCATGGCCTTACGTGAGGCAGCTCCGGCATCACCCAGTGACGCCGGTTTTGTTGACAGAAAAACATACCCTGTCACAAAAATGCGTTTTTTTTTTTATTAATAGGAATTGGTGTTTACTAAAGAAAACTGCTTTCCCCCCCCAAATCAGATTTGTCTTCCTAACAGAAAAACGTTGAGTGGGGAGGGTTGGGGGGAGTAAGGATGATTTGGTCCCTCTCTTTCTGGGGTAAAAGGAGAGGAGAAGGAAACCTGAGGGAAGAAGCATGGGAAGGTTTACTCACCATAAATGATCCCGCCAAATATTTAACTTAGGAGTTGCTTGCTGCTGTTTCTAAAGCTTACGATTTTCCCTGAACTGACCCTCACCATCAATGGGCAAGGCCAGATCTCAGCTTAACTGAACTTCTATCGCAGAGAGACAGGATTGTATCTTCAATATTTTAAATACATTAAAAAATATATACCTGAAGCAAGGCATTCAGAAACAAATCTATCCCTATTCTGATGAATTATGCTGAAAGAAAATAATCTTTCCTGGCGTTTTCCTGCAGGCAGCCGGGTGACCTACCAAAATCTGTTGAGCTGAAACTTGTTAAACTAGTGCCCAACTTTCACCTCCCATGGCGTTTTCACAAGGAAGATGAGGATTCCCAGGCTGGAAGGGCCACATGGGCAGCCGGGGAGGTGCAAGGAGCCTGTGTAGTGCATAGAGCCCCTCCTCTTGATCCAAAAGCATTAAGGCCCTTGAGCTTTTTATTTTCTTCTCTCCCCACAACTTAGCTGGGAGATGTCTTTAAATCGTTTCATGGTTAACCATCCTTGCGGGTATGTACAATACAGCCATTTTAAATGCATAAATTTTTTTGTCTTAAAGTGTCACGAGTGTTTTATATCTGAGTAACATGACTATCCCAATTTTCTGTTGCTCATGCATTTTCAAATATTTTAATATCTACTGCACCAAAATCATCCCCCTCCAGTTAATGAAGACTGCAATATCCATTACAGTTTACACAATTAGGTGGTCTAAAGTCTTAATGTTTAAACTGCTTTCAAACCCTGTCTTGCCCCACCCCAAAAATCCAACAACCCCTCCCCCCAAATAATCAATAACAGTGAGAAAATGCCCCTATCCCACCAGAGCTCACCCCAGACTCCAGAACCCAAACACACACCAGGATGAAGAACGGTATTTTTGAAAAGAGAAACCTTTTTTAATCTAACCTCCCACCCTTCTAGCAGGTGCAGGGTATTTTGCTAAAGACTTGCCTTCCTCACGGAGCTGTGGGAGATGAAGAGACTTATTTCCCACCATGTATTTTTCCCAGTCCTCTGTTCAGAAGTGAACAGCATCCCCTCTTCCCTCCGGAACATAGGACGCAACGGGATGGAGCCTGCGGACCGGTGCACAACCCTAGACTTAGGGATATCAGACGCCAAAGTGAAATGAGCTGAGCTTTTTGGGTGGCTGCTGCAGGGTCAAAATATTTACTGATGACCTTGGCCCCTGGCTGGAACTTTGATGAGGCTTTTGGCGCTGGGCTGCTGCAGTCCTGCTAACGAGCACCCTTCCCCGGGCTGCACCGAGTCCCTCCGCAAGACGAAAGCACAAGCCAAGCAGAGAACAAATAAAGCCACATTAATCCCAGCTCCATTAGAAACACAGAAAATAAATAAATGCTGTTTTCAAATGTGGAAAAAGAAAAAAAAATCAATAGGGAAAGAAATATTATTTTTAATCTTCTAAGAGGTTTTTACAAACAACAGGGAGGGGAAAAATTGAAAGCCATGAAAAAAGACTTGCCAATGTCCTTTTAACCTTTATTTATTATCACTCAGTCCACATCAGCCCCTGACTGCAAGATAATTTGGAATTTCATTTTAATTTCAATGTATCACATAATTCAACACAGCTTTCCATGATTTTTTTTAATTTATTTTTTTTTGTACTGGAAACTTTAAAAATCTCTCTATAGGAAATGCATCTAAAAAAAAAACTCACCACAACATAACCCTTCTGCAGCAGTTACTTAATTTATAACATGAAAAGGGTTTGTGCTAAAATATGATAAAAATAAAATCAACAAACTTCAAAAAAGGAATATTCCTTAATAACATGCTTTAGCTTGAAGGGTGCCTGCTCCTCTGCTTTTCTTCAGCTTTGTCTGCTGCTCGCATTAGAGTGCAAGTTATTTTGAGCCTGGCTTTTTGGAAGCCTTGTACTGCATGTTGTTTAGATGTGTTCAATGGCGTGAGTCTGGCTGTATTAACGGCGAGCTCAGGAGGAGCCTGGGGCAAACTGGTAGACAGAAGACTTGTGTCACCAGCAAGGGACAAGCGGAGGCAACTCATTCCCCATGGGGATCGTGCCGCAGTCCCCTTCACTGCCCATGAGATGGGGTCCCGTGGAAGATGCCTCTGCTTTCCCTGGCCCAGATCTCATGTGGTCCTCAACAGCGCTTGTCCAGGATGACAGCGAGGTCTGTTCTTCCCTCCCAGCTCCTCCGAGCACCTGGGGGCCGAGCGGCAAACGGGCTGCGGGTCCCCTCGATGCGGCGCCCGTTAGGTACCGCTGCCTCCCCTCTGGCTCCAAGATCAGGGTTAAGGCCAGCTAGGAGAGCATTGCCTTCTGCATAAGTGAGCATGGGAATCCGTATCTCAACCCATGCCCAAACAAACCTCAAAAGAGGAGCTTGAGCTGAGGTGGGAGGGAAGAAACTTTTTGATACAACCGTCCACTTAATGGATGTCTCAGCCTTGGGCTTATTTGTTGTCCTGGAGCTCCCTTGATTGCACCATTTTTCTTGCAAATCATGACTAATTTGTAGAAGAACTTCCTTGGGCTCTTTCTCTTTTTACTACATTTTTATTTTTAAAAAATTCCAGAGCATTAATTTACTTAATAGGACCTGATGCAGGTGGTGCATTTTGCCTAGGATCTTGGCACTGGCTGCGGGCAGGAGGAATCTCATATATTCACGTCAGCCTCCTCCACAGCCATGTTTATCAGGGGGCTCCTTAAGTGACAGGCACAAAAGGGTTTTTTTCGTACTCCAAATTGCCTGTTATTACAGAGCATCAAAAGGCCCCGCCTCCCAGCATCGAGCCTGCAGTGAAGACAGCAGAGACCTGGCAATGAGCAGATAGACAATAAATTGTCTTCTGAAGAAAGCTACACCCCAGCCTTCACAGCAGCCCCCAGCAGCGCTCTGAAGGGTAGGGGCTGTTCCACTGTGACCGGGCCATGGAAAAAAGGCAATAATTAAAAATGCTGTTCCACAGCGTATCGTTGCATCGGTACAGAGACCACTCTGCCCTACTGTGATTGCCTGCCCAGATGCATCCAGAAAATGTCACCAAGGGGCCCCTGGATTGCAGGTACAGGTGACATTACTTGTGACGTGCCAGCTGGGGAGGAGAAACCCAGGCTTTGGCTGGGTCTGCTTTAGAGCATGGATTGAGCGAAAGCAGCAGGGCATCCAGGAATGAAACGCCCAAGGATACGCGCTCCACTCCGCTTAAAACCCAACCAGCATTCACCTGCGACCCTGCCATTCAGGTGTGACCATCACTCTTGCTCGCTCCTCCATGCCTCTCCCTTGGCTTTGCGAGGAGCTGGAGAAGCTCTGTGGGTGTCTGGCCTGGAGCCAGCGCTTGGCCAGGCTCTGAGCACCGAGGACACGTCAAGACTACCAGTCCAGAGACAGTCAGAAGCAAGAGCTGGTACCCTGAGGTAGCATTTCTCTCTACCTTTGCCTTGCTCAGAGGGTAGACATTGAGGCCAACAGCAGGTTTATCATCAATGGAGTTTGACAGCAAGAGGGTGAGCCTTACCCCACCGGAGAGGTAGCCATCTGCGTAATCTACTCCAAAAGTCTCTGGGATGTTCAGTCACAGACAGAAAGACTGATCTTCTGAATGCAAAGGGTGGGTAGGTGCAAGGCCCCATAAAAGCTCCTGATGGCCATTAGGATCTCCAGCTCCCTGCTGGGTGAAACCTTCTGCACCAAAGAACCGAGCACTGTAGGTTCAGACCCCAGGGCTGAGTAAAAGACTTCCGCCAAAAAATAAAACACTGCTTTCCGCTCTCCAAAGGAGCACAGTTGCTAGCGAGGTGGCAATGGGCTTAATGTCTCTTCTCTAATGTTTACTAGTCTCAAAAATATTCATGGGAAAACAGACCTGGACAGCAGGTAATATAGAGAGACACTAAAAAAAGCCAAGATGGCTCTGAAGGATCCCCATTCCCGAGCCCCATCAGCTGTGTGTCTCAGAAAGCTGATGTGTCTGGGAGGCAGCTAGTCTCGTTTCTGCACAGCCCCAAGCCTGTTTTCACATCTAAACGAAGAGTAACAGCAATGAGACTTGGCTGAAAATGACGATTTCTGAGACAGAAACGTAGCTTTTTGAATCAGCAGAATTATCCATGAGCAAATCCCCTTTTTATTTCATCAAAAACCTGTGGGAAAATGGATAGTTTTTGTAGGTATAAAATGAAATAATTTTAGTGTTCAGATATTCATGGTGCCCCCACGCGTGAGACAATAGAGGTCTGCAAATCACGAACTTTTCCTGCTTTTTCTCTGGATGTTTTTGTGGGGGGAAACGTTTTTGTTAGAGACGTCTGTAAAATTAAGAAGAATAATTTCAGCTCAGGAGCTGCTACACTTTGGACTGATCAACCTGCACCAACCCCAGCAGAGACGACAATTTCATGCAATTATTATACACCACGATACGCAAGCACAAGCGACCAGTCCGGGAGCAGAACAGCAAACTCATCATGCCCTATTTAGCAAAATGTTCACTGCCAACATGAAATTCTGACCCTTGCATTTTATTAAAAGGATTATATCTTAAAGCAAACTATTTCAGTCCCTTAGCTAGCTCCTTTCTGTGAAAACTTTCAAGACAATTTTGAGGACCGTGGCAGGATCCAGATGAAACAGTTCTGCCTTTCCATTTTATTTCTTCCAGCTCTCTCCAGACGTGCTCAGATCCTTTTCTTCCCCTGGCATGTCCCACCTCATGGTGTAAGCCTCAATTTGCAGAGGAAGCACCCTTTCACGTGATCTCATCTCGCTTTTAAGCAAATGCATGCCGTTGAATACGTTGCTGTGGGGTCCGCGTTTCTGCTGGTGGAAATGGACTCGAGCAAGGAGCCGGCAGGTCTCCACCGGGTGGAAGATGTACCCAGCAGGTCACTTGCATGGCCTGGAAAGCCACAAAGGTGTCTTCAAGGCCAGAGGTGCTGAAAAGGCAATTTTACCCCAGATACGTTTTGTATCCGTTCTAGTTAATCATAAAAAATATACCGTTTCTATTGTATAGGATTGCATACGTATGTCGCAAGGAAAGGGGCGGGGGGGGGGCACATGTTGTGGTAGATGTGATAGAACAGCTTTGTGTCAAATGAATAGGTAGGTTTATTATAGACTTCCCTTGCTCCAAGCTTCAGATGAGAGAAATCCTATAATCCCGCCCTGCTTTAATACTGGATTAATGTGGATTTGTTAATAAAATGCTAGTGAAATCGAGAATAATTTGTAATTAACTCAAACTTCTACTCCCCGCATCATTTTGAATATTTTTTAATAGAGATGAGGAACAGTTTCCGTGGCTGCACATGCTCCAGCAGAGCACTGCAAATGGGAGTCCTGGTGAAAAAAAACAGAAACCACTGCAATCGAGCAGCTGGAGCTCATGGCAAAAGAAATTCCACCCAGACAATGCTGAAATACCAGCCACAACTCTGCAGGCCTGGGCAACTGGTTTCTGTTACCAGAACCCCGTTCAGGTGCAAGATGACAACACTTCTGAGGATAAAAACCAAACCATTAACCCCCAAACCAATGAGTGCACAAGCAGGTAAGTGTTGCAACAAGCAAATACAATATGAACAATACAGAAACTACTTAGCAGGTATGGCAGATTTAGAATCGCAGCATTAATACTGCCCAGTGCTACCTCCTCAACGGCATGAAATTTGTCTGATCTAAGATCTGTATAGGCATGCAGAAACAGAGGATTTGTCCTACCACATCGAAGCGGTTGGCCATCCGTCTCCACATCCTGCCTCTTGCAATGGTGAAAAAATGAACTGACTAATTTGTTCAAAGATAACCATGCTGTGCTCTGCTGTGAGGCAGAAGAAAGGTGGAAGAGTCAGACACGGACAAGGCAATTTTACCCTGGATAATTTTTGTGAAGGTTTGCATCCACTGCAATTAATCGTAAAAATATACCGGCTCTGTTGTATATGATTGCGTATGCACATGGGTCGGGAGAAGGGCCAGCGATGGAGATGAGAGGGTCTTCCAGAAGCTGCTTGGAGGATTTGCCTTCTTTAGACACAGACTAGCCATACCCCTGTAGGGAGAAGGTGCCATTTATTTTTCCATAGCAGAACCGACTCCCATGAATAAATCTCGCTTTGACAGGGAGTCAGACAAATCCAGCGTGAGTGACGCCTATCTGCGACACTGCAAACAAGGGAGGATGCTTCAGAGAGAAACAGAGAAAATCCCCTTGCTGCATTAAGCCTGACAAACTCAACTGGTGTCATGGGTCGCAATCTGCAGCATTAACCATCGCTATCGCTCATTTCAGCCTGGCTTTGACCGCTTCACCTGGAGCTCTTATCACTGCCTGCCCTTGGCCGCAGAGCGGCACTTTTGAAACTTCCCAGCCATTGACCCTCAGCACAGCCCTCCCCTCGGATCAGACTCACTTACAGCTGGGGTCATCGGTCAAAAAAGCCCAGGAGAGTAGCATCTGTCCTTCATCTTCCTCAGCTTTGGGGACAGCTGTCTGCCAAAGGCGGATAACAAAAATAAAGACGACTTTTTACAACTACTTCTATCCTCTAGGCTAAGTTTTTTAAAGGACTCATAACCTGTAGCTAAGACTTGGTATTCAAGAGAGAATTCATTTCAGCTTTGGCTCTGTGTCTCTATTTCTTCCCTAGCTTTTTTTCAGTCTGGAGACATTATACATCCCAGCATGAATGTTTTAATGGGAATGCTATGCAGTACAAAGCTTAGCAACTCACAACAGTTGGTTATATCCGCTCAGTTTATAAGCCTCCTGGCCAGCTGGCCTGCAATTTCGGGCACCGCCTCACTTAATAATGTTTCTAACCTGTGCCAGCTGCTATTTTAGCAAGTTTGCTCCTCATTTAGGGGAGAATCAGTTCAACTTGATTTGCCCTTTTTTAAGCTGTAGAGAAAGGTCTCTATTTCAGCTGTGAGCCTGCTGTGGTATTCCTTGACGGTATCGTCAACTGCTTGGACCTGGTATTGGTAAGGGAATACCAGCCAGTCCTAAAAGATAGTGTGTACTCCAGCCTGCCCGTGGGGTTCTGGCTGAGACCCTGTCCTCCTGCCCCAGGCTTTGCTGCAAAATGACACTGGGGAGCCATAAAGGACAACACTGAACTATTAGACACCATGCACAAGTCTATTCAGCTCCCTCCATCATTCAAAGGCCTGTCACGCTTTCCCTGCCATTAATTGGTGACATCAAATGTTGATTTATTTAATTTTTTTCTTTTATGGAAACAAGCTGCCTTGAGAAACGCTACCTTGTTGTCAGACTTGCATATACCCAGCAACTATTCGGAAAAGTAAGTGCAATTTCACAGTTACCCCAGGCCTTCCCAGGCTCGTTGGGAGAGCCTGCTGTCACGACTGTTGCTTCGGCAGTGCCTCTCGTGCCCAACCCAGCTGTGATCCTGCACTCCAAATTCCTCTGCTGCTCCCACCCGCTTTTCAAAATGTCCTGGACTTTTTAATTCTGGACCTTGGCAGAACCCAAAGCAAACAGAAACTGTTCTGTTAAGTGCTGTAGACCTCTCTCCTCCTCGGGGGAACTTGAGAATAAACTACTTGGCACCCAGCTGATCTCTGCTTTCATTTCTGTCCCTGGCAACTCATTGTGCGTGAGGTTAGACGAGGTATTTATGTCTCTTGAGTCCATCTGGAATCTCACCATTTAATTTGGTTCATTCTTACTTGCACCTTTGTTGTCTGTATTCTTCGTACCTTTGTTGTATGCTGGGTTGGAGGTTTTTTTCCCCTTTCCCTTCTGACCCTCAGATGGTAAGTCTTTGTCTAAGGCTGCTGCTTTGAAAGGCATGGAGTTTGGATGGCACCATAAGTGTCAGAAGTGCTCCCTCTTGAATAGAGGCAACTTTGTATGGAGAAATCTAATACCCTTTTATTAGACCAATCAGTACAGCTGGAAGAAATGGACAAGTATTCAGGCACGTGAGCCCTTTTGTATCTCTCCAAAATTCACATTCTCTTTAAAACACTTTGCTTGAAACAGTTACCAGAGCATTTACACAAAACACCTTCTGGGAAGGGAGACAGTCCCTTGCTCCACTGAGAGACAATTTCCAGGTCAAAAGCTTCGCTTCCAACCTTGCCTTGGTCTGAAAACAAGGATTTGGTTGCCTTTGGGTTCTTAGACACCAATGAGGTGTGAAAGCGGAGACCTTCTGCAGGAACGCGCGGTGCTTTCCACACAGCCCTGTTTGATAGTGATGTGAACCTAACGACTTAGCGAGTCATAGGGAGCCTCATTAAACTCACCAGAAGTTTTGCAGAAAATGAGGTCTCCGACATGAGATCTTAGCGCCGGCTCTAGAGCAAGGTCTTCTGGCCACAAAGCTAGTTCGAGGGAAGGGGGCTGGCTTATCATTTTGCTGAGATATTCATGGATGACCAGTACTGCCAGACCAAAGATGGTGAGACCCTGTCCCCAGGGAAGGGTGCATGAAGATAAATAAGTGTAACACAGATGCAGAGGTGATGAAAATACTGTGTTATTGACATCTGGATAGGGCAAAGAGGCTTCCTCTGAGTTAAGCCTCCCCAAGGGAATCAAAGGGCAGGGATTCCTGAGAGATTTTTCTCCTTTATATGAAGGTCATTGCATCCAGGACCAGAATAAGGACCACATTACTTAAAATGGCTCATTTTGAATCTCAAATAATAGTCCATACTCTAGGCTCTTGGACAATGCCCTCCAGCTCCATGATGTTTGTTTTCCTGCTTGCCGAGCGCATCTGAGTCCTGCGTGGATCTGAAGGAAAACCAGTGCAGGCTGAGTTCACAAAAGCTCTGCAAACCAGAAAAAGGCAAATTATTTTATATATCTCTATCATGGCTTCTCTTATTCATGTCGTGTCTAAATTATGTAGCCATGATCTTTCTAATCTCTCTTTGGATGGACATCTTTCCATGCCCTTAATAATTTCCTTTGCCCTCCCCTAGACCTTTCCCATGTCTGCATTTCGAGGCGGGGAGGCCGGAATAGAAAACATTATTCTGGGTGAAGGTGTATCATGCAGTTCTGTAATTCCATTACAGCGTTTTCAGTATTATTCTGTCTTTTTGAACGCAGCCAGGCATTTTCTTGGTTTCCTCGATCATCAATGCATTTCAAGATTGCACTGAGCTTCTGGCAAAGACAACCAGGATTTGTACCAACAACTTGCTTTTTTTTTCTCCACCCCACCCCCCCTCCCCAATGCCCCAGGTGCCTCACTTGAGATACCGTACTTGGGTCCCAATTTCTCAAAAGGTAATGCTCAGTGCTAGGAAGGGCCGGTCCTTTCACAATGGTTTATGTTGAGCTCTCTGCCATGGGATGGGAGAAGGACAAACACTTCTCAGCAGTTTTCCATCTCCTGTTCTCTGAGAAACTTGGTTCGCTCTACGATTTTCAGAGGGAAGTTGAAGTTGTAACTACCCTATATTTTTGGCATTCCTTCAACTGCCTGGGGCTTGCCTCCAGAATTATTTGGAGGAGATTTCTAAGGGCGATGAAACAGGTAGGTGAAAAAACAAATGACGTTAAAACCCGCTAATCGAAACCTATCTTTCCTCTAATTAATGTCAACATAAACTGAGTAATTCCTATTTTAGAGCAGCCTAAGGAAAAGCTCTTTCCTGAAGGAAGTGTGCAGGGCCAGAATCATGTATCCAGCAGGAGGTTTGCTTTGCTTAACTTTTAAAGTTATTTTCTGTTCTTCTGCAGGACAGGAGAGGAAATATCCAGCTGGCATCTTCCACTTCTCTTCCTTTTCACGTGCTGAGGATAAAGCAGGTGGGAGCGTACGTGAGAGAGGCCTTACTGAAAAGGAAATCTGAGCATCCATGGGCTGCCAGGAAGCCCACTGTCCTCCACTGTAACCAGTGGCTCAGCAGTACCTCTGAGGAGGCACTGGACACTTCAGTAGCCTCTCGGTGAGGTTTTAATGCCCTTAGATGCAAGGAAGGACAGGGATGCTGAATGCCTTCACGGCTCAAACTGAAGGACCAGCTCTTCAGGCACAGAACTGAGAGTTTTACTTTTACTCAGGTCCAGGATTCATCAAGAGCTTGTAGTTCTCTTGACCTCAGTTTTGCTGCCGTTAAGAAGACAGAAGCCTACAGCAGGGCTTTGAGTGGCTGCAAGAAAACTAAATCAAAATGTGTTCTTCAACGTAAAAGGTTCCCTGTGGTCTGAGTTGGGGAGCTGCTAACATCTCCTGTTCCAGCCTACGTTGGAGGGAATTCCCAGTGCTAGCTGCGAAAGTACAAGAACATGAGCCAAACCACACACGCATACTGAAAACAATAAAAATGACCATGCAAGAAATGCGCTCCTTACATCTTGACACCTCTGAGCTCAGTTTCCACATGCTGGAGTCAAAGAACTTGAAGGCGTTGGTGTGCAGAAAAGCACCAGTTTGGTGGTGGGGGCAGGAGGACACCCCGGTGGAGCCGGCTGCTTTGTGACACCCCTTCCAGGTCCTGCAGGGGCTCTCAGGGAGCATTTTGTTCACCCCATGGACTGCTGCTTCCAAAGCTGAGCCTAAGAGCAGGCAATGACTGTGTCTCCTGGGTCTAACGATGAAGAGACTCTACATTCAATTAGACAGAGTTCCCAAGAGTGTCTGACCACAGGCTGCAAGGCTATAGGAGGGCTTCTGAGGACCTTAGATCAGACCATCAGCATGACCAATTAATGCTGAGCTACTGGCCTTGTTAATTGTGATGAAGCTTCCCAAGGGGAACGGGACTAAATGAGCAGTGCATATCAAAGAGTAACTGAAAAGCCATTATGTATTATTGTCTCTTTGTTGATTTGAAGAGGACGTGATGAACTAGGTACTAATTACATTAAAAAACACTGTATTCTAAACCAATCTCTCCTCTAATTAATGTCAACATAAACTGAGTCATTCCCATTTTATAGCAGCCTAAGCAAAATATTAGTTACCGAGGGCAATGCATGCAGGGCAGCTCTGGGATGCGCAGTATTGACATGTCTTGACTGGGGAGCCAGAAATTTCCAGTCCCAAAGCACAGAATCGAGATGCAGGTAACATCAGGGTCCCTTGGTTACATTTCATTCAGTCCCAAGTCTTTCCACACCACCATGCAGCTGCATACAGCCATGTCCTCATGCATGCAGCTGCGGGCACAGTCGTGTGTGTGTGTGTGCATTGCACAAAGCCATTTTTCCTCAGCGTCAGGAAAGTTCCCCTTTCCACTTAAATGGCTTTTTTTTTTTCTGATTCATTTTTACTTTATTTTAGTTTATTTTTTTATTTATTTCTCTTCTGTATCCTTTTCAATCTGGAAAGTGACTTGGCCTCTCTTCCCCCCATCTATTTTCCTCCTGCCACTATTCAGTTTAGGCATGAAACACAGAACTAGATTGAAAGCATTCAATGGCCATTCAATCGGAGAAGAAAAGAGCCCCTCAGAGCTTTATTAGATATGAAGATCCACAATAAAAATCAATTTCTGCCTCTTTATGCAGTTTAAATGACAAAGCACCCACCCATTCTGCAGCCATTGTGCCTGGGAAATGTAATTCAGCGCCGGAGCTGGGACCAGAACACCACGGACTCGCTGACCTGCGCCGGCAGATTCCAATATGATACAGACCTTTGCAGATAATGACAGCCACTTCATCTCACCGCAGGAAAAAAAAGTTATCTGATATCTTTGAGGGTTAAAAGGCTATGTGGGCAGCATTTTTAATAGCACTCTAAATCAGCATCTTAAGAACACCTCTCCTTTTTTCCAGCACCCCCCTCACCACCTTTTTTCCACACATTTGGTCCCCACTGGCAGACCTCAGACATGGTCTCATGTAGCCTTTACTCTTTGGGGAAGAGTCCTCCCCGGATGTTTCGCTGAAAGCGAGCGGATTAGAGAGCAAACCTGATGACTGCAAACATTCAGTCAATCAGTGTGACACGCAGGAATTTTGTTTAGGGAGTGTCTGCAGCTCTCTGGGTAAGTGAGGGCTGCGAAGTGCCGTGGGGCAAAGCTTTCCGGTCCGACTGCTGAGATGCTCTGGGCAGGTCGGAGCCGTGCCAGGGAACGAGCAGCAGCCAGGCTATCGTCCCCACGGTTTTCCTTAAATCACTATTGCAACTGGCTCTTTCGCCGTGTAAAAAGCTAGTTTTTGTTGGAATCCCACTGAACTCTTGGCCTAAATTGCGTTTAAGAGCAATGAGTTCCTTGGGGAAAAAAGGACCCTGCACGTAAATGTTTTTTGCATTATTTTTTATCATTTTTCTTTTATCCTTATGTTATGGAAAAGGGTCAGCAGAACCGCCGCATCAAGCTTCACTGCTGTGTATATTCTATGGTTCCCGTTAGATTTACTTACACAGATTTTTTTTTACTGGCGATCATGCTGACTCCAACACTCACAGGCTTCGAAAGCTGCACTCATTTTACCAAAAATTAAATTAGGAGAGGAAAACACAGAAGAAAAGTGAAGTTATGACAAGCCCAGGAGGTCCCGCTTTTGCACTTGGAGAAGGAAACCCTTCCCCTTTATGTGCCCAAATCACTTTTCTTTCCCCACGTTTTAAAAATTCGCTTGTAAATAACGCCACCGAATGATGTCACAGCGGAAATGAAATGCTCTGATCTGTCTCAAATGAGTCTGAACCCTTCAGTGACTAATTTCAAAACTTCGCAGAGCTTCTGTTCGTTTGAAACGGGAGGAGTTATAAATGCTGAAGTGGAATCCGTGTCCTCCACAGAACGACTCTTCCAGTCCTCCATCACACACGTCTTTCAGCATCTCTGGCCAAAACTCCTCCCTACGTGGCAAAGAGTATTTTGAATGAATTGTAATTCTTGCTATTCCCCCTCGGCCTCGTGGCAGCTTTATCTTAATGAAGATGTGCTGTGTGCCTTTTGCAAGGCTTTTGGGCTACCTCAGGATAAAATTTTAAGTAGGAGGAACGCGTTCGGTCGAGTCTGACTTTTTTAAAAATATAATTTTATTTTTAAAATGTTTTGGTGTGTTTACAAAATAAAGTAACTCTGAGACTTTCTCTCCTTGGAAGTACATGTGTGTGTGTGTGTTTGTTCCCTGGGAAGCACTACCCTTCCTGGCTGCGGAGGGAGCCGAAACCTGCCATGAGCCATTGCTTGCTCCTGTGTTCTGGAGCACCCATAGCACCTTACTGCTGAGCAAGTGTTTTATGGAGAAGGTAAGCAAGCTTGTGAAACCGCCGTGTCCACAAAGGCAGATACCTCAGATAAATCAGGACACAAACTAGACGTAATGCAGATGCAATTTCCTGAATAAAGGCTGGGGGCTTCCCACAGGGTGGGGGGCAGTCCCCTGGCTCAGCATGGAGAGGTACCACCAGACCCGGTGTGAGTACGTCCCTTTCCTTCTCTGTCATCCAAAGGACCACATGTCTTGATGTGACAACGGTTGGAGGTCATCCCAGCCCGCTGAATTATTTCGGAAATGGTGCTGCTGGGTGTGCAGCGTGCTCTGCAGTCCATGTGGGGCAATTAGTCCATCTACCCGGGGACACCAATGAGATGTGCATTAACAAGCTCCTGTATACAACATGGAAAGAGGAGAGACAGTTTATTGGGTTTTCCATTTAGAAGAGGACCTGTAAATTATTGCAGTGCTGTGACGAAGTCATTTAGTGATTGCTCTCTCTCAAGACACGTTATCTTCTGGAGGTCCCACTGCAGCACTGCCAGTGGGCAACCCAAAGTGTCTGTGCTGTGAAACCCTGTGAATGGCCCTTGCAGAGGAAACAAGGGGGGAAAAGCACAACACCAGCGCCTGGGAGTAAAAAACAGGTGTGCTGTGCACTCCCTGTGGTGTATCACCTTAAAGTCCCAGGAGACATGCCAGAGGCTATGTGTGAGTAACGCTAGAACCTGTAATTACTAATCGCTTCATCCAGGTGTAGCGAGGTGGGGAAAATCATTATGGCTAAGGTTCACACGAACCAAGTGAAGTGAGATCTGGCATAGCTGAGTTAGAAGGATAACCCTGTTACTGCTAATGAGACTGCTCCTTTCAGAAAAGGCAAGAAAAAACGTGGGTAGGTGCACAGATGTGGCACAGGGAACTACTGAGCCACAGGTTCAGGTGAAAGGATGGGGCTCAGTCTTGACTTTGTACAATACACTCAGCACCGAGAGCCAGGATTACAGCTGAGCAAAGGCCAGTGTCAGGATCTGATGATCCAGTCATGACCTGAAGGGAGAAGATGAAGGGTGTCCAGAGATACTAGAAATGTGCAGGACGCTCACACCTGGGTGACAGGTATGGGGGCTTGTGGCCAGAAAAAGAGGCAACGTCAAGGATGGAGAGGCAGCCACGGGCTTTGTGGTGGGACGCACGGGGAGAAGAAACTCGGTTTGGTGCCTGATGTCAAGAAGAGCCGTGGTGCTGATGTGGTGCACCTGTATGAAAGCAAATGCAATTCCGGGATGACTCAGGCAAGGTGTTTCCAGTGGAGAGAGGAAAGCATTCATGCCATCGCGCTCTGCACCACTGAGTCCTTGTCGGGAAAACGGCCACTTCTTCCAGTCACCCGTTGTTGGGGAAAGATGGGCTCAACAGGAACCATGGCTTGGTAAGGCTTGGACAGCAAGCAGGGAGACAGAAACATGACCCACACATGAGGCAGAAAGAGCTTGGCTTGGTTACTCCAGTAAAAGGGAAGCTGGAGGAATATGAAGGAAATATATCGGGGGATTAAACACGAGAGAGAGGAAAGAGTTGCTCCAGTCGAAGGGCAGAAATGGCACAAGAGCAAAGTGAGATAAAATAGCCATGAATAAATTTAGGCAGGAAATCAGTGACCATGAGAAGATCCATACTCTGGAAAAGCCTCCAAAAAGGCTGGAAACTCCTGGGAGACAAAAAAAAAAAAAGTTGGAAACAGAGGAGATTATAAAAGGGAGGAAATGAAGAGACATGCCAACTTAGTGCACAGAAATGCTCCCTTTCAATCCTGTATTCTGGTGGCACTAAAAGGCCAGATAAAGATAAACGTGGCTCTTTTGTTTTTGCACATATATATATATGTATGTGTATATATATAGACACACACGCATAGTATTTGTGCAGATGGATTATCATCAATATAATCAAGGTCAAAGCCATCACACTCCCAGCCCTATAGTGACAGAAAGCTGGCAATGTGATTTAAGATGGTCCCAGTTTTTTTAGCAGACTTTTCTCACGTTTGTCATCTGTCACCAGTTCAAAAACTGTTAAGAACCTACAGCAAACAGCAGCATAAAGAGCCGATAGACAAAAACAAACCTCTGGGTAAATGGTGTTGTTGAGAACAATGGTGAGAGCAGATTCATCTGATTTTGGCAGAGGCAGAGATCTGGTGCAGCGATGCTGGAAATCTTTTCTAGTTGCAGCTTGCTCACAAAAGCCACAGGAGAGGGATACACCCAGATTGCAAGGAAATGCTGTGAGCAATTTGCCTGCTCTCCTCTGTGGCTCGACTGGACTGTAAACCCTCCTTGCTGCTGCTGAAGAGAGAGGCCTGGGGAGAGGCGTGTCTCGGCATCCCTGACCTGCGGAGAGACGGGCAAGGCTGGATGCCAAAAGCAGCACATACTGGGGAAAAGGTTTGCGTAGAAGCAACGAACCTTTGTAATCAGGTTTCTGTGCCCAGCAGAAAAGCATTGCAAAACACCAAAAGAGGTGAAGTTGCTTGGGGCATTGGCAGATAAATCAGCACCAAGTGATAAACTGGAGGTAATAAGGAAAATAACACAGGATGGCAACAGTCTATGCATGGCGTTCAAGCAAACTGTCAGAAGACAGTGAAAATATATTCACCCGGTTCCTAAAAGAGCAAGGACACATGTGGTAAAGGTTTTGAAGTGAGGGAATATTTGGTTTATGAAGAAGAGAGCAACCTACTAATTAAGTCACCAAGGGCTTATAAGTCACAGTGTAAACCCGTGAAGCCTGCAGTGAAGCTGCAGTTTATTGACGATGTCATTAACAGCATATAAATGTTTACTCTTCTGTTGGTCACTGGCTGGCCCTGTGCTTAGACACGTGGTGCAATGACTGCCAGGTACGTCCCAGCATCCTCCATCCGTGCATCCTCCATCCGTGCATCCTCCATCCGTGCGCTCCTGCTGCGTTTGCCTCAGCTTTCCCAGCTCTCACCCTGGGCTGACACATTTCGAATCATCTCACATTTGCCAATGAGTAGGAGAGCGCACAGCCAGATGGCAGGAACGGTGCAGCGTGAGGGAACTTGTTGCACCACGATGGTGTGCAAGCATGTCTGAGCTTCAGGAGAAGAGGGACCTTTGGTACTTACAACCAGAGGGATCTAAACAAATCACTTCTGCTCTTGTCCGTGGACCAAAATGAATGAAACCCCCCAAATGCAAGAACAATTGGCACAGATTGATAGTGGCACTCCAAAAAGCTCTATCAGTTCCAGCCGCTTGTTACCGGGCTATGAGAGGGCAAAAGGGCAGTGAAAATGCAGAAGGGTGTTCGCACGCAGGAGGGCAGACCTCTTTCCTAGCTTCGAGGAGCTAGTCAGCGTTGCTAGCTGCGGCACCAAGGAGTTGCTTGGTGAAGAGATACGACCATGCTGGAAGGCAGCCTGGTCTGGTTCAACCAAACCCACTGTTAAGGAACACCCACAGCAAATTCTGCTCCCTGCTCTTGCTGCCTCATGTCCCAGGAGCTGTCTTGTCTCTGCTTGGCTCCCGGTCCTGCTCCTCCTCCCAAACTCTCCAGGCTTGGGCCCAGAAACCCCATACATCGTACGACAGGCTCAATCCATCCTGGCTCCATGCCCCTGGCCCCAACCCAGGACCAGTCATCTGCCAGAGAACCCTGGTAGACCGTGGTGATTCAGCCTTACATAAACCAGGAAGAGGCAGAGGAAGGGAATAACAGAGCATCAGGCAAGAACAGGAAAACATCAAGATTAACTCCGAGTCCCAGGATGGGCACAGAAACCCTCTGCAAAACTTATTATTTCTGTAAGTTGTGATGTTCTGCTAAACAACTCCTTAAACTGCAAGGAGGTGCTTGGACAATAAGCAAATGGTGGAAATCAACTGTTACCCTCTTCTTAAGAGGAAGGTGGCAACCTAGTGAGAGAGGAAGTGCTCCACTGGGGCTGAAGGCCCCCGGATAGGTTGTCTCATTGGCAAAGGAGAGTTTGTGCATCAAGGACTGGATGGGAGGTGCTGCTCTCCCATCCACAGCATTCTGGAAGAGGTCTGTAGAGAAGGAACGGGGGTCCTGAGGAACATCAAGTTGAACATGAGTCATCTGTGTGCCCTTTGAGAGGTGAAGTCTAACTGCACGGTGATCGCAGCAGCAGCAGAGCCACCAGCGCAAGGGGAATGAATTTTTGTGGGCTGTGGACTGTGTTGGGCTCCCCCGCCTTGTACAAACAAGAGACTGGCAAACTAGAGAGCCTGGCAAAGAGCCACCAAAGGGCTTCGGAGCACGTGGTGGTTGACCAGCGGCCAGGAGCTGGGTTTGCTCAATACGGAGAAGATGTAGATCTAGTAACTATCTTGCACTGCCTATAGGGGGTTTATGGAGAAGATGGGACCAGTCCCCAGAGTCACACAGCCAAGGGGCAAGAGTTGACAGACACAACTTACAAGACGGGGAAATTCAACTGGACATAAGAAAAAAGAAATCTCCACGCTTGGGATGGTCAAACACTGAGAGAGAGGCCAAAACATTAAACTCAGAGGGGAAAGCACTGTTAAAAAGAAATTTAGGAAGCCCTGTGATGTAGCACTGCTGTCCAGGTGGTAGATAAAGCAAGTGTAGCCCTGTCTTGCATGTGGATGCAGCCCATGGTGCCATGCCTTCAGGATGACTAGCAGGGCCTTTAGGTTCTCCACAGAGGGAGGGGGACAACTGTGGGCAATGGGAGTGGAAAATGGTTTTGATAAAATCTCCTTTTCAGGAGTGGGCAGATCTCACAGGTGATGGATGCCAGTCATTCCCATTTGCACAGAAAAAAAACAGAGCTGCAAGTGGAGTGAGTAAAAACCACCACCAAAACTTTCTTTTAAAAAAGTCGTTGCTTATTTCATAGGGATGCTCCTGCGATACAATCATTTGTATAGGAGGAGACTCCAGACAAAACACTAATATGAGGAGTGGACGAGCCCGTTTTCATAGCAGGCCACTCTACAAGAGTTTTTAATATGGAAGTACCTTCTGGCAAGACAGGAAGCTCAGTGTGTATCAGCACACACTTACTAGGACTTTGCAGGTCAGCAGGAACTTACTGGAGCACACGTGACATTCCTCTAGGTCCCAGAAATGACTGTTAATACTGGCAGAAATTGAAGCCAGATCTTACAGAAAATAATGTGCACATGAATTTAATTGCATGTGGTGTTTTTCCAGGGGACAGAAGTGCTGGGTGATGCTGTAAGACCATGGAAGAAGTTGCAGAATGTCTTAGGGCACATGGGTAATCCAGTATGATCTTCTCAGATAGTATACTTCAGCTTGTTTATCAAAGATTGCAGTTTCTTCCTCTTCCTTAGCTTTTGGAGTTCGTCCATAGCCAAGCAGGCAGTTCTGTGCAGATGTTTAGGAGTATTAGATTAAAATGAGCAAGAGGCTTGCACTATTGTCTTACAAATTGATTGAGCCTGATCCTCATCTGGTGTCCTTGCTACGCAGACCAAGAGCAGGTCAAGGGCTGGCCTGTGATTACTTGTGACATCCATTGCAGATCCTGATCCCCAAAATACATTGGGGTGGTCTTTACTGGTTTTTTTCAATGTGCGATTTTATTTCTTTTGAGAAGATTTATAAAAAGAACTGATAGAACAAACCCTGTATTCTTCTTTCTGGCATTTTATCTCTAAACTAGAGGGGTCTAAAAAATTATAAGGGTTGTTTAATCAAAAAAAGGGAAAAGAAAGAGGCAAGGGATCAATTTCAGGCAGTAATATCTACCCATCTAAACCAGGAGAAATTTAAAGATTAATGGATCTTAAGAGCAGATGGCCTCGGCAGGCTGGCTACAGAGATGGGGAGCCCAAAACATACACAAAGGGATTAAACCAAATGCAGAGAAAAAGTTGTTGACTTAATTATTCTAAAGATGAGGTTCAAGTGGGAAAAAAGCATTGAGCTGGGAGAGGGCAGACTTTGGGTGGGGGCAGGTAAGTGAAAGGAGCAGCACCTCACACTATTAGTGCATCTAGCTCCAACAGTTCGAGATCTTTCTACTCTTCCGCAAGAGTGCGGATCTAAAATCAGCAACCCGTTTGGCTTTCCACTCACATAAGCCAGAATGCGAGAGCTTTTATTTTACAGAACTGTGTGCGTCAGGTTCTGATTTTGCAAAAGCCACGCCAAGCATCTTCTTAATCTGGTCTGCATTTGAAAAGAACCAGTATGGGAGAGGATGAATTCAGACAAACGGTGCCGGTATTGGGTCATTCATGCTGTTTATGCAGGCGAAAAATTCACGAGGCTGGTGCCCAGAGGGATTGCCGGGTGGAGGATGCCTTCACCCTTTCTCCAGACCACGTGTGGCATAGACATCAGGAAAGAGGGAAGGCCGGTGAGAAAGGCAGAGCTGACCAAACCTGGCTCACGTGTGAATGCCAGCAGCTAGGGACAATGTCGGCCAGATTTTTGGCTGGCGCAAATCCAATGGAGCTCCGCTGGCTGATGCCGGCCCTGGATTTGCAGAAGAGAATAGCTGGCTAATAGCTGAGTGGCCTTGCTTGTGCTTTCAAACACCCGCCAGATGAAAATGGGAGTTAAGCACACCGTTCTAGACGTCCGAAGCACTTTGTCCCCAGGTTTGGGTTAGCCCTGCCTCCAAACACAGGCTAAAGCCATCCCCAAAATTGAACTTCTTTGCCACCACACACACAGCCAGCTACGGTCCTGCTCCTGTGAGCCGCCGACTTGTGAACTTGAGGCAGGGCAAAACCACCGCAGACCTCTCCGCCTCATCCTGCAACATGCAGATCTTCCATGTGCTCTTCCTCCTGTAAATGAGTTTTCTAATATCCTTCGTCCCCCTCCCCCCAGGGAAGGGGAAGTGGGGGTTTATTTATTTAGACCGCTTTACTGCCTGATCAGAATTACCCGTCTGAGAGGGGGATTTGAATGGCACCTTATCTGGGGTCTTTCTCCCTCCCTTTAATGCTCGAAATCAGCAGCTTTGCTGCATTTTTTTTTTTTAATTATAATAGAAAGAGAAAAGGAATGAACAGTAAATTTAAAACAAAATAATAAAAAAAAAACTTTAAAAGTACAATGCGAATGAAAAATGATGGTTTTACTCTTTGCCTTAAAGTAAAATAGCTTTTATCTTTTTTCCCCCTTACAACAGCCTCCTCTACCTAGATAATGCATTTGGTTAGATTTATTTGCTCAGCCCAGAAAACTTGACACTAAGGGGATTATTTAGTTTTAGATTCGCTGTAGTCCATAGTAATAGCCAACAGGGAAAGGAATGAAGCAGCGATATTAGCAGGAAGATGGGAGGGGAGGGTGGACGGGGGAGGGGGTGGCAGGGACTGCAGCTAAGCAAAACTGCTTGCATAAACACCATTAAGAAGATTTAGACATTGCTTTTCTTATCATCAGCACTCCTGGAAGAAATAAAAAAAAAAAAAGAGAGAGAGAAAGGAGAAAGGAAAAGGGACAGGCCCTGACTTGCTGTGCATGCGTTTCCATCAAGGTTCAATAGAAAAATAAAAACAGCCCAGGTCCGTCTGCAGCAATTCTGCCGACCTCTCCGAGTTACCCCATCACGGTCCAAAGGAGACATTTGTTCCACGTGTTAAGAGGAGGAAGGAGCAAGTCCAAAGAAGAGGAAACGCACAGTTTCCCCGTGCAGACCTGGGCCATTTTATACATATCCATGATAGCACATATATTTTTCTGTAAAACGCTTGAATTTTCTTTGTGCGCTACCAAGAAGTAGAATGCACACAGCGTAACAGGAGGCAGAGGCTCGTGTGAGCTAGATGTCAAACTTTTAACAGGCAGAGTGGCTGGTAGCCCAGCTTCTGGAAACTGTGTCCCAGATCCACCTGCCGCTGACTCCGTGGAACGACACAGCAATTGCAAGGAGCATCGAATCAGGGCCAGGCAGAAGACGACTCTGGGAACTTCGATGATCAGCGGAAGGAAATGTGTAGGAAATCACAAGTGCTGGAGAGAGTCCGGAGCAGGCCACGGAGCAGCAGTTGTCCCTTCAGAGTGCAGGTCCCCCCTGGCCAGTATTTGCCGGTGCCGTTCTCACAATGTGGCTCACATCCAGCCAGCGAAGGAGGGACGTCATAGAATCATAGAATCATAGAATGGCTTGGGTTGGAAGGGACCATCAAAGGTCATCTAGTCCAACCCCCAACCGCCGGTCTTGCCTAGGAACGTGAGGTCAACCGGTTTTTCTCCATTCCCACCATGACTGGTTATGACAACCTCTAAGCCTGTTAGAGGCACACACATCTCAGGAGAGCAGGTATTAAATTCAAAGCTTATTCGCTGAACGCAACGAATCAGCAGATGCTCAACCACCTGGTCTGTTGATGAGGACACGATGAGCAGGTCTGAGGGCTTCCTTGTATGAACATGACATATCCTAGAGAAGGGGTGGGAATGGCCGGCAACGCAAGCGCTCGGGTGACCCAGTCGCCCAACCTCCTTCTCCTGCCAGATCCCACTGGAAGGAGGCACAAGCAGTCCTGCTGCCACCCTCTGAGCTCTGACACCCCGGTGTGTTTCCTTGCACCACTGTGACAAGCGTTACTGCCGAAAGACCTGAGTCAGCAGAACTCAGCTGCTAAAGCATCCACAGGAAGGGAACGCAGATGCTATTTTAGAAGTTGTAATGCTCTGAATTTTAAACAAAACATCCAACGCTGTGGAAGAGACATAAACCTTCACGCTTCAGGGCACAAAAATCTTCCTGTTACTGGGGATTAGGAGGAAAGTGTCCTTGGAGGCAGGTATTGTGGAGCTGCCAATGAGGAGACTTCTTGCCCTTTACTCTATGCAAGCTCGGTAGAAAATGCGAATTCTGTTTCATGAGGAATTCTGTGGCTTTGGCCTTTATTCCACATTGGCACAAGACAGAGACCTTGCAAAATCTTCATCAGAAGAGAATCTACATGTCTCAGAAAAGGCACACATAAGGAAGAGGCAACCATGTAGGAGAGAGGAAATTCAAGTTCAATTGACTAATCCATTCCACACAGAAGGAATTGTCATATTCCAGGTGAATGCTTTAATCGGTGGGGGACAGGTCAACTAAATTAACTCTAGGTGCAAGAGTTAACTCAAGAGATGACTTCTCCACTATTTATCGAGCTATACGTCACCTTGGCAAGTAGATTATTTTGTAGTCAGCTTGTGCCTCTTCACTTTTGCTTGGTTTCCAAAGGAAGCATATGAAGCAGGGAGAAGAAAACTGGGGAGCAGAGTGGGAAGTTATTTTGGGATCCCCTCTATATGTATAGAAAATGCTATGCCCCCAAAGCAGGTTCATGACTGGGTAAGGAGAGAAAATCTGCTCCAATTCTTGGCATCCTCTGTTCTTTTCAACTCACCTTAATCCGGTGATGCCAGCCTTATCTTGGAGAAGAGGCATTTCAGACTTGGCTTGATGAAGTCCTGTGCCTCGCCACGCTCACAGAAAGAAAGGGGAAAGCAGGAGAGTGACCTAGGTGCCCAGAGGTTGCTCATGACTAGCACAGGCTCAGCCTTAAGGAGTAAGTGCAGTCCCAGTCCACTGGTCTCGTGCTCTCCCTGTGCGAGGGGGAAGAGAGCATCAGCATTCTCTTAGAAAATGCCTGAATCACTTCTTTTTTTCCTAGAAGCATCATTTCCATCTTGCCTGGTTTGAGCTTCAGCCAGCTGTTTTTTGTCCAGGAGCTTATCTCTCGCAGGCATAGTGACATTGTGTGACAGTGCCTGTTGTGTCTGCTGAGAAGACGTAAAGCTGGGGGCCAGCAGCTGACCCGTAACACAAGAGCCCCTGGTCCTTGTTATCTCCTCCCAGCGCTGAGTTCTGTGCCTATGCCACAAGATTAGCAGTTCTCCCCTAACATGCTATTGTGTGTGTGTGTGTGGAACGGGTTATTCCTTTTTTCTAGAGCAGATGTTTTCAGTTCCCAGCTAATGTTGCTCTTTGTTTCAAGTGTCTTTTCTCTGTTTCTCAGCACAGCTGTCTTCTGTAGAGCCAGCCTTCAGAAAAACCCATCTGAGCAGATGATGTATCCAGCTGCTTTTCACCACAACTGAAGTCTTCTGCATCTGCAGCACGAACTTTTCCCACTTGCCATCAAGAACCGTGCCTGTTCACAATACGTGGTGGCAAACTTGTTATCATCTACTACAGAGGAGCGTATATAAAACCACAAAGATCTCATGGTCCCACTCAATCAGAGCCATCATCCACCTTGCCTAGTCTTTTGACGGCAGCATTGGGATGTGTTAGGGATCTAATGGATCTCATTGCAATAGATCCCGGGGTGGACATGCAAGAACACCTTTAATTTAGTAAGATTCTTGAACTGTAATAAGAAAGTCCTGCTGAAGAGCCAGGAACACACATCCTTGTTGTCACCAAGAATGGAAGACACCGGGGGAATAAAATCTGGGTCTGGGCTAAGGATGCACCTTGACAGCCAGGCGGGCCTGGCGTGTGATCAGGATGTCACGGTGGTTCAGAGCGGGCCACTGCAGGCCGGTATTAGCTGTAGCTACCGCCATCATCCCAGCTCAGATTACAAGGACAGACCTGGATCGTAGCAAAAGGACAGAGCATCCTGCTGAAATGTGAAAGATACCATGGGGGGAAAAAAGCAAATCTGTCCCAATCCACAGCCTACGTAGCATATGACTCAAACTGTTTGGTGGACCTTCGTTTGCTGTGCTATAGGCATATACTTTAGTCTTCAGGGTAAAAGTGGGACACTTGTCAAGACTATCTGTCTGTCTAGTCTCCAAATGTGGGATGAAGAGACCTAGTACAGGCTTGGGGGTAGGAGTCAAGTGCACCTGACTATGGGAAGTCAGTTATCTCTCCAAAACGCGGACCACCTTCTCAGAATATGGACACACACCTGCGTTTTCTCATACTGTTTCAGTTCAAACTCAACACAGTGCTGCACAATGGCTGACCTGGCTGTAGAGCTCAGCCAGCCGTTTCCTATCCCTGTTGCCTGTGTTAGAGGCAGGAGTGTTTTGGATGGAGTATCTCCAAGCGGGCTTGCAATCCCTTTAGTCGTTGGGCTCTCTCTGCGTAAGCTGGGCTTAATAGTTTCACAGGGTTTTTTTGTATCAAGGCAGAACTTGTCATGAGGGCCGTATCAGAGTTCACGTTGGTGTTTCATTGACTTACTTCCTCTCAGCTACAGAACGGCAGCTGGGGGAAAATTAATTTTGTAGCATACATTTACAAGTTAATTGCAGTTTCACTGGAAGGTGGGAAACCTGCATTTGATAAATAAGAGGAGGCGCCAGAACATGCTTTGCCTGTCTGGCCTTAGCTCTGCACTTCTTGTCTCATCACCGTTGTCCCTACCTGCTACAAAGTGGGTCAGGGTCTCGCTGTGCTGAGCAAGCACATAGTAAGAGAGAGTCACTGCCTCTGAAAGTGCACGGTCCTCAGCTCCCCTGGTGAGGACACAGCAGATTCACTTGCTCCTAGATTATTCCAGCTCTGACTTTTATTTTGGGGGCTTTCTTGACAGATTTCACAGGCAGAAGTTTCCCCCAGGCTTGGAGCATCCTTGGTACCAAGAGAGGAAATCCTCAGACGGTTTGCTTTTCCTCCGAGAAATGCCTTTTCTTCAAAGGTACCTGCTTGCTGTTTCACAATTACCTGCCTCTTTTTTTCTCAGCGAGTTGCTTCAGTTATGTTTTTCTTGATGGGCCTCAATGTGATGGCTTTCAGGTGCAATGAAGAATGAATGAGTTGAAAGCAGAAGATGTCAAGCAATGGGTAAATGACGAGGGGAAGGAATTTAATACTCAGAATCACAGGAAATGAAAACCAGCTCCATTCATCTGCAAACAACAAATAACTTGCACTCCAGTAAGCAGTTTGTCTTGTATTCCGGCTCACACCTGCAGC
The DNA here is from genome assembly GCA_034782735.1 of Sagittarius serpentarius. Taxonomy (NCBI): domain Eukaryota; kingdom Metazoa; phylum Chordata; class Aves; order Accipitriformes; family Sagittariidae; genus Sagittarius; species Sagittarius serpentarius. The sequence goes on from JAVKLA010000084.1 coordinate 14,514,856, forward strand.
GGGGGCAAGAAGGGAAACTAGTAAACCCCATTATCCTCAGAGTAAGAGATCAGAGGAAGGCAGAAATTAGACAATTTCCATATAGACGAAGCAGCAGAACACAATTTTGGCATGTTTCAACCACCTGCAAGAGACTTCAGAGCTCTGAAAAAATGCTGTGAAAGCTGTCAGCTGGGCTATAAAATGCAGAATCTAGTTAGCCAAGAAAGGTTGTGAACAAAGCGATGGGGAAAAGCGTCAAAGGAGGAAGAAACAGCCTTTGCTGGACGGGCACTGCTTTCAAATGCTGCGTGCTCCCGGCATGCCAGGAATGAGAAGGCATGAGGGTCCCTGTTGAGGGTGCAGGCTCCAGCACACGCGCGTACCAGAGCCGGTCTCCGGGCTTCGGTAGGGTTCAAGGCCATGTCACCAGCAAGACCTGGTTGCAGGCGCTTGACTTTGTTCAGATAACCTGAGTTGGTGTAATCCACGCAGGCTGTGCCCTGTTGCTGACCCAAGCATCCTTTTTTGGGGCTTTGTTTTACATCTGTCTTTTGGCTTTTTAAGCATGCGTTTAACCTTACACACACATAACCTTCCTGAGTTTGAGAAGGCTCTGAACATATGAAGCTGAGCATCTACTGCCCATCTAAAACCATTGTCTGGTTGGGTCAGGGCTGTCTTCCGCCATGTACACAGCATGTTTCTGAGCTGCACTCGCATAATTTGGTAACAACAGGAAGAGAAGTGCCACAGAAATCATACTGATTGTTATATATACTTTTGCACAAATATCCATTTTATTAATGTATTTGCAAAGGACATAAGCACATGGAGGAATACAAATATACATTCCAGCTCTTAGTCTGTGCTCTTATGGATTTTCTGGGCTTTGACTGGGCAAACGCTCTTTCCAAAACACTTGAGTTACTCACATGAATAAGACCATCTGTGCCTGTAAACGGTTGCCATATTGGGCCATGCTTACCCAGTGCAGGGACTGGCATTAAACGGTGTTTCCTTCACCGTGTAAAACTGGAAGGTGAAGAGGAAAAACTGTCTTAAGGATGCTACTCTATAGGTGAAGAGGTATGAGTTCACTGCCAGCATTTCCACCTTCAAATGATGCCAAGAAATCCTATGGACTGGTCTCCCTGATGCCCTAAGTATTGTACTGAGGGGACACGGACACGGCAGAGTAGAAGACAACAGCAAGGCAGTGTTGGTCAGCATGAAGGACATCACCTCTGCAGCCTTATGGCTACAAGCATGAAGAGAGGAGCAAACCAGAAGTCCGCCCGCTCTATGCTTCTGTACAAGCTCTTTTAAAAGGAAATTTTCTTCCACAGCTCTGAACCCAGATACCTTCAGCACAAACAAGGTGCTGCCCAGCTCTGTGGTGTGAAGAACCACCTGTCTGGTTTCCAGCGTGCCACCTGCTAGATTCCTTCGATGCCCTCCCGAGGTCTTGTACTGGGAGAGGCTGCCTGTCCAAGCTGCAGCTGATTTTATAGTCTTGAGTTGTACCTTCTTCAGTCACCCCCTTCCAGCCTGAAAAATACCCAGATGTGCTGATACACTACCACAAAAGCTGAGAAGATTGGTGTTAAAGAAGGATCACTAGATAATTTTTCAAATGTATTTTTAATGATAAGGAGCAGGACAGCCACAACCACGTTCTCCATCTGTTACCTTGGGCAAAACGTTTAAACTCTCTGTACCCCAGCTCTTCTTCTGTGAAGCAGGGTAATAACTCTGCTCTCATCTTGGCAATTTAGTGCCTCGGGGTACAGTAGTCTTTTGCTATTTCTATGCAGAGTACCTTCTGCCACAATTATTGTCCTGTAGACAACAGAGTAAGACAGAGCTGAGCTCTGTGGGCATTTTGGTATTTTCCCTTGGGGCTCATGCCTTTTGAGCAGCCCCTCTTAATCCACCTGAGTCAGGTAAGGGCTCTCTGCCATGCAAGATAGTACTTCCTAAAATTGCTTTAGCAATGGTAAAGCAAAAGAGAAAAAAAAAAAATCTGTAACAAAACCCCTTTGACATTTGGCAGCAACGGTATTAATATTCTTAGCTATTGTTCCAGATCTGCCAATAATGTAAAGTTTAAAGGCGAAAGGGGTGGGCAGAGGGGGCAGAGAAATCAAAGCAGACCATTAGGCTGAATGGTTATCTAGGCGGTTTGCTCTAGGCAAACAGTTAATCCAGACCTGGGAGAGAGCACTGGTAGTTAAAGCCCTTTAATGGCCTAAGTCCTATGATAATTAGTCCTGCCCTGGAGGTAGCTAAGTGAGCCACTCCAGCCTGAAATGGAGCTCATCCACTGCTGAGGCCATAATCCTCTGTGCACAATGAAAGCTGAACTAATTCACTGAGTAAACACTTTCTCAGTTACTTACACGCTGTCTTCTTTCAGCCTGACACCAAATAGATTCACTTCCAAGAGCTGGAAAGAAAATCAACTTTTTTTCCCTTTTTTTTTTCCTTTAAAGCAACTGATCTTGGTTGAAATGCATTCGGATTTAGTATCCAGGGTATAAGCTGGACAGATACCATCTCCTTTCTCCTGGCATCACACAGCAGCTCCTTTATTTTAGTCCATTACAATGGCACAGAGCAGAAAGGCATTTCCCCATCTATTACCTGCAATTTTCTCCTGCCTGTTTCTCTGAAAAGGTGTGTGCTGGAGAAGAGAAGGAAGGCTTGTGTGAAGCTCATACAGAAATTCATGGCTCTTTTAATCATTGAGTTCTGTGCTCTCAGCTCACCCAAAGGCTCAAGATGGGGAACTTGGCACGGAGGAAGAGTAAATCGAAGTAGCAAAGAAGGCAACACCAAATATCTTCAACTGTTGCAGATGACACAAGCTTTTCCTACTTTTTCTTCTTTTTGTTTTAATTAAGAAACGGAAATGTGCATGCCTTTGGCACATTGCCCTCTGTAAAGACATGCTGTGAGTGCCCAGTCTTCTCTGGGTGCATTTCACGCTCACGTCTTCTTTCCAGCTCCCCCCAGCACTATCCTCCTTCTGGACCCACCTGCAAGGCCCAGCTCTCAGTGCCCTCCACCTCCCACCAAAAGCTGGGGAAGGGAAGTGAGCAGGGAGCAGGGGCGGTGGTGGCTCTGCGCGCAGGAACACGCACTGTCCCTCTGGGTAGGTCTATCCCCAAGACCTCCTGCCCTGCAGCGACACACTGAGAGCACTGGTGTCTCTGTTGAATGACGCTGCAGGTATCCCCGGTCCATTAACTGTCCCCTCTGATGCCTGCGGTCCCAAGTGTTTGGGGAGAAGGCTGAAGACCTACAAGTGTGAGCAATCCTCTGACTTGCTGGATTGCTATCACCCGATGAGGTACGATCAGAGCACATGGGACAAAAGAGAGAAGGGTCTTGCGTGACAGAGACATGAGTGGGGTTGTGAAGTCCATAGCGTCATCATCTCTCGTTCTTCTCACAACTTGTCCTATCTCCCTTAAAGCCCCACATCCTGGAGTCAGGTGAATACACCAGACTCAACACCATCTGACAGAGAAGACCTGCTTCAAAATCCAGATCTCTACTGGTTTAAAACCTAGAAGGCAAGTAAATTATTGTTTACACCTAAACTCTTTGTCTACAGAGAGAAGTGGACACTTCTGGACCACAGTCCATCCCATCTCAAGATGGTTGGATGAACTGTACTCCATGAGGGTATGTTCATCTCCCTGGGCTGGAATGTGAGTTTGGACCGCTCAGCTCAGCTATTGACACTGTCAGTATTCAAAGGCAGGTGAGAGAAATGCCACCCCAAAAGTAGTGCCGTGATTTCTTTAAAGCAAATGACATGGTTTGGGGGTTTGATATGTGTCTGGCACCACCTCTCTGCAAGTTTTGGTCAAGACATAGCTGCAAATGACTGCCTGTTTTTGTCATTCACACTCCACCCCTCACAAGGCACCCTTGGACGCTGTCGGGAGATCTTCCACCCTGCTGGCCAGGATGTGTCTGACTCTCAGGAAACGGCAAGTATCTTTTCTTGGGCCAAGCAAAAATGCATTGTGAGCATGGTCTCTTCACAAGGACCTCCATATTTGTGTACATCAGAGGGGCTTTTGGACCTCCAATGTAAGAAAGATTTCATTTGTTTTTAATTCTGAGATCCCTCTTTCCCAAAGAGAGAGTTTTGATGGTACTTGCTGGCCTTCAGTGGTACAGAGGAAAAGACAGAGGCAACTCTGTCTTGCTTTGATAAAAGACAAAAAAATCAAATCCTGATCTAATTTTATCCTTCCAAAAAGGAAAGACAGACATAAAAGGATCCGCCAAAGAGTCTCATAATCAAAGGAGAAAAAACAATATACTTTGTTTGTTTATTGGATATTTAAATGCACCAAATTCATTATCAGCTAGAATCTGGCCCAGGAAAAGGAATCCCAGCAAAAAATATAATGAAAGCTTCATCAGTGCTCTCTGTGGCCTACCAGCAATACTAGTTTTATGAAGACCAAGTCATGGCCCACAAGTGGGTGAGAACAGGCCAGCAAGGCAGTGGAAGGGAGGGTTCAGGCAGGGTACAGCCCACGCTGTGGGGTGTGTGAGGCAGCCCAGTGGCGGGGTTCATCCCTTGCCGGTGACTGAGTTTGCTGGCTGGTCGCTCTCCATGTGAATGATGGAGAAGAGGAGGCCAGACAGCTTTCCTTCTTTGCTCCCAGGCCATCAGGGAAGCATGTCCTGCTTGTAGGATCCCGGCCCCAAGAAAACGTGGAGGACCAGAGCCAGCTGAAAGACCCCAGGACCCGAAAGCAGAGATTGCTCCTCTCTCTAATCTACACTGGGGTGGACGCCTCTGGCTCCCTGGCTTAGCTCACCCTGTGAGGCACAGGGTGTTGAGTTGGTCATTCCTTGGGTGCTTTGAGAGCAGCCACAGGGTCCAGCCCGGTCCTTGGTAAAGTGGTGATGGGCAGAGAACAGAAAAAATGGTCTCCAAATGTCTTGAACTGAGTGATGGGAGAGGCAAGGCTTGCAGGCATATTTTATGAATGCTCTTATGGCATAAAAACGTGTTGGTGAGTGGTATTACTAGTATTGCTTGGAGCTAGGAGGAAAAAAAATCATTCTGAAGTGTATGTTCAGAGATATTTTTTTTTCTTATGCAGGGAAAATAGAAACAAAATGGGGGAAAAAGGGAAAAAAACATACCCTCTCTGCATCAGCAGCTCCTTCTGTCTCCAGGCTCTATGGTAGTGATACCTCAACCCACCCATTCAGCAGTCCATTATCACTTCCCTCCTTCCATTATTCCCCTTCAACCTTATCAGACGTACGCATCGTCTCAGAAGCTCCAACTGGAGCCTTGTAATTGTCCCTGGTTAGAGCTCGATAGCACCTTGAACCGCCAGAGTAATCTCTGCTTTAAAAAAAAGGTCTCTGCAAGGAGACGATGCTAGAATTTGCCTGTGGCTATGCGGGATCTTTAATAGCTAAGTCTTTTCTCTCTCCCTCTCTCCCTCTCACAGATAAATGGGAAAATTCTTTCTTTCTTTATTTATTTATCCCCAGCCTTTTTAGACTGCCTGTTAGGCAGCGGTCACAATATTTATTACAGGGTTTGCAATATTATTATTACTAGATCCTGAGGGCACACGGTGGAAGAGGTGGGTGGAGAAAGTATAATAATATTAGACAGAAGCTGTCTCTGGGGGAGGGAAATGGAAATGGCATTTTCTTGGGCATCTTGGTATGAGGAAGGAAGCCAGACTCCAAGGGACTGATTCTTTGTCCTTGCATCTAGGCAAGGTTTAGGCCAGGGCGCCATGAGTGCCAAGTGGTTTTTAATTAGGAAAGGAGCCTTTATTTATTTTATGCCAGGAAGGGAATGAGCAAAAGATGCAAAGTCCAGTTCAAAGAGCAGGTGAGGAGGATCCTGGCATTACTTTGCAATCCAAGTCCCACCAGCATCTGTAAGATAGCCCCAGCTTGTAGGCCAGCCAGCTCAAAAAATGGGACAACAGATGAATATCTGCACCCGTGGACTAAACCCTCCCTTTAGTGAAGACCTGCCTCAGGAGACTGAAGGGTGGTGGCAGCGGGTTATTCCTTAAACTGATTGTTTCTTTCTGATAAACAAGACCAAGCTTTCTGGTGATGTGTGCTTCCTCCACTGACCTCCTCTAGATTCTCATGTTCTGCCCCAAAATTGACTCTCAGGCTGCATTTTTCACCTTTCTGTTTACAAAATGTCATCTGAAAATTGCTGCCCATCATTTAGTTGCAGACCTTACACTTGGATGCCCATATCTGTGAGTTTCCATGAAATCTTCATTGTTATCTGGCCTTTTATTCCTCACGTTTACACCTGGTAGAAAACTCTTGCTGCTTTTTCCTTTAAAGCTGATTGCAAAGGGGAAAATGAATTAGTGCCAGTTGTTGCTTTATGATGTATATCTGGAAAATGGAGGAGTTAAAAAAAAAAAAAAGAGAAATCATTGAATTCTGAAGGTGCTTTTGCACATTTTAACATTAGATGTTGTGGACAAGTTATTTTTTCCTCTAAGTCTCTTCAGAACATTATGGAAAATTGGAGTTTGCATCATTAACAACAATTTGCAAGGGCAACAGCTAAATTACAGAGTGTTTATTTGTTGAATCTGGTGCAGAGGTCCACCACCTCAGAGAAACGACATGGCACTTTGAAAATGCTGTATAACAAATTACCCACAGGCAGATATAAAATTTCTTTTCTTTCCCCTTCAAACAGGGCCCATCAAGCCACAATGGAGGCACCACAAAAATATATCAGTTGGACTGTTTCCAATGCATTTGTAAGAGCACAAGACCATGAGTTGTGATTACTTTGGTGCTAAGCCTGTCCCAGGAGATGGGATAGAGGAGCTCTGCGGCACGGAGAGGAAGGGTGTGAATCGCAGCACTTCTGAGGACGTGCCACAACCCGTCGGGGAGGGGAACGCATGTTCCTAAGCACATCCCCTCCTTGGGTAACTGCCTTCCTCTCGCTAAGCATCTTAAGTTTAAAAAGGTTTTTCCATTGCAGCCACAGTAACCGTGTCCCTCCTCCTGGCATAGTTGGTGTTGCGTTCTCACGGGTGGCAGCAATGCTCATTTCGTGGTCGTCTCTTGGGCACAGGGGTTGGTGATAGTGGTGGGACTCATGTCAGCCCCTGTTGTACCCTACAGCCTAGCTAGAGGTTAGGCTCAGTCAGAGCTAGAAAAGCCGACTGAGATTTACAGATCGGAGTTTTGCATTCAAACGGAAGAGCTGGATCTATACCGCCGATCATAACGGTGACAGGACCTCAGAGTCCGGGGCTATAAATCAGTCCCTTGTATTCCTAATGCAAAGAAAAGATTTGTAAACAAACACCTTTCTTTTCTCTTTTTTTTCTCTTAGAACTTATTGGCATGACTTGTGATTATGTTTTAGGATTTGTAAATCTGTTTTAGGATTTGTAAATCTATTTCCTGACTTCTAAGCCAATCAAATGTTTCAGAAGTCAGTCAGAGAGTTAAATCTGATGCGAAAAGTCATGGTTTGTAAATCAAACTGCAGTTCTTAGGTTAGCTGAGAGGATTTATGAATCTGGATGGAGATATCTAAATCTGGTTTATAAAAGTACCGATTTATAAATAAACCCCCAAAGAATGGCTCGACTCCCAGCAGGTGATGAGTCAGGAGGTGCAAATGACCATGACATGGACGCCCAGCGCTGTCTGTCACAGGAACCCCAGACCATCCATCAGCAATCCCAGATTTACTCTTCGCTAAGAAAATAAAAGCTCAGGGCCTCTGTATCACACCCACTATAATGGCGAAGCATTTGGGTGCTGGCCATCAAGGAGAGAAGTTTGTTTTCCATCTGTTCTCCAGACCCAGGTGAGGCCACCAGGACCACCTCGCTGGCACAGGGCTGAGCACCACCGCCTCCCCACGCTAGCACAGAAAGCCCTACATCCTCCTTACTGGCCCCTTAGCACCCCAATTTCCACCGAGGCCAGGGGTGACAGTTTGTGAAATGCTGTGCAGCTTCAAAAGTTTAACGGTATAAAATTGTCTCTTATGTGAAAAAAAGAGAAAAAAGGGGGAAAAAAAAATCAAATTTCTACAGTTCTAAAACTTTTTTTAAAGCATTTAAATTTTAAGCTGGGGATTTATAAATGGGCTATTAAAGTTTAAGAGTTTCATTATAGTTTTTTTTAAAATCATAATTACTTTAGGTAGGGGAGGAGGGATAGATCTACTTTATTCCTAGTGGAAACTATACATATATATGAAGTATCTATATAAAAGCTGGAACTGAGCTTATATTAATACAGTTTAACTGATATTCAATAACTTCACCCTCCCTTTTTCCTATTGTCCATATTTAAATACTTCAAAAAGAATTCTAATCAAGTGGAAATTAATAGGGGAGGAAAGACTGGGGTAGCAGGAGAGGGCTCTAATCCCGCTCTCTCTTAATATTTCAAAGTCTCTTTTATTTTCCTAATAAAAAAAAGAGAGAGCGAGAGGGAGAAAGTGGAATTAATCCAGTGCTCTGAACTGTCCTCGCGTCTTACTGATTTAAATAAAATCCAAGAGCACATCACACCAGAAGGCCATTCCTGGCCACGTGCCAGGGTGGGCTCTCACGTCCCAACGTTCCCTCCCCGCCTTCCCCAGGAGGTGGTCACCTTCCCTGCTCCCCACCGGCCGGTTGGACATGACACCCAAAACCAGCAAGGGGGTTCTCGCTTTCCTGACGGCCTTGGGGTGTCCTCCATCCATCCCCTCTCTGCCCCGCCATGAGGGCAGCCCCATCATCCTGGTGGGATTTGGTGCAAGGTGCGGTGGAGCCCGTATGCACCCCGACCCCCGAGGACCCAGCTCGTCCCTGTGCCCAAAGGTCTTGCACCCATGAGCACCTTCCCTGCTGCAAACCCTCCCCCAACACCGGCCTGCACAGTTCCTCCACGTGCCCCGGAGCCAAGCGTCTGGATTTAAAACAGACATCCCGCCTGGCGCAGGGTGCGCCCAGCCTTGAGAAGTTACTTAAGCATTACGTACTGCGCAAAAACTGAAGGTAGCCTTGTTAAACCGCACAGAGCAGGACGTAATGTTTTCGACCGAGCAGTAAATAACCGTTCTATTAACTGAAGAGTGCACACTAGATGGCATACCACTCCTTGCCTACTGCTCTTGTGTTATATTGTTTTTATTATATTTGAGTTAAGACAGCATCCAAATTCGGACAGGATTTTCCCAGTGCGGGCAAGACCCCATCCTGTCGCGGTCGGGTGGGTGCGTAGGGGATCAGCGCACACCCAAAATCAAAGTTCAGCCTGGCAGAGGTGACCAGTCTCTGTTGAAGCGAAGGCAGGTGTGGCACGTTTTTCTGAGCTTGACTTTTCTCCATCTGTGATGCCCCACAGGGTGATCAAATCTCATCCATGTAGAGTCTTTTCCTTCCTCCCAGTTTGTTTTAGAGGCACATTCGGTCGCTGCCAAAGCTGCGGCTCTGCTAGCAAGAAGGAGTTGTCAGGACCCGGGTACACCCTGGCAGTTGCAATAGGTAGTAGTCGTAGCAATGTGGGACAAGATGGCAGGGTCCTCCTTTGGGAAGATATCTTGTAAAGCTTTAATTTCAGCTGACCAATCTGGTTAACGGACAGGCATTTAAACAAAGCAATTCCCCAAACGCTTTATTGTGGATTTTTTTTTTTTTTTTAATTTTGGAAGCTTTCTGTTGAAAAAAGCTGTCTTCTAGATTTCCCAATCTCATTATGCAGAAAGAAACATGCATTGTATATGATATGAAGCTTCAAGGCTTAGTGTACTATATACAATGATGACCATGCAGTCTTATTTTACCTTTTAAATTGCTGAACAATGAATAACTTGTGTAAGAAATACACAGATCTGGGCAAGTGTTTTCATTCAACTGCTCTAGAATTTAACAGAAAAGCAAATGAGAGAAAAAAACGCTAAGGTTTCAAAGCATTTCAAGACAAATGATGGTACCAAGAAACAGTCATACTAAAGAAGATATGAATTAAGATGACAAGGATAAAGACTTTTCTATACGTTTCCAAGCCTGTAGTTTCTTAGAAATTCAACCAGCAAAACAAAAAAGAAAATGATACCTACTCCAAACCCACCAAGGACAAGAAGTTTGAAATAATGTTATATTTCTGTCTGTAATATCTTCTCGTGCCTAGTTGGAAATTCATGCTGCCTCTGCCCAGAGCTAATAATCAGTTATTACCTACAGTGACCCAGCTGGGCACTCAGGGGAGGGAAATCATACCCAAGGTGTTGGTAGGAAATATAAGCACAGGGCTGAAAATAATGGAAGAGATTCAAATTCATAAGGATTTTACTAACAGCACATGGAGAAGAAAATTATTGCAGAGCCTGCCTGCCTTATGAGAGCAAGGAACAGTGGGGCCATGATGTTTCAGGACACCGGCGGAGTTGAGGGTGGGCAGCCAAAGGGACCAGAAGTTAATACCCATTACACAGCAGCTCACAGACCTGAAAATGGTGGCCGCCTTCACCAAATGCTATTGCTGAGCAAGGGGGGAGGTGACGCTGGGTTGGTCGGGCCGGCTCCCAGATGGCCAGCCACCTCCCCCACGGGAGGGATGGGGACAGCCCAGAGCGGCGAATGCAGTCGGATGCCTCCTTCCCATTCTGCTCTGTGCTTACCTCCTGGGGTGGACGTCAGGGCCATTTTTTTATGAAAAAGTTGGGGTTTTTTCCTTTTCTTCCTCCTTTTTTTTTTTTTTTTGGTGGAAGCCATCTAATTCTGTCTTAGCTACCTTACGGAAGACCTGCTATTTGTAGTTTGTAACCCTGCTCACCAACCTCCTAACCAGACTTGCAGCCACCACTAGGCATCAGGACTTCATCCCTACCTGCATCAAAGCAGTGTGGGGTAGGACATCCCACAGCCCTGGCCCCACGGAGGGAACAGCACATGAACGGCAGCCCTTGCACACCTCTCCTGCAATGGGATCCACCACCTCCTTAGGGGCTTTTCTTCTTCCATCAGCTACAAATGCTCCCAGCTGACTTGTTCAGGTGTGACGCCTAACTTCAGGTGACACGAAAGCCATCTGCAAGGCCCAGCCCTTCAGATCAGAGTTTTTCAGCTCTTCCTGGTCTGTGACAAAGCACCAGCTCCGCCAAAAGGAAAATGTCAAAAATGTCAGGATTTTCCCAAAGGACCAGAATTGCAGCTCTCAGTCAGTTGTCACTGCCCTAAAGAGGTTGTGATCTGAATGAGAAAGAGCAAGAAAGCACGTCATCTCTATTTTACAGTTTTATGTCATTTGTACTGTCTCTCTGATCCTTTAACACATTGCATTGTTTCATTCCCTGATCAAATGGCCCATACCTGCTTACAAAATAAAATGAATCCTCCTCCTCTTCCCAAGGAGTTTACTCCCTGTGGTCACTACTTGTCACCCGCACCATTTAAAAGTTGGCTAGGAGAGTACTTCCAGTGCAGAGGTTTCCCCCAGGATTCAGGCAGATGTTAGGGGTGCCGTCTCTTTCATGGCAACGCTCTCACAAATAAAAATCTGATCCAACCAGTTATCCACCAGCAAACGAATAAAAGATTTTGCCAACAGAATTGTGACCTGGCACGGTCTATTTGCAGAAACACTTCAGATACAGCCTGGCCACGTTTGCGTAATTTCTAGTCTCAGCATTTCTAAGACAAGTTTTACCAGCGTTTAGTTGCTGTTGTTGGTGGGGGGAAAGGCTTATCGCTGCCTGAGCCAGAAGGCCGAAGCAATTCTCATACATAGCACTTCGTCAGGGTGGGCCGGGTCCCACAACGGGAGTCGGAGACACGCCTTTTCCATTTACACATGTGCCCATATGCACACTCACGCGCGTGCAAACACGTGGACTTCTCGCGCACACAAACAAATACTCATTTGCTGAAAGACTCGTCTCAAAACAAACCAATCTGAACCTGGAGGAAAGGCTGCTACATTACTGTAGGAAGGAAAGATAAAATGGTGCAAATACAATAACCCATAAAACTCAGCAAATCCTCCAGTTAGAATATAATTTTACTGGAAAGAGGGGGGGAAAATAGCTTTTCTCTCAAAGAAAAGGTGGTTTAAAATTAAAATTCATTAAAGGAGGCTAGCTGACACATTTTTTTATTCTTTGAGGAAGTATATCTGTTTCATTTAATGCAATGTCCAATTAAAAAGAAGTGGTCCCTTATTACAGATATGATTTATTCTCTGATAAACCACTGATTTATGGCTCACTGGGGTATATATTTAATACTGTCAAAAAAAATGAAAGGACACCCAAAACTATCTGCAGTGCTACAGTGACTCCGTCTGAAAAGGATCTGAGGAAGCAAAGACCCCTGGGAGTTAAATGTAATCTTTGCCTGGGATAAAAGCACAGAGAACTGCTGATCTTCGCAAAAGGGTCCTTCACCACTAGCCCCAGCCACCCCGCACACACAGACACATGCACGCACACACTCTTCCTCTCCTCCTCCTCCTCCCCTTCCTGTACCCCAGCCAAGGAGCAGAGCACGGGCTGCCGTTGGAAAGCCCTGGTTTTAGACAGAAAATAACTTAAAATACATACGGTACTGTTGGAGTTTTTCTCCCAAATTCTGAACACCGGCAAAGTGCTGCCTCTTGGTACCCATGGGGAATAACAATTCATTTGTTAATCTGTAATTCAGGAAAATAGTTGTGATTTTTTTGTGGGTAGCTGATGAATCCCATCTATGGGTTTTTCAGTGTTTTTTCCGGATTGTAAGCCTCATTTTGCAGATGGGGAAACAGGGGTCCAGAATAAGGAAAGTGCTGTGCTTCAGTTCCCAGCACAGTTAGAAGGGACAGCAGGATTTCTCCATAGGTGGTAACCAGGCTGCATGAGAGCTTTTCCTGGCTTTGAGCTTCTTGGTCCCACTTTACAGCAACCCAAAAAAGAGGAGGTGCGGAGCAGGGTTCATCCTCTCCCAGGGCACGTGTCCGAGAGGGGTTGGGAACTTGCTTCTCTCCATCACTGGCCAGGGAAGAACAGACTGACTCGCCAAACAGCAACACATGCATCAGGGATCCTTGAACTCCAGCAAGCTAATGCCACTCAAAGTATTTCAGAGCTCACCCCTGTCTCCCAGCAAATAGTGATGACAAAAATGGGAGAGGGGGCAAGTTTTTCACTGCTTTTTCCCTTGTACAAGAAGAACATGGCACTGACCCTGTGCTGCAACTGTACATCCTTGTACCGATCACCATCACCTTCTCTCTCCAGGCAGTCCGAACAGTGCTATGACAGAGTACCAATACCCCTAAACACCCCAGAAGCATTAGCTGGACCTCAAAAATAAACTGATCAAATAGGTATTAAGCAATCTGTATTTCAGATTTTGCCTCTTCAGAAAGAGCAGAGGTCCTGTTTGCACAGTATTTTTCTTACCTCCAGGAAAAGTAGCAACGTGCTTTCAAGCAAATGACGGCTGAATTCATTTGGCCATGGCCCAGCCTCGTAATTAACGATAACACGTGAACCTCTGCAAGGGTAGGGACTAGCATGAAGTCCCCTGTTTTGCTGTACCTGCAATGGAGGATTTTTGTGTGCAAACTCCACCTCATTTGTTTGATGAGCAGAGATGGGACTGATGTGAAGTAATAGAGAGAGTAATGCATCTCTTTGTTTCTCACTTCTCCCCAGATACACCTACCCTAACCCAGAAAACCTCTACTCGTTCAAAAGTAAAGGTGTGTTATATTTTCCGTAGCACAGCACACCAAAACTGTCTATTTTCTTACAGCTAGCACAAGAACTTGGATCAAGGATCATAAATTCAAGATAAAGAACTATCTTGTAAATAGAAAGAAAACCTTAGGAGTGATTTGCCTCTATCTGCTTCTCATGTGCTCTTGTAAAATCCGGTTTAAGAAAAAAAAACACCTCTGAAAAAAAGTGATGGCATTTTAATTTTCTGGAAAATGTTTATCTAAACTATCACTCTTCCCAGGTAGGGGAAAATGAGGTCAAACCCAGGCAACAACCCCATACAACGTGGCAATACCATACTCAAGAACATTCTCCACTGAAAGCAGAGGGGTGTGTTGGTGAAAACAGGTCTCGGGACAACGCTCATGCTGCTGGTGCTGGCAAAGAGACATAGTGGTCTCAGGTTCCTGTAAGACTTTCAGATACTTTTGGAGCCGACTGGTAAGTATTTGCACATAGCCAAATGTCCCCACTCTCACAGCTGTGGCGGTGGAAGGAGTCTTTGCAGACAGACTGTCCACCCTGCTCTTCCTGAGGTCTTCTTGCTCCTTGGAGAGCCAAGCTACTTCATCATGACCTTATGAAGGAGACTGTCCTCCTCCCTCCCCTCTGCCCCTGGCTAGCAGGCAGGTTTAAGCACGGAGGACAAGCCATGATGGCCTCCTCTGAAGTGATTCGCCATACAGAGGATCCCGCATCGAGCCAAGAAGTGTTAACTGGTTTTTCCAGATACCATCAAATACATTTAAACAAGCCTGATGCTTGAATGCTTTTTGCATCGGGTGTGTTATACATAAAATATGTTGAGTCAGTGATAGCGCCCTTATCTAAAGACAGAAGCCAGCAAAATTTCATCCGGTGCACTTTGTCAGATTGTTCCTTGACACAGACAGCCCGCAGCTGGCTGTGACGAGCAGGTGATCGCATCTGGCTCTGGGGAGAGGAGGCATTCACGTTCCCCTACACTGTTCGCTCTTCCCGGCCACTCTGTCGTTGTAAATGTACGGGAGAGCAAAGAGGACGTCCAGGCGGGCGCCACGGGTGAGCAGCATTTTGGCAGGACTGAGACTGTGCAGCTTTGCTCTGAAGGCAGGTTTGGGGTGGAGCTTTGGGTCTTAAAGGAAGAATTACAACCCTGTATTCTTCTACTCAGCCAGCAAAATGAGAAAGCAGTGCGTTCGGGTTTATGGACACAGCTTAAAGCTATTTAGCTCCGGTTCTGGTACCCTTCATGTTGCCACAGTTGCATGAAGCTCCTGCACCCCTGGTGACCTTCTCCCCGTTGGAAGCTGCTGCCCATGGGCATTACCATGAAGACTTTGTCTTGGTCACCAGAGGTCCTGGGCAGGGAAGTGGTCTTCTCTGATCTCTGCTGGGCAGGAATGGCATCTCCCTCCCACAAGTAAGCAATCCCCACAGAAGACCCTAAATCCTACTCTGGTGCCAACCAACGTAATGGCTCCAGCAAAGGCATGGCTCCTTCACCTGCAAACACACTGCTGGCCCTGCCTACAGATCATCCATAGGGCCACAGGTTTCGCTGAGCCTGAGCTGACTTCCCCAGGGAGTAGAATTGCATCTGGGGACGTGATAGACCCACACGACCTGCCTTTGCCTTTTTTATGGAGTTGGAGTTTGTTTTTCTCCTCATCTCCCATGTGAGTGCTGAAACAAAGGTTTGAGACATAAGTCTGTACCTTGGGGTCATTTCCACTCTACAACCAGTTTCGTGCGTGACCATGACAAAGTCCTGTAGCCTTCCCCTCCTGTCCCTCTCGGTTTCTCTGCGGTACCTGGCGGATGACAGCACTGCTTGCCTCAGAGGGCTGCTGGAAAGATGAACACAGTGACGCATCCAGCAACGATGGGAAATGAAGCAGATAAGCACCCGGGCTAGAGAATATAGGCACAGGAATTATCTGAAGGCAGGAAAGGGATTATCGCTCCGGAATGAGTCTGTCTCAGCTGAGCAGGGGAATATTTGACACTATAAAAGTCTCCCCTTGCTGCACCCTCAGTTCCACCACCAGCATGCACGCAATCCGTGCATCTACCCATTCGTCTGAGAGCCTGTCACTGATGTTCACACCCCCCATCTCCATTTCCAGCTGGCTTTTGGCTAATTTGGCCACTTGGAAATAAAGCCACCAGGTGAGCCTCAGACATGCTGTGACTTCTTCAAGATGAAACCCATCTTTGAAATTGCAGCTGTGGCTCAGCCATCCTTTAGAGCTGCTTCTGCAGCTTCTACTTCCAGTGCCATTCACAGCCAGGCAATCTCTCCATTAGCCGGAGCATTTAATTAATTACACGTACACCTCTTGGCTTCTGGGCACCTCACACCAGTTGTAGAACCCAGACACTGGAACTGAGTACAGTTCCCAAACATTGCAAAGGTGATCCAAGACACGTGCCTGTGAAACCAGCTACCAAAGCAATTCGTCCTGGCAGCACTGACACAAGCAAACACATCTTTGGCAGAGATGGCCACAGAAGGAGAATGACCCATTTCTTCTCCTCGCTGGTGTGCAGGAGGCCAAGGCTGGTGGCATTCGTAAAGCAGGTAGCTCCCAGTAGCTGAGCGAGCCAGCATGGCCATGAGAAGGGCTCACCCGCAGAGCAATAAGGGGCTTCTCCCAGCCCCCCCTCACCTGGGGAAAGGGTAAGAAGCCATCCAAAGAAAGGTGACTGGGCTGCCTTTACTGCCACGAAAGAAGCCTTGCTATGAAACTCCATAAAGGACCAAGAACTTGCTCTTCTTCTCCTCTCCCTCTCTCTCCCTCTCTCGCCTTCTCCCACCTCAGAAAGTAATCTCATCCTTTCGTCACATATTATTGAAATCCCAGCTCTTAAAAAAAAACCTCTCATTTTTTGCCCAGACTGAGAGCATGTCATTCGGAAGTGATGTGCAAGGCAGGAGATAACCAGGTAGAACTCAGCGATTCGCCACAGAAAATGGCTCCATGTATGGTTGTAATGCTATCAGAGTCCGTCCCTCAATAGCTCTTTACCGCTCCCGAGCTCAGAATCTGCTGATTCAAGAACTTTGCCTGCGCGGGCGGAGGAGGAGGGGACAGGGCTGGGGGGAGATGGGTAGGCATATAAAAATAGAGCATTTGCGGTCCGGACGGAACACATAATAATGCAAAGGCTCTGCTTTCTTCCTTTTTTTTTTTTTTTTTTTTTTGGTGATGCGGGAGAAGCGGCACACGGTCCCCCCTGCTCGCTCTCTCGTTCTGTGTCCTCATTTCATGCTTTAGTTGTGCTGATTGGGAGGGCTGAATCCCCTCGGCTAACTGCTTAGTGCAAAACAGTTGCACTCCCGTCTGAAATGGAGAGAGGTTAGAGGCTAACTCCGTGCAGACAGGGGATTTTGCAGAGGCAAATGGGGTCTCTGAGGGGATGCAGCTGCGTGAGTCCTTGGGCGAAGAGGTCTCCCAGCACCGAGGAGTTTGGAGAGAAATGTCCCACACAGTTCTCATTTAACCAGAAATATTAAGTCTGTGCGTGTGAAGCAGAAGATACCTCTCTCTGTTCAGCAGCCTTTCTTTCAGATGGGGTGATGTACAAGTCTTTTGAGCATACACAGGGAAGGAAATAAGCCCCAGCTTTAAACAGCCAAGTGGGTAGGAGGTGGGGTAGAGACAGACAAGTCTGTACGGTTGGGGCCCCACCAGCATCTCTGACACCTTCCTGGACTCCAGCCCTGGCTCTCTTATTTTAGCTTTGGATGTGAGTTAGGGCATCCAAAACATTTTGGATGGCTTTGTAAATCAGTGCATTAAAATATCAAACCATGCTTTTTGTGGATCAGGGGACCTGTGGCATAGGAAACTTGGTGTAACTGCATAGCCATTGCTCAGCAGCAGTAGATGCAGCGCAGTCACCTTCCAAGCAGAGGATTCATCATTTTGGCAGGGGGCTATTACTTTGCAGCATGGAGCCATCGGTGGGAAATCACTGCAGGATGCTGCCATCCAGTACCCACGTATGCCCTGGTCTGGATGGACCAGCGATGCTGGCCAGCCATCTCGGCAGTATGCCAGCCTCCCGCCTCGGCTCCCATGCACGTTACCAGTCCACTGGTGTTTGACCACCAAATGGACCAACTCGATTGTCTCCTGGTTGAAGAGAGAACAAAAGGGTTTGACTGATCAGAGAAGCTTTTTTCCTCTCTGGCAGATCCCATGCTGGGTGGTGGGTTTTTTTTGAAGTGCATGATTGCAGGGTCAGGTAGCCGCTTGCTGTTTTGCTTGCTGTCCTCTGCACCCACCTATCCCTCATCACCCATGTGTAGCTGGGGAATTTCACCCCTATCCGCCCTTCTCATCCAAGGTGAACTGGCAGCCAGACTTGGCCTTAAGTTTCCTGTCAATTTTCTAGTCTTCATAAATTTAGGAGCCGTCAGCAAAGTAAAGGAGGATCACAATAACCATACATGGAGAACTGCATAATCTTGAAGACGAGAGTAAAGGAAATGGGATGAAATTTAAGACTACTAAATGCAAGGTCATGCACTTGGGGATTAACAAGAAATTCTGCTCTAAACTGGGAGCTCATCAGTTGGAAACGAGAGAGGAGCAGAAAGATGTGAGTGTATTAGTTAACCAGAGGATGTCTACGAGCCACCAATGAGTCGTACTACGAAAACGCAAGGGTCCTAGCCTCTTTTGGGTCAAGCGTTCCCAGTTCAGACCAGTGATACTGCAGTGGTGTCCTAAATGTCATGGGCAAGATTTCAGCTGGGTAGTCCTCTGCATGGAAGAGGTTGTCCAACCCACAGGGAAGAAGCTAGAGAATGGGCAGGGGAACAGAGAGGTGGTGTTAAGAAAGGATCTTAACAGCTCTTGGTTTGCCTAACAAATAACTTGTTGAACTGCCCCAGAAAAAATACGAATGCTTTTTCTTAGGGGCAAATGGAAGGGATAAAAGACACCGTTGGTGCCAGAGCAAATGAAAATAGCCTGAAGAAGTGAATTTTGGAAACTACAAATGTATTTGTAGTATCAAAGCATGGAAACCATGGAGTGTAACCCACTCTGTGTTTTTCCAGTGAAGGAGGTGCACCTCCACGTGCAGCATCCCTGCAGACTGCCTTGGCCACGGGCGGCAGCCGCAGTCACCGAGGTCCTCTGAACCTGTAATAATCTTGTGGGAGATGGCATGGAGCCAACAGCAACTTCTAAAACGGGGATACGAGACGGACCAGGTGAGGCAGGGGTACTAGAAACCCCCTCCAGTTCAGAGACACCTCCTAAGTCATGGAGCTTTTCCCAGCAGCAGGGAGACAGACAGCTTTCCATCAGTGTTTTCCAGAGCTGGTATGGTCGAGGTGGGAGCTGGCCTCTCCAGCCAGGAAAGCTACTTTCCTGCTGTTGGCTTTCCCCTCTCCTCTCTGTGTTCATCTAGTTCAAACAAATTAATCTGAACATGAAAGAGAGGGGCTGCAAGCGGTACTCGTGAGGGTATTTTCATAGTTGCATTGCTTTTTTACCTCTTTCCGGTGAGGTTAAAACCTCAGTTGAGGGCATATGGAGGATTTTTTTCAGGCTGTAGCAAAGCCTTTTGCCATGTATTTGTGCACACACATGCACACATCGCTGTCATGGGCTGTCTCCTTCCCCCTAGCCCGGATGGGTGTCCCAGTCTTTGGGGGCCTCCCATCCTACGGCACTTCACACACTCTGCAGCTGCCTTTCACAAGGTGCCTCAGGGGATTTAGTGTAAGGGCCTTGGAATAAAATGCACACTGGGAACAGGTTTATACTCTGTATTTACTGGCACAGGAGCAATGTTTCAAGCTGTGCTAAGGGGGTTTTGTCATCCTCTTTAGTATTTCTCACTACATAAAGCATTGCCTCTTCCCCCTCGCTGCCCTTTTGCATTGCTTTTCCCCTCAACGAACACATCCCTTTTAGTGTCTTCCAAGCCTGTTCCAAACCTAGCTAGGCATTTCCTACACTGCTTTGACCAATCCCTTTGTTTAACCAGTTTCTCAGATGTGGTGAGTAGCACTTGCCCCTGAGCAGCCCTATCACAACCTCTGCCAGTGTGAGGGTGTTGCAACTTCTGGCTGGTCTACGCAGAGGGTTTCGTGCCTGCAGTCAGCCATGAGGATAAGAGAGGAAGGAAGAAATACCAGATGACAGCGGCATCACGTTTTCTCTTATCGTAATGGTATTAGTTATATGTACAAGCCATGGTTCATGGTCTGTGTTCAGCCGGGACGGAGCAGCAGCATCCAACCCCAAACCACCCCATGTGCTCCTTTGGACCTGCTGGTGTTGTCCCAGGCCATAGCATCGAGGTCCTAAATGGAGGTAAAAAAGCTGCCAGGGTTGAGTCTGAAGCCCAAAACAAAGGCCTTCCAGCCTCCTTCTCAGGCGGTGTTTTTGTGCCCTCGTAAGTGACTTCAGCTAGTCGTCTCCCTTTTTTCACAGCCAAAAAAGTCCTGCCAAGAAGAAAGTCTTCAGGGCCTGCTCACATTCCAGCAACACTCTGGCCTCCAGAAGTCCTTTTCACAGCACACAATATGGCATTGTGATTAGATATAAACTGAAAGTGTATTTCCTGCCCTTCAGTAATTACACTGGCTTATGGGAGCTTTATTCAGCATGAAGCTTTATTATTCTGCAGAATGAAATTCTGTATAATTTTCCTCTCCTCCAATGCTCAGATGAAAAATCATATTTTGGTCCGAGTTGGGAAGAAAGGCTCAGTTATCACTTGAGAGCGTGGTGTTATTTTCCCCCGGAATTAAAAAATCCATCTGGGTGTACGACCCCGTTCACCCTCCTGCCTCTCCATTCAGCCTTTTGTATGCATATGAACCTTATCAATTTCCACTGCTGCAGAAAGGTGAACCAAAACAGCGTGCCTCCCCCAGTCCTCCTCACTCTAATGGAAACGCATGAGCCGGAGCAATAAATGCATGTAAAACCCTCTTGCTCCCCTAAGAAAGGAAGGGAGGTACAAATGGAAAGCCTGTTTTGTGGCTGTCACCCATCAGCAAGGGTACCAGCATCAGTGCAATCCCGTTGTCAGAAGAGCCAGGGATGTCAGGACAGGACCTGATTTACACAACACTCTGGCTTCAAGCAAGGCTTAACTCTGAAAACAGCTAAAATCAACTAAAACCGTCTTCATCCAGCCTTACTTGCTAACTTCTTGGCCGCCAAAGGTGGGAGTCCCTCGTGCAGGCACAGCCCAACTCACTCTCATCTCATACCAATCTGTGGCTTAGCAAGACGCAGCAGATGCTTTCTTCCCGGCCTCTCTTCCTCCAAGAGAGGGCTCAGAAAGGCAAACTCCAATTTTTTTTACATGGAGGTGGTTTGCCAGCAATTGGCTCCGCTGCTGTTGCAGTTGTCCGTTGGGGTTAGCTGCCAGGCTGCACGCATCTGTGTGATGGGTGATCCCACGGCCAGACAATCCCATGTCTGCCTCTGCGAACCGGGAATCACTCTCTGTGCCCTGGTTACTTGGCGGCGGCGTTACGGCTCTTTTTACTATTGCTACCATTATTGGAAATAATGGAGGATGGTGCTTCCCTAATAGCAAGGGGTTTGCTTGTGGTAGTGGTCATTAAAACTAGGCTGGGAACAGAATTCATCTGACTAAATTTTGCTGCCTAAATTAGGCATCTGCACTAAACAAGTTACATGGGATGAATCCCTATGTGCCCATCTCAGGATAGGGTAAGTCCTCGAACATTTCCTTGCTGACTTTTCCTTGCCATTTGGTGGGGATGGGCTGCTGCAAATTGCAAGAGAAGACTGGCAGAGACAGTTACGGCAGGGCAACTGCAAGCTGGAGCTGCAAAAGCACAAGTACAATATAAAATACCGGTGGTGTATTGGGAATGCTTGGTGGGAGTCCCACTTTAGCTTGGTGGTCTCTGGAATCTGTGTCTGCTTTGGGATCACTCAGAAAACAGCTCTGTTCAATGTGTCCGAAATACCAGGGAAGGGGAGAGCTGTTCCCCAGCACCTTGGTCTATGTTACACGTGCAAGAGCAGTGGTGAGATCCTTCATCCAGTGATCTTGTGTACCAGTCGTGGCCCAAAGCAGAGTAGAAGACAGTCCCTGTCCTGTATTACCCCCATGTTCAAATGGAACGCTTACCCACAACAGGCATTCCAACTGTCCGGTCTCCAACACGCTTACGCAGGTACTCCATCCGTTTCTGTACAAATCATCTTAGTAGTCCCCAATAGTCACCTGCTGTGATCCTGGCCGGCCCCCCTGCCCTGTCTGCATTTCTGTGGCTTTTAAATATCTACTTCTGTCCACAGTAAATAAAATGGATTCAGCTCCTGTTTGTTGTCCTCTGGTGGATGCACCTCACTCTAAAGCCAAAAAGCCTTGGAGAAGGCGTGGGTGAGCTCCTCCCGTTCACTACCTTTCTCTGGCCCAAATACACCGTAACTCTTGGTATGTCTAGTCATTCTGCGTTTCCCCTTGAGAATTTCAAATGTAATAATATCTGCTCCCCTTGCACCAGCTGTACTGGTTGCAACTGTGTTGATGACCAACGTATTTATATCCTGTGGTGCTGGGCACCGAGAAGGCAGGAGGGGTTTGGAAGGTCTTTGAGGTCTGGATAAGCTTTACATAAGACGGACGCCGCCTTCAAGAAAAAAAGATACTTCATTTGCTACATATTTGATGAACAGGACTCCAATAATACCGAAAGAAAACATGCAAGGCTGGAACACAACCAGTGGTACCAGGTGATGCTGGACTGGATGTGGCAGGGCAGGCATTTCTGGAGCACAATAACTAGCATGCATATTCATGCATCAGGCCCAGGGCTGTCAATGGAGATGCATCAATCAAGGGGAAGAGCGGGGAGAAAGGATGGTGGAAAGAGGTCTCTGGTTTTGTTTGCTGCCCGCTGCCCCATTAAATGAGTGGAGGGGAGGGAAGGGCAGTCCATTTAGCAGGTCAGCGGCAAGCAGTGCTATCAGATGCCATGCCAAGCTAATTCCTAATTGGGGCAGTGTTTGTCAACACTGACAGAGCCTTAATACACTGTAATCGCTGGAGCCACAAGCTCTGATAGAGATCTTAATCTCTGCGCTCTGTCCCTTTCACACCGCAGTGAGCAGGTCTGCTCCTTCCCGTGGCCCTCGCCGCACCCCATAGCTGGGCTCCGTGCACCGAGAGGGTTTTAAAATAGCCCCTTCTTTTTCTTATGAATCAAAGAAAGGAGAGGAGGTAAGAGGCAGCTGATGAGG
Source organism: Sagittarius serpentarius (assembly GCA_034782735.1). Taxonomy (NCBI): domain Eukaryota; kingdom Metazoa; phylum Chordata; class Aves; order Accipitriformes; family Sagittariidae; genus Sagittarius; species Sagittarius serpentarius. The sequence continues at coordinate 14,537,839 of JAVKLA010000084.1, forward strand.
GGAAAATAAACAGTATCGTGCGGCTGGGGGAATTCTTCAGAGGTTTCACAGCTGAAACAGGTTTTGCTTCCTCAGACAGCAAATGCTATCTGTTCACCAGGCTGAACACCTGCCTCCAGACACAGACACACACCACATCACCAGCTGTTTTGGGATCACCACCTTGGCTCCTTGTGTATTCCTTCCTACTCTCTGACACAGCCCTCCTGGAAAAGCTTCTGTCCACCTTTCCGGATTTTTCTCCTCACAAAAGCCACAGGAGACAATTTTATAGATGAGTGGCTCAAGTGTGGAGCAAGGATGAGCTTTGACATAGGTCAGCTTCAAGGTCTGTGACTGAATCAAGTTTTCCCTGTTCAAGAATCTCTCCTGACACAGGAGGTGAGCGTACCCATTAAGGACTTTGGGGTTTTTTTTACCCACAGGTAATGATGAAGGGTTTCACACTAAGGCAGGAGAAACGAGCACCAATAAAATGGCCACACAACCTGGTTTTGCTCGGACAAGCCTGAAGTCCCATCCACTGTCTTCTGGTGCTCCAAATTTATTTCAAGATGCACAGAAAGGTCTCATATTTTACCAGCAAAAATATGCACGGCTTTCTTCTCGAAAAAATGCAAACTGGTCTTTGTGGGATATCACTAAGCTGACTAAGATACTTCTGTGGACTCAACAGGAGAAAAATACACAGCTCTTCCCCAAGTTGTGATGCTTTCTTGTGGCTCACCTAAAGCATATTTGGATACTAGGATGCAGGTAAAACCCTTCCATCTTGCAGAGTATTACTTCTGCCTCCTATTACCGATGGGTCTGTGGATACAGAGATGCCTTTCCACAACAAAAAGTTTCACGTTGGCTTCAGAGGAAACCAGCAGACTTGTCCTAAATTCAGACAGGGATCACTGAGACATCTTGGAAGGAGGAAGAGCCCAAAGGCTCCTTGCAGGTGGTTCTGACCCCCAGAAATGTCCTGGCTTGTCTCATACCTTTTGAGTATCGGGGACATAATGTTTAGCAAACCTGCTGCAGAGTTGCAGAAATATCACTTATATTCTCCTCGTTCGTTATCCTGGGCTGCCATTTGGTACCTGCTGTGACTACGTTCCTCTTGGCAAGATGCAGAAGCACACACACACACACAAAAAAAAGACACCCAGGTATCTCTGCCTTGCATGGATTTATGAAGAGGTAAGGAAATGCATTTTCAATGTCTATGAATTCTCGCCGTGACCATGCGAGGCCACGGCTGTCCTTGTGCATAAACAACACGACGAAGTGAGTTATTACCAAACTGAAAGACCACAGCTCCACGCCGGAGGGTGCTTTTGTCTTTCCTTTCATGCCAGCTCCAGAAGCCTCTCAGCCAAGCCTCCTCATGGCATGTGCTATGCTTACCTGTGATTTATTGATGATAATCATGGGGCAAGCCATTTGTAATCAAACCTACAACAAAGACATTCTCGTGCTGAGAGGGAGTGATAACGCACCATTTAGTAATTTTTGTGCAGTCAGTAATTTGGAGAATGAATGATAATTTCCCGAACTGAAAATCTGCAGTGACAACCCTTAGTGCTATTCACCTCGTGAATAAAGATACCTTCCTCTCCATGTCTTGTGATAAATTCCTTTTATTAGGGCCACTTATGTGGGACTTTATCTTAATCGTCTTAAGTATGGGGCAGTCTCTGCAGTGAGGTTGGGTCGTTTTTCATTACGACCTCAGACACGCTCCATGAAGTAAATAAATACCAGTCAGTGATATGAAAACAGTCATTTAAATGAAATGGGCTTTGCTAACACGATGTTCTCACTCACTGCATACAGTATATCTGCACAACAGGAGATGCTGAGGAACAGGGTGTCATCTTTTACATCCACCTGAGTAGCATAGCCTGTCCGATAGGAAAACTGGATATATTTGACCATCGCAACACTGAGCAACGTCAACGCACCACGCTGCTATAGCATGCACTTTCCCAATTCCAACAGTATTATTTAAGCCAGCAAGGAAATGCAGCTCCTGTGGCTTTGGATTTTCAAGTAGAAATGCTGCATGAAAAGCCAAGGTGATCCTAGTAGCTAGCCAGGAGCTCTGCTTGATGACCCTCATGCCGCAATGTTTTATGGAGTCTCTGTTCAAAACTGGGGGATGGGGTACTGGAGGCAGTTGATTTTAAGCTAAACTGATGTTCCTCTCCATGTCGCCGGTGCAAATCCAAGCTGGGAGCTGCCGTCCAACAGCGAGATGAGTGAGCGGCTTCATTCTCCTTTTCTGAGCACTGGTGCTTGCTTGTGGGACATCACTGGCAGAGCGGGGAGAGCGGCTGGTCCTGGAGGCTAGGTGGTCCTCTCCTCTGTTTTACATCTCAAACATGAATCACAAGTCTCTGCAGAAGCCACCTTCATGTTTGAAGGAGAAACCTGTCCCCTCCACCAGTGACATGGTTCCCTTCTGCTCTGCACATCTGCTTCATCCCCCTCAGCACTGTCCTAAGTTTGGATAAACCTCTGCATGGGGCAGAAACGTGCGGTGTTTTTTCCCAAAGGGAAACAGGGAAATCCTCTCTCTGCCACAGGGCTGAGTTATGGTCTTCACTGGTATTGCCAGCACGGGCAGGGATTTAATTTCTACGCCACCGATAGCATCTCCAGAACAAGCTGCAGTGACTATAGCGTGTGGAATAAACAGCATTAAAGCTGAGGGCACAACACAGTCTGCCAACCCCACTCCCAGGTAGTTTGGACCCTGATCACCTACTGAAGGCCAGATGTGAGCTGTTCGCTGAAATTGTTGCCTGTGGCGTTTGGGTACGCGATGTCTTTGTCTGGCTGTGAGCACGCAGCTCCGCGCTCCTCTCTTTCCTCTCCCCGTTGTAGCTGTGATTTAATTCCAGACAGGCAGCAAAGTTTGGAAAGATGCAGATCATTCCTGTTCTATCTTAATCATCCTCACCGGGGGAAATAGAAGAGGAGAGCTTTTTAAAACACTTGGATAAAATGAACTGAAACGATGAAGTACATTAAGAACAGGAAAATCTAAATGAGGTGGAAATAATGTCTTAATTGGAAGGACACATTTTAATCTTCTCTCTCTCCTGCACTTACATGAACACACACACACGAGGCTAATGCAGGAGGATAAGGCATAAACGGGGAGACGGCCTTGGCACAAGGAAGGCGGTGCCAGCTGATCGGACACCACTCGGTCTTCACCAGCGCTGCCTGTCGCGCTACCCACCTCCTTGCACTGAGGTCTTAAAGGCAATGGCCATCGCTGCAGAAACCTGCCACCAATGGAATGCCACCGCAAGCTGCTCCCGTCATGCTGCCTAGGCAGATGGGAAGTGCCCATGTCATTACGGTGACCACAGACAATACCTCTTACCAGCAAATTATGCAGCCAAGACAGGATTCAGCTAGGTGTCTACGTGAGGTAGGTACCTCCATCACCATTTTGGGAGCTGTGGTCAATAACTGGTGGAATCCATGAGGGTGTTCAGTTGAGCACCTGTGGGTGTCAACTCCGAGGTGCACCCACCTGTGAATTTGTGACCCAGAGGAGCGTCAGAGCTCAGGTGAACCCTTCGGCGAGAGCTGAAGATGGAGAATAGTCCACTCTCTAACACGTAGCCTGCTAGGATGGTTGTACAACTAGGGTGTACCCTAGCACACCCAGCCAGCAGCTAAGCAAGTGGGTGACTGACTGAGCTTTGATTCTCCATTGCTCAAGTCTGTGGTACAAAAGAGTTTTCCCCTCTGGCCTTATTCATTATACAGCAAAAGACAGTTTCTAAACGGTCAATTCGTGATGCTGCCAAATAGGTCCCGATCATCATCTGCCGGTAGGGTTGGGCTTTTTGACCTGATCAGAAAAGGGATCCTTTACATAGAAAAGATATCAAAGATGATGCGTGACTCTCTCCATTGATCTGAAAAGAGGCAGGCCACTGGGTGAATTTGGGATTTTAATTTTATGAATCATCTTTTGAACCATGCTCATTGTCGTGCTTGATAGACTCTGTTTCTCTCTTGATCTCTGCTGATTATATATTTTCTTCCAAATGGTATCGCTCATTTCTAATATGCTACTATTATTCAGAGTGATTAATTGAAGTCGTCGGTCAGATCTGAATCTGGATATCAGCTTTAACCATGTATGTGCCATACTGAAGTCACGTTCTTGATCTGTACTTCCTGAGGCACAGGGCATCATCAAACATTTTAGAGACTCTGGTGCTTGTATTTCCACAACGGACAACGCAATAAGAGAAAAAACCAAATATGTGTAATATTGCTGGCTCCTGGAGATCATTCACAACTCAAGGCTACTCCTAACACAGTTTCATGAGCTGGAGCTTTCCCATTCACTGCTGCTCAGCCCAGTGCTTGTCACTCCATCACCGGCCAGTCTTCCAGTGGGATAGCAGATGGATGCTGGATGGATAATCATGCACAGTCCCCACGACTGTGCCTGGCCTGTCACTGTAGTAAACTATGAAATCTGGCTGAGCTGCTCATCTATTCTTCTCTGAAAGGTACCCATGCAGTTTTATTCTTGTGATTTAAGATGGCGCTCTGTCACTGGGCTGATCATCCAACCTTCTTCTGGATCTGCGACAGAAGTGTTTGAGAAAGAAATGGCAGAAGAGTCATTCATTTATAGTCTTTCCTGGAGAGCGAGCAGCTTTTAGTTGTTATCTCTTCGCTTAGTTTAGTTTAGTTTAGTTTAGGTTGTGGGGGAGGGTGAACAAAGACAGGTGACACAAAACCACATGTGAACGCGATGGCTAAGCAACCTACCAACATTGGGCTTGTCAGACCTGGAAGAGGATGCCAGCATGAGGGATGAAGGCAGCTGCTGGCTTCCTGGGTCGGGAGGAGTGGACTCAAAATCTCTTCTTTGATGGGCACAGGCTGCTCAGTCTGCTGAACTCTCTGCTCCACTTCTAATAAGGTAAATTCCTAAGTGAATTGTCTACAAAAATAACTGTTGAGGGTACAATTTGCTCCTGCCTGATCCTTGGAAATGCAAAAACAATGGCTCCATTAGAAGGGCAAGAGCGAGCACCTGGATATCCCATTTCAGGTAGGATTGATGGAGCTGATACGAATATTGCTCTGGCAATGATTTGAAAGACGGTGTCAGGGACCTGCAGCTCATAGCGGGAGGCAGCCAGGGGTGGGCTGCTGTCCTCTTCCCCCATACTGTGACCTGCTGTCTATGCATGGAGGTGCTGCTGGAGGTGGATGTGCCAGGGCTCTCTCCCCGTGCTCTGCCTGCTGGAGACACCCCAGACCTCATTCCTCGGGCGGCCAAGGTCAACCCCTGTGCAGGCCAGGACGCTTGGCCCATCCCGGGGCTCAAATCTCAATTAAACGAGTGGCAATTAAGGCGCAGCGCGGCGCAGTGCGAGGAGTGGAGAGGAAGGCTGGCCGAGGCGGCAGGATGCCGGAGCTATCCTCTGTCGGCAAAGTGCTGAGACAACAAACTTAACCTCTCTGTCCACAGCGCGCCTATCAGCCGTGGTTATTAAATCCCACAAAAGGAAGAAGAGGAGAAGTGAATAGGGTTGAAAGAAAAAGCACTTTCCCCATTTGGATTACCTCCTACAGAACAGGACCTGCCAGTGAAAGGCGGAGAGTGTAATTGCTGGCCTGAAAGAGAGAGGGGGGGAAAAAAAAAAAAGGAAAAAAAAACTATAAAAGGAAAGAAAGAAAGAAGGAAGGGGGGGAAAAATTGATAATGAACAATTTATCCTCTGAGCTAACAGTTAATTAATTCTGAAAATATCTGTCAGGCTAATGGGGAGGGGGGG
>JAVKLA010000084.1:14543664-14559890 GCA_034782735.1 Sagittarius serpentarius
CCCCCACCCCCCACCCCCACCCCCCCCACCCCCCCACACACCCCCACCCCCCCCCCCCCCCCCTGTCCCACTGAACACAATTAGTAAAATAATAATAACAAAAAAGGGGAAAAAAAAGAAGAAAAAAAGATTTTTTTAAGGTGTTGCTATCTTCTTAGAGACCAGGCCCTTGGCTTCCCAATGTCATTCTCAACACAATTTTTTTTCTTCTCTCCCTTCGTCTCTTTTCAGAAATTGTTCTCATGAATGATTTATATATGTCTAGTTATCTGGAGTGATTTCTATGGACCCGGGCGCATTGCTGCATAATTGTTAATTTTAATGCCATAATAGCTTCAGATGGAGGAAGAGATTAGGCGTTTATTGCACAATTAAATGAAACATACTTGAGAATCACAAAAGGTTCCGTAATTATTTCAGACCATTAATAAAATGGGCATTAAATTATATGGGACACAAAAGGGAAAGGAAATAGATTTTCATTACAGCAATAGAAGCCGAGAGTAGTAATAGATCCTTGTTGAATTCTCTTTCTCTCTCTCTCTCTCTGAAATTAATTGTTGCCCGGCTTATTTCAAAGCAAAATAAAAGAGAAATAAAGTGTGTTAAAGAACCTCTGATGAAAGGGCTTTGTTTGATAAGGACAATAGCCAGTGATACACTCTGGGAAAAAAAGAAGGGGGGGGGGGGGGAAAGGAAGATTTGATTTTGGCTTCCTGCCCTCAGTCTTGAAGGCGGTACGGGGCCTTCGTGCGCACACATGGGAGCCTCTCCTCCTCTTTCCAACACCATGGGGCTGCGACGGATGGGAGGGAGAAGCGGGCACCAGGAAAGTTCCCCCATCCATTCCCAAGTGACCGCGGCGTTGGGGCCAGCCGTGGGTTTGGCACCAGGGGCAGAAGATGCGGCACACTGGCAGAAATGCCGGTGATGCCCTCGCAGGGGTGATGCCTGCGGCTTTTGGCTGTGTCTAGATAAGACCCCATGCCATCGACTTGCCTTGGATGGAAGATCCAGGGCGTACCATGGAGAAGGGAGCTGCAGCTGGAGGCTCCTCCGTGTTCAAAGCACAACATCCATCCCCACCAAGGCCTGGAGGGTTTGTCCTCGGACCAGCCTGGGGAGCCCGACGGGGACAACGTAAGGGGCTGGGTGAGGAAGAGCTCCTCTTGCACATGGTAAAGACAGGCCAGAGCAGTCTGGACTCGAGCGCCACCAAAACCTCACCTTTTGGCCTGGGAAGGTCCAAACACAGGACCCACCTGAAAAGTGTGTCACCTCCAGTGTCACAAGAGCCCAGGTCTCCGCACAGAGAGCCCTCCTTGAAGCTCTGATCTGCGGCTCCTTATTCCAACACTAATTACTTCCAACGACAAAACAGGCACGAGCAATATCTTATCCCCTCCTTGAAATGAGGGACATCCCAAAAATACAGTGCTGACGAGGGGGAGAGGAGTCAAAAGCCTGCTGGGGCAAGTTTTCAGGGATACCTAGGATTTCTGGAAGTAAAAAACCGGCATCTCTTAGCAGTTTTAGCCGTCCACGGGTCTAGGTTATTTAGGCAATTTTGAAAATCCCACACTGCTTTCAGGCTTCTCAGTGTAGTTGAAAATGTGCCCTTGATCCTAGCAGAGTTTGTACCGATCTGAGTGACCAACAGTACAATTAAGAGTGAAAGAGGTCGAAAGAGGGTCATCTGGAGCTAATGGAAAGCTCATCTTCCAGACTACCAGCCTGACTTCACTCTCCTTAAACTCCCCTGAAAAGCTTAAATGAAAAAAATACTTCTAAACCATCGCTTGGCACTTGGTCCGTGAAATGGTGTGCACGGCCCGTTCCCTTGCACAGTTCACTCCAGTGCTGCAGAGGTTTTCAAGAAGATCCCTTCATTGGGGGGGGGGGGGGAGGGGAGAAAAAGAAAAGAAGGAAAAAAAAAAGAAAATAAAGACAAGGTCTTGGCAAAGCAAAGTTTACAAAAAAAAATACTGCGCCTGAGGAAACCAGAACCAGCTCCTTTGTCACCCCCAGCTGAATTTGCCAAGCAGGCGGCTAGGGAAGCTGTCTCCTCGCCTGGGTGCGGGAATTGCAGCGGGATCAGAAGCAAGGAGCATCCGGATGCAGGAAGAACCAAACAAGTAAGCAAGGGTATCTCTTCCTGGAGCACAACTGCTCTTGAAAATTTAGCTCAGCTGACGCAGGTCAGACGCACGGCAGCTATTTTTAGGCTCCATGCAGTGTTTTACTTGGCAGCTGCACTCCAGGCCGGCCCCCGTTCCCACCGGCGCCGGGAGGAAGCGATCCCTTGATGGAAAGGGAAGGCCTTTGGCTGCCCGTGGATATGGGCAGTGGGAAGCCGGTGGCAGAGCTGCTTCTGAGAAAACAGTGGGGGTTTAATAGCAGGTGCTCGTTGAGGGCAGCAGCGGAGCTCTTGCCTTCTTCAGGAGGTGGGCAGGGAAGAGGCAGTGGAGGTAACGGGGCTCCCCAGCCACCTCTGTGCGGCCGTATCGGGAGGGGCTGCCGTGAAACCGGAGCAGGCAGGAAGATATTTCTGCTGTCACTGTGCCTGGGTAGGATTCTCCCTGCGACCCCGGCAGGATTCTCCCTGCGACCCCAGCACGCTGCGCTGCAAAGAGCGGAGAAGCTGGGACAGGGGACACCGTCCCCCAAACCCTCCCAGTCTCCTTTCCTAGTGCGCCAGCACAGACACTGCCAGGTTGTCCAGCACCACGCCGAGCACCTGAAGCTTCCGTGATGGGATTAGGCCTGAAGAGGGGACCAGCAGAAAAGGCGTTTGACATGGAGAGACTTAAGGAGAAATTGGAAAAAAAATATTTTGCAAATAAAAAAAAAAAAGGGGGTGTGTGTGAGGGTGTACGGGGGAACGCTCATCCACGGGAGGAGGAGCAAATCGGAGTCTAAGCAGCAAAAAAATGAAGTCAAATAGCTGTAGGCTGCAATAGAGAGGCTGTGGGCTGCTGCGCCAGTGCCCTCTCCTGGGCAGAGGGAGAGCCGCTCCGGTCCCGGAGCGATGAGCCCCCGGGGGGGGGAGGGATGAGCCCCCGGGGGGGGAGCGGGGCGGCCCGGGCGTGGGGCCCAGCCGTCCGAGCAGACATGCGGCGCAGCCCCTCGGACAAGCCTGAAGCCGTGCGCTGGGCTGGCACGATAGCAAATAAGCAACAGGATCCTTAAAGGGAAAAATAAGAAGCTAAAGGGAGACTCGGTCAGGAGCGGGGCCGGGGCGGGGGGAGGAAAGGAAAGTCTTAGGGAGATGAAAGAAGGTTGGCATTGGGGGAAAATAAATAAGAAGATACAAAAACCATGAACAATACAAAGTATTAAAGAGCCTCTAAAAAGGACGAGGAAAACAGCCTGAAGTGCAGCAGGAGATCAGCCATGTCACCCGGCTGAAAATAAGTAAGAAGACGACTCAAGACGCAGGGTGAGTTTGATTTTCATATGAGGCAAGTTCTGCTTTTTCCCAGCCAGCTCGTGGAGGGCTGGCTCACAGCACAGGCCGCCTGCCCAGCACAGGCGTCGCAAGGTCTTGTCTTCTCCCCACCCAGGACACTCTTAATGGAGCAGATCACGTCGCTGGGGGAGAGGAGCAATGCTTTGTCCTCTGCCCTGGGGGCAGCAGTGCCCCTGTCCGTCATCTCCTGATGCAGAGGGTTGCCCACTTTGTGCCACTTTGGACTCATCCGCGTGCGCTGGTGGCACACAAGGGCTCACAGCAAACTACCTTTTATAGGTCTTAAGAGGAATATGCGCAACTCGCGTGTCCAGCTGCGTGCAACTTCAGAAACGTTGCTGTTGTGGTTTAGGGAGGCAATGCCCAGGGGAAGGAGCTGGAATCCAGGAACTTGATGGAGCTGTGGGACAAAACGGAAGCAGGAGGAGACAGCTAAGCCCAGTGGCCACCTTGATGTCAGACCTGAAAGGCAAAGCTGAGGCTAAGGAACAAAAAAACTAGTGTCATCCCACTGTGCCTGGAGCTGGGGAGGGAGGAGGCTCAGGGCCAGCAGTAGCTGGGCCTTGAGCAAGAGGAGCAGGCAAGGAGCAGCTCTGAGAACGCTCCAGGACAGGAGAGACCCTTGGAGAAGATACCAGAGGCACCACAGCGCGTGGGAAATCCTTGCTAAACGCAGCCTTAGTGCACAGCCTCCGTCTGTCTTTTGGCTGTGGGAAGATAATACAGGTTATTGGGTACAGCAGAGGCATCTCCACCAGCAAGTGTAAGTTTGAGTCTCTTGGCCGAGCAGGGGGGGGAAGCGGGAAGGCGGTTTGAATCTCCCTTGCCCCTGTAGTGCATTATGCTTTCAATATAGACAGGGTTTTCAAGGTCGCCATGCAGACACCAACAGGAAATATATTGCCTTCTGCTATCATCCCTTGGGGTTGAGGAAGAGTCCCAGCCCAGTGCTTTCTCCTAGGAAAACCCAAGCGGTCCGACCGGCAGTGAACAACTCCAGCTCTCCTGGCCACGTTTCCCCGGGCAGCCTTCCCCAGCCCTGCTGTCGGCTAAAAGTAGTGCCGAAGCCGGCATCGCCCTGTGCTCCAGCTCTGTCTCAAAGGGGCTGTGGCCCTTGACAGGCCTTGTACAGATAACGTGCTTAGAACCAGTGCGGGGCGAAGGGGGGCAGGAGCGGTGGCAAGTGCAGCGATGCATCCTGTAGTCTCTCGGGCCCCAAGGCAACTCCACGCTAATCACTCGGTCCCCCAGATTAACGCTGGGAAAGCCACGATCTGGCAGCTTCACCTGCCTTTGGCAGAAAGCCCAGCATTCATGGAAAATTCAAGAATTCCTGAATTTGCTCCCATGGCCAAGGAAAATGTCTGCGCCCTATGCCCCCCCCCCCCCCAGCATCTCAGTTCTTTTCGGAGGTCACTGTTGAAAACAGTCGCCTCGTCCCGGTGGCCACAGACCCGTCCCGTAGCCATCACGCATCAGCACTGATGGTGAGAGCTGCTGTGCTTGTGATCTTAGAGAGAGCAGAAGCCCACGGCCCCTGCCCTCCACGCACGCCCCATATGGCTTGATTCAGGGCTGCGTGACAACGGGAGCCATCAACTCCCTTTCATTAACAGGGGCTAATGAGCGCCCTGATTATCAGCACCCTCATTCTGAGCACCAAAATGATGTTGACCCCAGTAATGCTCCGGAGAAGCCTGTCCTAGCTAACCCAAAACAGGCTGCCAGCACCGGAGAACAGTGTTCATCATGCAGAAACAGGGGAAACTTAGTGTAAAAAAAAAAAAAAAAATCAGCGTGAACCTCTTGGTTGAAGGGGTGGCTGTTTTGTTTCCAGCTGGAGTCAGCCACGCTTGAACACAAAGGTCACCATCGGCCAAAAAAAAACAACCCACCCCCAACAAAAAAAAGGGAACTAGTGAAGCCAGTGAGACCGGATTAGAGTTTCCTAGATGGGGGTCAGAGAGGGGAGAGCTTTTAGCAGTGATTTGCACTCTCCGAATGAAAGCTTTAGGATTTCGCTCCACTTCAAAGAAAAGATGCCCAGCCCGAGCGCAGCCCCTCCTCGTCACGCCGGGCAGGCAGGAGCCGTATTAGCACTGCTCGCATGTAAGCGGAGGGAGCCGGGGGCTCACGCCTCTCCTCCCGCCCCGCTGAAAACTTGCAGGGGAGATTTTCCAAGCACGGCGACAAAGATTTAGCTACCCGGCTTCCATTGACCGTAATAGCAGCTGAACAGCCAAATCCCCAAGGCAGAGCTTCCCAGAGTGGCTCCCTCCTCCCCGAAAGGCTCCTGCTCGGGTTTGGGGTGTGTGTCAGGTATTCAGGAAGGACCTGCAGCAGCTGAGCCCATCTTGCAGCTCTGCCACTTACCACCAGTGCAGGAGCTCAGCAATGGGCAACCCCCAGTCCTGGGACATGGGGTTTGGTGTCTGCTGCAAGAGGGTGATCCTTCCCTACCGTCCGCACCAGCACAGACCCCTCCCCTCTCTTTGGGCTCTCGTACAGCGGAGTCCTGACCTTGTACACACCCCTCCGGCTTATTCTTACAGGCTTTTATGCTCTGGTCATCCAGCAGTACGTCCTAAAATGTTTCTGGCACCTCCCCGTGGCTTGGCACGCTGATGCTCCCCTCTAGGGTCTGGAGTTTCTTTGCTGTTTCCTCGTCCCAGGTGATTTGGATTGGCAGCTACAGCCTCGGCCGATGTAAGCTCCAAGCCGGTCTTTTCACTTCAGCGACACTGAGCTATTTCAGAGCGGCTGGGACCTGCCCGCACCGCTCGCCGCGTTTCACAGACACCGGTGGAAGTGGGAGCGTTTTACGGAGGTGGCCTCTGCTGTCAGCCCCACTCCTTGACGGGCAAATAGCCTTGTTGGTCCAAGGAACTGGACACCTCCTTCTGCAGACCCTCATCCCTTCCACAGCCCCCCCGCAAGACCCGGGCTGCTCCCCGCCTGCCTCCACCGCTCCCTGGGCCCCGGCAGCTGCCCCCCGTCTCCTCCCCACCCATAGCCCACAGCTAAAATACCTGCTGCTGCCTGACTCTGCTCTTACCCCAGTTCCCAGAGGGGCAGAGCAGGGCATCAACACTCCCCTTTAAAGAGCTCCTGCCTGTGGTTTTTTTCTTTTATTTTAGCTGCCATGTTAAAATGTTGCGGGCACAGCAGGGCCCCGGTGTTTTAGAGAATTTATACTCTGAACATTAGCTTAACGTAGAAAAATGCTGCCGTCCCTCACTATGTCCCCTGCATTTCATCCTATTTTGAGTCTGTAGCATTCCTGTTTCCTCTTCCTTTCCCCCTTTTCTTGAGGCATGATTTACTGTAGATTCCAAAATGTGGGATATCAGTAAACCTATTTTTCAAACAGAACATTTCCAAAGGAGAAACACTCCTGTTTTGCAAGGGAAACAGAAAATGCATTTGCATCCTTGAAATTTCCTGCGTTAAAATAAAAAGCACTTCCAAGGAAATAGGGCTCAAAACACAAATATTGTGCAACAGTAACAGAAAAAATGGAAATGGGCAGCATTTCTGCAAACCTTTTTGCACTCTTGCCTTAGAAATCAGGCAAAGTTTTCAGAACCGCCCCCCCACGGAACACTCGGGATGCCATTTTAGTGTCAGTCCAGGGCTACCAAAATAAATCCTAGATTTTGGAGATCTCAGGGCTACTGCCGGGAGGGAGTGGTCCATGCCTGGGGATGTGCCGGGAGGCCATGTTCCCATCCCACTTTATTTTGGGACCATTTGGTCCAGAGATACTGTTGAGGATCAGGAGCGAAGCCCTCTGACCCAGGCACCCGGCTGCGTACCTAACAGATAACGATGAAAGGCGTCGCGTGAGTCAGAGAGAGAGAGAGAGAGAGAGTCTTCGGGCTGCGATTAAATACACAACCAGGACTGATTAATTGGAAAAGAATCCTTACCCGTAAACGGAAGAAAATACTCCACTCACCGCACGTGTTAGGGCAGCGATGGGGATCAGCAGAAGGCTTGGCAGGGTCCAACTGCCTTCCCTCGGGACTTAAGCACACCTTTCGCCTTGGGGGAAACTGTGCTGGGATGCTAGCAAAGCCCGGAGCTGGGGAGAAGAAGCCACACAAGAAGGAAAATTTTCTTCTCCCTTTTTTTTCTTCATATTTGGGGTTAGTTTTGGGGACATGAAGAGCAGCGTATGCACAGAAATAAAACAGGAATCTTCGCCCTATCTCAGTGGTGCTGCTCTAGTAGAAACGTGTTGTCATCCCACAGGGGAAGACTCCCGTGTTAAAACGGGAATAATAGCAAAGAAAGGGGCTAAACTACTTATTTCTTCTGCTTTCGTTCATTTTGCAGGCTTTCTCCTCCTGTGTCGCTGACTGACGACAGCTTGAGATGCTGAAGTTAATTGTTATGAATCCCTGGAGCATTACTGCAAGCCGTGTGAAAACACAGAAGGGAGCAATAATCACCTGTGATTCTGGTGAGAGAGGTAATCCTGTAAAACTGGGGGATTCATCAGTTTGGGGAGCACGTGGGACCACTTTTCTCATCCGCAGTGAACCTCGCCTGTACCAAGGGCTCGGCTGCAGTCCTTTGGGCTGAGACGGGGCTCATCTTTTGGAAACCCCTCAGCTCTGGTTCAGGGATGCCAGGGGCTGGAGAAATGAAGGATGCTGGCAGAGATAAAGCGGAATGAGCCCCTGGCTGAGGACGTGAGGGTGTCATTACATAGTTGCTTGTGTCACTGCAGCCTGAAGGGAGGCATTAAGCTAACTGGTGCAAAGTTGTCTTTATCCTGGTAAAACTGTGCAACGACTGCTCCTTTGGTCTAAGAACCTGACGTCTCCTCCTGGGCAGACCTACCAGCGCAGGAGCCAAGTAGACCAGACTCCCAAGCGAAAACCGGCACTAAGCAGGGCTGGGAGGGAAAAGGATGTGACGGTCTGGCCTATATGCCGACATACCCGCCACATTTGGCAGGCCTGAGAGATGGCTTGGTCATCACAGGCCATCAGATCAGAACAGAGTGAGAGCACCAGAGGGAAGCGAAGGTGTTTCTTTTGGACTTATGCCCCGGACTGTGTTTGGATGGATGGGGTAGCCTGATCTCGCGCCTACAAGTAGTCCTTCCCGGGGGAGGGTGGTGATCAGGGGAGTTATCTGCGTGCTCCACGCCGGAGGAAGCGTGAAAAGTCAGTGCTGTGCACAATGCACTCATTCTTTCTCTTTGCCCTGCAAATTTGTAGCCGTTGATTAAATCCCTTTTCAGAGGGGAGCGTTACAAGGCTCCTACACGCTTTCCCGGGTGAAGACCTCTCTGCTCCTTCTGTGTTTTCATTCTCACGTTGGCCTCTGCCCACTGAATAACAACAGTAATTGGATGTGTTTAAACAGCACTGCTCATTATTGTTTGGCCAGTAATCAGACAAGCCTCCCTTCCCCTGCAACCTGACCGCCACGTGCTGCAGAGGAAGGTCGGCCGCAGCTCCTCCTCCTCCTCTCCTCCTGCCCGCGTCCCCTCACCTCTCCACCCTGCCCAAGTTGGGCGTGCAAAATGTGTTCCAGCGATAACAAATTCTCTCTCCCTCCGTGGCCAGCGGGACACTGGAGGTACCTCGGGGCAACCTCAAGCCGTTTGTTTGTTGGAGCAGCAATGGCCTATGGAGGCAAAGGGCTCAAATGGAGGAGATGGGGCTGATCCTCTGTGCCGCCTCGGTTTCTCAGCGGCTGGGTCTGATGCAGACAGTATAACAGAAGGGAACAAAATGCCGCTCATATATCTTCCCAGGTGCATTCTGGCTGGCAGGCGGAGAACATATTGCCTTGGTGTGTTGACTCTTGGAGATGTATGGGTAGCGCTGGCTAGCCTCTGCAAAAGCTTGGATGGCGGATGCGTAGGTGGACACCAGCGCTCTTGGGTCTGGCTGCAGGTCGGAGTGGCCTCGGCGAGGATCACCATCCCCACGCGGGCGCCGGTCTTTGTTCGAGCAGCCACGTTTGCAGGAGAAGCAGGGGATTCCTGCCTGGTGGAGCAGGTTTGCGCTGAGCATCTCTGTGGTCCTCCCTCTTTGCTCCCACCGCTCCCTCGCTAAAAAGGAAGGGGGGAAAAAAAAGCCCCATCACCAATCCGGGCTCAGAAGCAGCAGCAAACGACCTGAATCACCATTCAGATGTAGATACCAGACCAATAACGAGTATTTGCTAACAGCCCATTGGCCACACGTCTTCGCATGAGCCGTGCCATGAGTCTCTTTATTATGACTAATAGACACACTTGCAGAAATCAGAATCTATTTCCAAGTGATGCATGAGTGTGTAGGAAAAGGAAGGGGGGGGAAGAACAACAGCCTAAATACACCTGGTAATTTATTTGCTATGAATAATTTGAGCAGCCCCAAGTGACGGAGATATCTTAGTTATTTATCCTGGGGGGGAAATTTGCAGGTGCTGCAGACTGGGTGTGCTCCAGAGCAGGCCCTCCCTTTAACGTTTGCCTCCCCCGCCCCGGTGTAAACCTCTATGGCCATACCTGGAACAAGATATAAGGCGTGCTTCATCCAGCACTTTCATTAACTGCCGTTTCTGGAATCTCCTGCCGGCTAAATTATTCCCCGCAGAATCCCTGTCTCGAGGGTTAGGAAAGGGTTACTGAGCGTGCCTTCCCGTTTGGGCTGGGTGGGTGGAAATACTGTTGGCTTTCATCTCCAAACCTCGTAAAGAACAAGCAGCTGCTGGAGAGATGGGCGCCCTGTAAATCATTGCAATAAATAAATAATGAAGCGGGCGCATCGCTCCGTCGTAGGCACGGCTCCGTGCAAGGGCTGGGTGCCGGACCCCGACCCAGCGGGACCAGCTCTGGAGGAGACATGGCTGGCTGCTCGCCTGCGCTCTGCCCCGGTGCGGGTGGGTTGCCCTCACGTGGCATTCGCTGCAGTTCTGGGCCAAGGTTGTCGGAGTTTTTCCTTGTGGGTTGCAAGAGAGTAATTTTCTGGAGCCCGGCCCCGCTGTGTTAGTCAGCAGAATAGCTAATGCGAGCGGCAGCTCCTCTGTATCTCACGGTTCCTGTCACCATATTATAACTGTAGGGTTTTGTCTTCTGGCACCACCGGACTGTGATGCATTTCATTATTTTTGGTGTTAAAATTCAGAGATATTTTTCCATCAAATATCTGTGTATTTGTTTCCAGAAACAAATGATTAGCATTAGTATTCATTAGTATTCATGTTAACAATTGATAAAGGGCCCACTACTGTAGTATCTGTGCATAGCACACAGAATTCAATTAAAAATATAATAATTTCCTCAAGCCATGATCGTATAATCCGTACCATCCCCCAAAATTAGTTCCTGAGACTTCCCCCAAAGTTTACTGCGGAGGGAACTGTTTGCCAGAGAAAAAGGGCCCTGAGTCAGGGATGCTGCGGTCGAACGAGCAGGACCAGGCTGGGGAGGGCGGGAGAGGGCATGCACAACGCAAACCAGGAATGCTTTTCAGTAGCGCCAGGCCAGCGCAGCTCTGCTCCCAGTCATCGTGTCTGGCCTGCAGTGGAGCTGGTGTGTCTCGACAAGGCTGCATCCCGCACCAGGGTGGGTCTCCAAGTGGCTCAAGGGATTGGGGTCTTCTTCCTCCAAAGGTTTTGCCGCCTCCATCCCTCTGCTTGACCCATTTTTTGGAGGCCAGTGGTGCTGTTTCCCTCTCTCTTGGCTCGGCAGACTTGTTTCACAGCCCCACCGAGCAGAAGGTCAACCTGACGCCCAAGGAGGGTGCTGGAGACGGCTGCGTGGCCGGAGGCGGCAGCCCTGCTGCTTCCTCTCGAGGAACAACTTCTGCAGTCCTGGTGAGGAGGCTGGAGGGGTCTTTCCCTTACTGCTGGGGACCCATTGCCAGACTCCCCACTGGAACGTGGTGTCTGACGTGGCATTTAACTCACAGCTAACACCCCAGAGCAAACAGCCGGTCTACGCGGAGTCTACGTGTAAAGTGTGGGCACCTTCCCTGCTCAGGAGCACGTGGTATTATTCTGCTCTGCTGAGCCTCTGAGGACCGTTCCCAGGCTGGGGGTGAGCCAGTGAGGAGGTTTGCCTCTAAGATGCCACCACGAACCTCCAACAAGCAACAAAAGGCATCTCAGCGGCATCCGGGCTCCTGTAAAAAGCAGTGTTTGGGTGGAAGCCGTTGCATTTTCAAACAGTATGAGTAGGTACGTGCTTTGTGGTTTTCCTGAAGCTGGTTCGCTCGGCAAGGTCAGTGTCAGGGTTGAATTTTCAGCAAACAGCAGAACTGACTGGCTGTTTAGCCCTTGTTTCACCGGTTCAATCCAAAGCTGCGTTTGCCAGGTGGGCTTGATACTGCCAACCGGCATCTCGATATTTGATGTGCTTTGCACAGAGTGAAGTCTACGGAGGGTCTCAGATTTGAGGCAGAAGAGCATCTGTTACTACCGGTCTCTTACTCCCGTGGAGCATCTCTTGCCTGCTGGAGCATGTCTTACAACTGCGGTCCGTGTCCAGGAACTCAGGACCTAAACGCTTAAAACGTCCCTGTGCGCTCTGGCGGTTATCCAGATTATTTTGGACCATGTGACGGACGACTTCTCCAGGGTTATGGCAGAGAGCGCTTGGCCGTTGGCGCTCCTAGAGTCGTACCTTTATACTGGGAATATGTGATGGGGAAGAAATGGCCTTCAGTGCTTAAAATATCCCAACCCACCCCTGGAGCTTCACCCTGAGACACTGAGAACAGTTGTGTGAGTGGGGAGAAGAGAGGTCTGGAGTCCTTGCAGTAAGATAAATTGGCTGTTCATCAGATCCTTGATGGGTCTCGAGTGTTACCTTCTCACAGGCTTTGTATTTCTGGTGAATATGTTTAACTCAAGTGCCGTATCAGCGTATGTGAGAAGAGCAGGGAGGAAATTGTATGGCTCTTGCGTGGTTTGCTTCACATAGGTGGGAAGTTAAACGTGAGCTTCACCATGCTGTGGGCCTGGCTGTGTTTACAGGGGCAGATCTTTCACAAGAGCAGGCACATTGAACAAAGAGGGCAGTTCTGACCAAAAAAAAAACCTAGCTCCACCTTGTCGGTATGTGTGATGCCAACAGATCCTAAATAAATGGAGCGGTCGTGAATTGAACCACCCTTCACTAAAGCAAGAGATACTCCTGAAACTCGGGGACACCGCAGCCCTCAGGGATATCTGCGGCAACTGCCTTTAAACACCGTTCAGATACTCAAACGCAAAACCTGGTACTCGGGGACAAGACATAGATTTGCAAGAACCCCGAGCCTACGCTGGGATTATGTAAAACAATAGAAGGAGTGTTTTCCTCCGTATCTTTGCATCTTGACCGGACATCCACTTTTCATGTTATTTAACTGTACTAGAAGAGTAACAGCGAGATAATACTTTTGAGCGTATCCTCTTGTTTGCAGAACACAGCAGTTGGTCGTGCTTGTCTGAGCTCCAAGTGCTTTCCACGTGTAGCTTTCAACTAATGTCCGTCCTTGGGAAAAAGGCTACTCCAGAGCTCACCTGAAATACCATCAAACCCTTCAGGTCGCTTTCCTCCCCTACCCCAAGCTTTTCATCCAGCCTTGGGCCGCTCTCTGTGTTTCTCCATGCCTGATGTGTAGCTGAGAATAATCACACTTCTGTGCTTCACCCTGCACCAGGGAGGACGGCTATATTACAGCCGATCAAGCCATCAGCCTCCCCAGAAACGGAGGCGGGTTAGTACCTGAGATAAACAGTTCAGCCTTGGCACTTTTCTTGAAAGTTGCTGCTTCCATTTCAGAGCTCGTGTGCCTGAAAGCCTGTCTGTTTTTTTTCTGACTGTATCAGTTGGTCTAATAAAAGATACTACCTTTCCTTACAAGCCTGCTCTGCACTTCTGAGCTTAGGTCGTTTATCCTTCACTTCATGCTGCTGACAATGACTGAGGCTCCCTGGCCATGCAATATCTGGGAAGTCAATTCGGTGTCGAGCCCCCGGGTTTACATGCGTGGCCACAGTGAATATACTTATTTACTGGAGAGGCTCACCAGCTCTCCCTCCTGCTGCTTTTGCTGCAGAGAAAGCAAACGGTGAGCGATCTCCGTCGACCCTTCCCTGGGGATGGGGGCTGATGCACCCAGGGACCTCATGGGGCTCTGCAGAGTGGGTCTACCCAACGTAGAGGAACCCTGCTAGGTTTCCACTGGGCGTTTCTCACCCTGGAAAGGACGAACCACTCTTTAGCCACTCGTTAGCTATTATTTAACCCCTAATGTTGCTAGGGAAAGGCCAGGAGGTGGCAGAGAGCCCCAGGAGTCTCTTGCAGGGCTGGCACCCAGATACCCTTTGTGGGTCCCGTGGAGCCCAAGCTCCCGCCTGAGTCTGCGTGGGCCGTTTTCAGTGCTCTCTGCCCCAACGTCATGCACTTCACAGTGACAGCAATGTCAACCCAAGTGGCTGCTGACCGGGCTGCAGTCAGTACGGCTCAAAGCAGCACTTCCACACGAACACACGCATAGAGAACTACGCTCAACGTTATCGTCTGGGAAGGCTGCTATAATTAGGGGCACGGACTCATGCTGTAAGGCAGTCCTGCTGGCTCACTAATCAGGACTTTCACTCCCGCTCGCTCCTATCCCAGGGGCTGTGAGAAGACCTGCAACAGTAAAATGCCCTGGACCTGCCCACGGTGTGGGCAAGGGACAGGTTTCCCACCATCGGTGGCTCCCCAGGGTGACCGGCCACACTGCAGGGTTATCACCTGCAGGGAGCCTGAGCCGGGAGGGAAATCCCCCGGTGCAAAAATATACATCTCCTTTCTCATTAACAGTGGACTACAAAAAAAAAAAAAAAAAAGGATGCTGCAAAAGAATAATGAACAGATCACCTGTGAGAAATGAGTTCTGTAAATGCATGTAGTGCTGTGTCAAAGGATGGCATGATTATAGGAGATCATGTAGTATCACGGGGGTAGATAAAGTGAGCAGAACAAAAATCAAGTTTTGAAAGGGATGTAAACTTCAGCTTCAGGGCATAAAGCAGGTCCTAATTAATGGGGGCTGAGGGGAATCTTTATTTTTCTAGCAAGTTATTCTGCAACTCTCTCCCACAGAGCGTGGTGCCTTCCCAGGGAGCATCTCTTGTTGGCCGGTGTGAGAAAGCAGACGCCGGGCAAACCAGATCGTGGGATGATCCAATCTGCCACATCCATCACTGCTACCCTCTTCTGTCATGTACGTACAGGGTAGTGACCCACCCCATTAAATCTCTCCATGCAGAAGGCTGTATCGGTGTAACTATTTGTAGCTGCAGTTATACGAATGCTTTTCTCAGGGTTTGGGCGGGGGGAGGCGGGGGGTGACCGAGCAAGAAATACTGCAAACATGCACAGAGAATAACCCATAAGTATGTATGTAGTCTGTCCCGCACAGTATCTGTGAAGGCATCAGTGCTGTCTGCTTGTATGAGCTGGTGTGTGCCTATATTTTACATCTATATCTCGCTCAGAAAATACTCCTCGATGGCATGTGATTAAATGGGTCTTTTTTTTAATATGTGGCACATGCATAAAGAAACGTATGCATGCACTTGCCTGTAAAATAAGCAAATATGAAGGAGAAGTATCAAAATAATCAGCCTGTGCACTGAGTTAATTCTATGTATTTGTAAAAAGCGTTGCTGTCGGTGGGGACCTCGCCAGGTCACGCAGAACAGCAAGGAGGACTGGTGTCCTCAGTGTCTGTGAAAAGCCCCGGAGACCTGAGAGTCTTTCCAAAACGTGCTCCCTTCTATTAAAAATCAATTAAAAATCTCCTCCCTTTCCTAGTGCCTGAAGCATAAAAAACGTTCTTTAAAGATCCATTTTTTTTCCAGCAACTAAAAGTTTGGATCGGGGGTATTTGCAAATTATAGGTGCCGTGCTCTGTGCCTCTCACTTTGGCAACTGCAGCGCTGCAAGCCCGACTGAGGTTCCTGCGAGGAGGAGGAGGAGGAAGATGAAGGCAGAAATACAGCTCTATTTATGTTGATCTTAGATCTCAGGCTACATGATCTCATCTAATTTAAAGTTACTCCAAATGAACTATCTCCAAGAATATAATTTTAATGTTTCCATATCAGGCCATCCTTATCTTTCTGCATTACCATGATATCATTCAGGAATAATAATCGCACTATTAGTTTTGGTGTCTAAACAAGCTGGCAAGGAGAAACGGATTTCAGTCACCGCCCTGGAAATCGCTGCTGCCTCCCAGCCGCCCCCCCCCCCCAAAAAAAAAAGGCAGGGGGAGTTTACTAAGTTTATAAAACCCATCCTCGGGGGATGTACAACTGCAACAGATGCCCTTCCAGGACAGATGATTTAGGGTAAAAATGGAAGTATTTAAGGATGGAGCCATTGGCATCTCGAAGGAAATCTTTCTTTTCCTCTCTGCTTTTTTTTTTTTTTTTTTTTTTTTAACGAGGGCATATACGGGATGTAAATGAACAAAATAGAGCCCGAAATGCCCCGAGCAGATCGGAGCGTGTGTGATGCATCAGGGCAAAGGCACCAGCCAATGAAAGCAAGGCTGCCGATTTTTTATCATTAATATTGCGAAGCAACATTAACTGATTGGAAAGACTTTTTCGGGAGCAGGCAGAGCCTGCGAGCCGTCGCTCCCTTCCCAACGATTTGTCTTGCTACCCGGGTTTTGGAGAAGGATGCCAGGTTTCCCTCGTTTAATCTTCGCGAGGGATGACGAATGATATAATTCCGCCCCCCTTCCACCCCCCCCCCAAA
>JAVKLA010000084.1:14569085-14619329 GCA_034782735.1 Sagittarius serpentarius
TCCCCGCTCCTCCCGGCATCTCCCCCCGCCACCCAAAAGCTCTGCTTCCCGACGCGGCTCCACCACCCCCACGCCCCCCCCCCAAAAAAAACCCCACCACAACCCCAACAAAACCCAAAACAACCCAACAAACCCAAAACAACCCACACCCAGGAGGGGAGGGGGGAGAGACCGAGCAGCCCCCGGCCCCAGCGGAGGGACAGCGGGCCGGGGCCGGGGCCGGGGCAGGGGCCGGGGCCGCGCCGTCGGGGCGGGCGCTGCGGCGGCGCCGGGGCTCTGTGCGGGGCAGCGCGGCGAGGGCTGGGCGGGCGGCTGCGGCAGGCAGGGGCTCTCGGTGGGAGCCCTCTGTTTATCCGCCCCCCTCTCTTTGTAATTTTTTTTTCTTTTTTTTTTTTTTTGAGGGGGGGGTGTGTGTGTGGTTTATTTTTTTTATTTTTTTATTTTTTATTTTTTTTTGCTTTTTTTTTTTTTTTTTGAAGAGACCCCTGAGAAGGCAGCGAGGTGCCGTCCTCTCCGCCGGGTCTATCTGTAATTGAATCTAGGTCAGTTATTCTAAAGCATGGGAGAGGCTGATTCCCTCTTTCCGACATCAGCCCGGAATTTGGGGGGGAGGAGAGGGGGGTCTTGCAATTTCATTTAAAATGTAATGGTGGATGAACTGATAAGCAAATAGGGGGAAAAAAGGCTCTGCTTAAAAGAAAAAAAAAAAAAGGCATGCTTTTAATATGCTTCCAGATGGGGGGAAAATGATTTACATGGGAGTTTATTTCCTCTTTGCTGATATGAAAGAATTACAGATACAAAACCCACTGATCTATAGAATAAAAAAAAGAAAAGAAATGTTATTTTCCTGTAAAGGTATCAGTTCATTTATATTCATTTAACCATCCATCCATCAATTCACTTTCTCACTCCCTGCACATTCTCTCTGCCTCTGGTAAACCTACCCCACCAATATACTTTTCTGGAATATACAATGAAGTTTTCTTAAAAAAAAGAAATAATAAGAGATTCAGCTGAAGTAGGTAAAGCAAAGTTTCCCTTCTCCGCCCCCCCCACCCCGCACTCCTATTTTATGTTACAGACTTTGAGTAAATTAGCAATATGAAAAAGATAATGTTTTAGTTCGGAAAAAATGTCTGTGTATATCTATAAATAATATATGCAATACAGATGTTATATATGCGTCTACATGTGTATATATAAAATATATATATAGCGGAGTCTGTATGCTCAACATGTATGTACTGTGTCTCTATGCTTATGTTATACAAACAGTTCATTCTCTCCCTATGTGCGTGCCTATAAAATAAAATAAAATATATGCATATTGTACAGATATTTACAGCATTCATATATTGTAAGTGCATGGACATAGATTTAAACATACATCCAGCCTGCGTATGCTGTATATATGCACAATATATATATGATGCCCACGCACATGCACATGCAAAGGCAACGTCTCTCTGAATTGGAGCAGAATGTTTGTATTTAAACACAGAATATTTTCTTAAATTCTTAACACGTGTCCTTTACGAGCGCTGAGGCACATACGGCTGTATATGATACGTGCTCGTATTTGTGTGTGCACGCTGACGCACCCTCCCCTGTGCACATACAGAGCGAGCGGGCTACCGAAGGGCACGAATCAGCCCGCCGGCCTCAGACCTTCCAAATCTAAGGGCCGCGTCTGTAATTTTTTTTTGCATTTAGGACGGTGCCCGAACCTGAGATGCAATTTCCTTCATAGGAGTAGCGACCAGAGAGCAAACCTCTCGGTAACACCTGCAAGTATTAAAACAAACCCACCCTAGGCGAGCTCTTCCCCGCGGCTGCTGCTCGCTGTGCGTTAGGCAGGGCCGTTCCCGGCCCGGAGGTGACTTCTTTCTTCCCGTGCTCTCGGCGTGACGGCCCTTACTCGCAGGAATAGTTACAAGGAGGATGAGACCCTGCGCCCAAAGACGGAGGCTGCTAAACCATCCGTCTTTTCCCGGAGACCTTCGCAGAGGCTGGAAGTGGAGGGATGTGGAGTAACTTCTTTTTCTGGTCTAAATGTAGCAGGAAAAGCTGCGTGAGAAGTTGCCTTTTTCTTGTTAAAACCGGGTAAATAGAGAGACAGCTAGATATGGAAATACCTATATATACAGATAAAAACACACATCTTTATCTTCAGCTAGATACGGATATAGATCCGCATATAATTTTTCTTAAGGCTGCCTGTTAAAAGAGCCTGAGCCGGCGCTCAGGGGGGTCCTCGCCAGTCTTTTTAAAAAATCCATGTGTAAATAAAGCAACCAGCCAATCACCCCAAGATCAAACAACCTGGTGACAACACAGATACCAGCTACCTCGTGGATGCCTGTCCTGCGCAGATCCCCTGTACAACTGCGAACCAGATCAAAGGCTGGAGTTACCAGGCTCCATATTGTAAGTGACACCTGCAAATGTTAGCCCTGCTTCGTGTTTCCAACCCATGCCTGAATAAATACATAATCACATCACATAGCATAATTAATAGGAGTATCACCATGAAGGACTCTGAAAGGAAAGGCTGTTGAAAGAGAGTTCCTGAAGATAATCCTTTTAAAAGGTTTCCTTAAAATGCAACCACTAGCGGGAATAAGGCAGGTTTAGTTCCAACATCTTAATACCTCTGGACAGCACAGGTTTAGATCTTGTTAATGTCTTTCCTTTAATAGTGGCTTGACTTTTGATTTGGGACTTGCACTTTTTGGAGGATCTCGTTGCTGCTGTGGTTCTCAACGGAGAAAGGCCCCAGAGGAGGCCCAGCCCGGCTCCCCTGCCCATTGACCCGTCGGGGACTCACAACCTCGTTTCTGCTGGAAATCAAACGTGGTCGCATCCTGCCTGCTCATAATAACCTTTCTAACCTCACCGCTTCGGAGCAAGCGCTGGTGTCCTGCGCTTTTGTCTAATGACCCATTCAAGTAATTTTCAGGGTGCTGCTTAATTTGTTTTCTTCTTATCCCGGATGGCACCCCAACTCCTGGGCCACGGAAATGGGGTTCAGCTGCTCCCAAGCTCTTTGCTGAGCGGTGTCACCCGACTCAGAAAAGTCCTGCGTGGCATCGCCTGCCAGGGTCGGTAAGTAAGTCACTATTTTATTTTTTTTTTGCTTTTACACATGATGTCTGTGCAAAATAGGGCAGAGCCACACAGCAAACTGCAGGGCTAGGGGACAAATGGGGAACAGCAGGCTCTGCTCGATGCTCCCCTGAACTCTTCTTCCTCACTCTCCCATCCCATGAGTTCTGTCCGTGATTATTTTGCATCCTCACATTTCTCAGGCTGCGTGGCGGGGGGCAAAGCTTGAGAAGCTCGGCCCACGCAGCTGAGCCGACCCCTGTTAGGAAGCCACGGGAGGGCCGAGGTCCTGCCTTTTGCTGTCGCTACTTGCCTAGAGCTCCAGCCTGGGATCCTTCCTGCTGGTTTTCAGCAGGAAAAGTTCAGATTTGTGAAAAATGTTGTCAAATTGGCATGGAAATAAGTGAGGGCTATCGGAGTAAGAGAAGATGGACACATCCTCCCGAGAGCAATAATTAAAAAGTGCAAAATAAAAATGAAGTTCAATTAAATCTGATTTTTTATTATTGTTTCTTCGTCCTACAACTGTGGACAATCCTTTAGACTATCCCAATCCAAGTTTCTTGATCGGCGACAGGAGTTTGGTGTCCCATCTCTCTTACCCCACAAGGAATTTTCGGCCTCTGGAAAACCAAGTAACTCCATTCCCAGCAAAGAGCAGACCAGGCTGTCGCGTTGCGGTGGTGTGTGTAAGGGAAAGCGGTTTGAGGGCAACGTAAGAGGTTTTTGGAGCTGGTCTAGCTGTTGTCCTCTCTCTTGGAGGCTGGCACCGGTGGAGTTTGCCCAGAGAGGTCAGACGTGCAGTGCCACCATAGCCCAGACCCTGCCTGCGAGGGACGATGGTGAAAACCTTTTGGGTCTCTCCGGTCGTTGGCGCCTCAAAGGATTTCAGCTCTTTTGGCTTTGAAATAAGCGCAGGAGGCAGAAAGCACGTTGCTGCCACTCATCGCCCGTGAGGCAGCCGCCATGGAGGCACCGGCACTGCTTGGCCGGCGTCGTGCCGGGATGGTGGAGGGAAGGGAAGGCAGCATGAGAGGGCAAGAGGAACCCGAGGGGCTGCCACCTCTGAGGACACCCAGATGGCAAAGGGGGTTGTGTCCATCACTGACGTCGGCGATGAGCTCCGTGTCAGCGAGGGGTGAGCTGGGCCTTGTATCTCCCGGAGGTGACCTGCTCTGTGGTGGTGGGCTCGTGGGCCGGCGTCCCCTGCCCCAGCGCTGTCCCTCCAGCAAAGCTTTACGAAACAAACCCACCACCGTATGAAGAAAGACTAAGATGTACTCGCTCCCTACTTGCTCAAGGTTTATTTTTCCTGTTCTATCTTTTAGCTGTAGCTGCGCTGTCACATCCAGGCTTTCTTCATTTTTTTCCCCGGCAAGGTTAGAGACCTCTGATTTAGAGCATTTAATTGCTTATAATTTCTCCAAATTTCCACGTAGGCATTTTTAATGTTTGCCTCCTTCCTTCCCTGTGAGCTATTAGAACGAGTCATTTTGTTTCCTGACACAGACAAGGGCTTTTCCCCCCCTCCTTCTCCATCCAGCCCTACTTCCATGGGAACTCCCCCACCAGGCAGTGAAAGGAGAAAGGGAATTAGATCTTTATCAGAGACTAACTTTCACCCAAGATTTCCCTAGATCAGTAAGCTAAATAGAGGCCAACAAAAGCCAAACAAATGCTTGCTCTCCTACCTAGAAATAAACCCCCTGCAGCCAAAAGTATTCCCTCTCCTCCTTTGGAGGCGAACCAGGAGGTGGTGTGACTACGCGTCCTTCTCTCGGATGTACCAGCATCAGTCCCCTGCGACGATTCGATTTCACTTGTTCTCTCTTTGGCCATAGAGTGCCAGGGAAGACAAGAACTAAATTTCTAGCAGTAAAGAAAAGAAAAATAGAAAAATAGGGGGGGGGGGAAGAAAATCCCAGTGTTGCTTCAAATCCCTGCCAACTTTTCAGGCCTTCGTAACTAAGCCAAAAATAAGGCCACAAACCCATTTTTCTTCATTTGCAGGTCACCTTGAAGGGTAGATGAGTAGCTCTTTTAATACAGTTTCTTTCAAGAGGATTTCAGTGAGGAAAACAGCAATGACTGAAATTCCCCATTTCCTTACAGGTCCTCAGTTTTGTCTTGAGGGTATGCAAGCACCTGGACAACTCCCCACTATGGATTTTCGCTCCACTGCGGCGACCTAGTCTGACTTGAGGTACTACGGAGGTTTGGCATGAACATGCTTTAACATAATTTTTTAATCACCTCTTGCCCTCACAGCCCACACGTTCATGTTCAAACAGCTGCGGAGCTGGAGGAAATGCCTACACAAATGTGGGCAAGCATCCGCTTTCCACTGAATCGCAGCCCCTCTGTTTTGGGCGAGATCTCGGTGATGCTTTTGTGAAAAGCACCTTCCAAGCCAAGCAGACAGGCATAAAAAAGCATGAGAAGGAGGTGCAAATTAGGACATCCCCCTGATGACTGCATAGAGCCGATCCACCCCTTTCAACGTGGGGCCAAGTGGGGACAGGACCCCACGGGTCACGTCCCTTGTTGGGACATTGGGAGCGGCTGCTGCCTGGAGAGAAACCATCCAGAAGGTCAAACTGTACACGTGCTTTAGTTTAGTCAAAGTGGTTTTCTCAGCCTTAATTGATAACTGATGAGAAAACCTTCCGCTCTACATGTACGCATGCATATATATAGACACGCACACAGACACACGTGTGTATATAAATAGATCTCTTTAAATTTAAATAGATTTATGCCCAAGGACAGGAAGGTGGATAAAAGGTCGTTACAAAGAAAGAAGATCTAACACATCTGTATGCTCTTTTGTGGGGATTCAATCTATAGTAGGTTGCATTCACTGCTAATACTCCCATTAATTTCTATTTTTCATTGTTGTTTTCACATTTGTCAAGCTTCAATGAAGGGATAATGAAGTAAACGGATGATAACTACAAATTAATCATCCCTGTCTCGATAGCATAACACAGGTTCCTATTTGCTTACCCTCTTCACCCAGAAATGGTAACACACTTTCTGTATCCATTCCAGCAGAACCTGCTGGATGCTGTAACATAGCAGAGAAAAAGAAAGAAAAAGAAAAGAAGAGAGACACCTTCCCTGAGAAAGTGCAAATACCCATCAAAGCTGTCGAATTTGGATTGTAAGAAAGAGCTGAGGCAGTTGAGGGCACGCTAGTTTTGCAAGGAGAGCTTGTTGGAAACGGTGTGTTGGTCGTGGGCAGGTTGGACCTTTGGCTGTGTTTGACTACTGAAAGGTTAGATCTTTTGAGGGTCTATTTTTTTTAACTGGAGCGTGCCTCTCCTCACTGTGCAGTGAGCGACGGACGTATTTACAAATGTGCAGGCTTTTTTTTGCAAGCCTCCTTGCTTTACTTTGGAGCTTGAAGTCTGTGAGCCTGGTCTTGTTGTGGTATTGGGTGTTTGGGAGGCTGGAGGCTCCCTTGTACCAGTAAGAACAGGAACAAGGTCGGAGAAACCCCAGGCTCCCCGAGTCCCTTGAGAGAGACCGCAACGGGGCTAGAGGCAGAGTCAGAGAGCCACCAGCCCGCCGGTGCATCATCTTGGGGATACACGCGACTCTGCTGAAGGCTTTGCATACCCTGCAAGCATACCTTGGGCAGCCACTCCTGCAGACGAGTTACATGAGCTTTGAGCACCTGTTTTTTTGCTGTTTGGACTTTGGCCCAGGCAAACATGGGAATTTCTGCTCCGGTGTTTCATTTCTGGTGAAGCGGTGTTCGGTTTTATGCAGACAGGCCAGTGGAGTTTAACCACTTGGCCTCTTTTTGGGCTTGCAATAGGAAACAAGCGTAGATTTTGGTTTTATCATTAATTGCTTGCCCATGCGATGATCACTTGGCACTATGTTCCAGCGTTGACTTATATTTCCTTCTGTTCCCCTTCCCCGTATTGCAGGCTGCTGTAGACTTTTTGCAGCCAAGTCCACCCCTGCTGTGACACCCCGGGGAGTCACCAGCGCCCTGTGATGGGCCATGGCAGAGCCCGGCAGCACCCACACTACCAGCGCCCAGACCTGCTCCTCATTCCTTGGTCATCAATGTGATGCCATGCCCGACTCCACGGCTGGCTCCCAAGCTGCTTCGCCGTCGGCACCCACAGATCTCTTCATTTACCTTTGCAGAGCAGGAAATACTTGGTCAGACTGAGACTGTCAAGCGACAAATTCACGTAGCTGTACCAGCTTTTCTCCTTCTCAAGGCACACACCGGCAGTATCCGCCAACCCAGGGCTCAGGTCTGCCCCATAAATACAGAAAACTTTCAGTGCTCTTAAAGGATGGGCGTTTCACGGACAGCTTAGTAGTCCCCAGAGCAAGTGGCCACTGCGGGTTCATCCCCAGGATGATTAGGGAATGCTGCAAGATCTGAAGGTATCACTGCTTATTTGAGAGGAGGCATTGTACACTGTTTGGGCATTTCTTAAAGGGATTTCTCCCAGCCTTTGTCCCTTCCTTTTTATCATCTTCCTCTTTGCCAGTCCTTGGTCCTTCTCTCTCTTTTATTCACCAAGCACTTGATCAGTTGATCGATTGATCACTTGATTGACCCAGAAGTTTTACATATCTGCCCGCACATTATTTTTTGTCTTCCCAACCTAGATTTATCACTGGTCCTTCCCTCCTGAAATGCAAGGTTTTGACAATAATGCGTTCTCTGATCATTGTCCTTCCACGCCTCTCCCAGGATATCTATTGCCTTTCCTGTGACCTCCGTGATTCATTTGGAGGCACTGACTGACATCTTTCTGCATAGCTTTCACTCTGCTGCTGTCCTGGAAAAGTACTCAAACCTCTGCATCTGCCTGCCTCATAGTCTACCCTAGTTTCGGCTCAGGACAGGCAGAAGACCTCTGTTCAAGGGTCCATCTTCTGCACTCGGCTCATCTGGATTAAACCCAGACCTTTCTCACTGCCTCTGCCCCTCCTTTCTTCACGTTCCCTTCTTTCTTGTGTCTTTCCCCTCCTGATGAGTGGAGATAACACAGTTTCTTGCTGGCAAAGCTGTAACTCCATGGGCTTTCAAAGGGATGGATTTTGTTCCTCACCCACCGTCTCCGCTACGCGCTCTCCAAGCTGAAATATCTCCATTTGTTTTGTAGTCCGTGGAAAAAACAAAGCAGTGGAGAGGGACATAAGTATTCCAGAATTCACTTCTCTGGCGGCACAGTTAACTAACATTGACCCACGGCCACTTCTGTGGCTCTTGCATAACACTTTAAATGGAGTGTTTCTTTTGTTTTGTCTCCAGCCCAAGAATTCATTTTTTAATAAGAAAACTCAGAAGTGTCTCTGAAGGGTATGGGCTCATAAGCGTCACTACTGCATCGCAGATGTGCAAGCTTGCGCTTACTCACGTGGTCCCTGTGGTCCTCAGCTACTTGGATTAACGAGGGTCCAGTGTAGTCCTTGCCTTCTCCTCTTGCAGATGCATGCAACAGAGCCTGAGAACCGCTTTTGCCTTTTCAGGCGTCTTCCCCACGCCATCACGTGTGCACGGCTGCTGCCTGGAGGGCCTCGGAGAAGGGGAAGAAAGGCTCTCAACGTCTGAAGCAAGCATCTGATTTCCCTTCCTTTTTGCCCCCCTGGCTGGAGGAGCAGCGCGCTTCTTGTGTGACTTACCCTGCCTAAAGCCTCCAGAAAGTCAGCTGTTAAGCCTGACTCCAGCTATTTGTTCTTTGAGAGTCAGCCCTGCCTTGCTGCGTGTCCTTCACAGGCCTAAATCCTCACGGTCTTTCAAGCGCCTGTCCACCCAAAGCGGCAGGGACCTGCCTCTCCTCCCGTGCTGGGGCTGGGATTTGAATGTCACGGGTGCTGCGGTCAGAGCTGGGCAAACCTGACCTTCGTTGGAGTTTGGGATCCTAAATCACACAGGCTTACCTAAAAATAAAATATGGGCTTTTAAGTGTCTCAAGCAGTTTAGCTCATTTTGTGGGGAGATGTGAGATATTTCTAAATGGGATCAGGAATGAAGGAAGCAGCTGGGTCCATTTTAATTCTAATTTTTCCTATATATCAAGCGTTAAATTAACAAGCGAGGGAGAACACTACCGAAGAGCTATCTGCTGTTTAGATAGGCATATCAGGATAAGATTACTCCGCGCTTGCCCATGGTTTCTCTGGATACTCCTGGAGCTGCACCACTAAAGAGTATAATTGTGCTGCTATTCGAGGCTTCAGATTTGGTGCTGCGAATCCTCCCCTCTGACTACGCAAGGTTTGCTCGATGACGTTAGGTAACATCCCTATAGGTGATTTTTACCCAGGCAGGGTGCAGAGCTCCTCAGAAGATGTGGGAGAAGAGGGAGAAGGGCTCAGGCAAGAGACTTTTATTTGTAATCGTGAGGGTGGTTGGCTCAAATGTTTGTTGGAGAGAGGTTTTCCCCGCAGTGTTTCAGTAGGGGACTCTAATTGGCATAGGAAAGTTTTTGCAGTCAAGTCATTCCGCTTCTGAATGGTCGGTGCAATGCACAGACTATCTCATTATCATCCTATAGATTTAATTTTTCTTTTCTATAGTGAGAATAAGAATCACTGTCATTGCCTTCAACTTGGAGTAATTGAGTTTAAAATCAGAACCCTCTTCAAAATCTTTTATTTGTTGCGTGATAAGGGGCACCGAGGTCTTTGGATTAGTTAACAGCAATATACGTCACCTCCGGGCTCTGCACAGCTGGCTTGTACCATGCACGTGCACGTCAAGTACTCCTGTCTCTGAGTAAATGGTTCGTATTGACTTTCACTGAAGCTCAGTTATAAAATGCTTCAGTGCACTGAATATGGTTTTTTTCCCCCTTCTCTCAAGCCAAGTCCCAAGAGGACTCACTCCAGATATCCCCACTCAATGAAATATTGTCTCTGCAGCCAGAGAAAGCAATCTCTTGAGTATCAACCTTGAAGCAGAGGAACGGGTTATTTTTCAGCAGCCTTTTGATATAGTCAAACCTTCAATCTTTTGGGGATTTATGGACTTTGCTAATACGTAGGACTGACTCTGGACACTAAATGCCTCATTTTCACCAAATTTATAATTATTCCCTTTGCACATTTCATGTCATACAGCTGTGGGGATAATATCATTGTTCCCATTTTATAGATGGGAGAGTTGCGTTGCAGGTTGCTGCCTGGAAAGGTCTATTCTGCATTGCTGACTTCCTCTTGCAGTGCTCGTGCGGCTAAGGGACGCTTGTGCGTGTGTCCTGATGCGTTTGTTGTGCTGACTGGTAAATCTGTTACTTCTTCTCCTTGTTTTTTAAGGTCTTCTGGCTCCCTCACCGTGAGCATTTCCAGAGGTGGCCCTTTTCGCCCGTAGAGTGGAGGTGGGAAAGAAGCGGCAGGAAGCTCCCCCCTTGCAAGTCAGTGTATTGGTCTGCAGTGATGGAGCCCGAGATTGCCGAAGTCCTTTAAGGAGTATGTATTTCCAGGTGTCATTTACTGTAGTAAAAGCTGGACACCCAAGCTGACTCTGCATCGCTCGAGCACGGGAGCTGCTGGCACCAAAGCACAGTGAGTCAGCCAAGGGGGACAAACGGCTCTTGGAGTCCCCCAGGAGTCCCTGGGGAACCAGCTGGTGACTATGGATGTGCACAGGGGCGGTGAGGAGACACAGAACCTAGAGCAAGCAGGGCCAAGGTCAGCCTGCAAGCAGATAGGAGCTGAGTGGGGCTGTGGGTGGACAGACCACCCTCTGCAGGAAACATGGGAAAAAGGAAAATGCTGACTGCTGGCTAGACTGACGACTCTCCACCTTGCTCCAGTTCCAGCTCAGTGTCTTGTGTTTACCAGGGCCAAGCCAGCCCTTTAGCCAGGGACATTTAGGGCTGTCCCTAAGCTTGCAGGTAAAGACTGCATGACAATTAACCCCATTATAGGTAGGCAAGAAATGTCAGGACTGGTTTAAATTCCTGGCTCGCTCCTCATGCGGTTACAAGCTCATTTAATGTTACCACAAAACTGTGAGTGGCCACGTGGACCTGGAGTTCACGAGATCTTCCTTCTTTCTCAGTCCACCAGACCGTCCTTGACCTCATTTGTTCTTTGCTCGCAGTTGCTTATGACTAGCAAAGCCACAGAGGAAAAGCGTGAACATTTTCGCGTGGGCAAACCCCCACTTTTTTGTATAACAAAGAAATTTTAATTAAAAATCTTGACTTCTGCAAATTTCCACCAGTTTCAAAGAACTGTGAGGGTGCCAGCACTGCCTGTTCTTTACGGAGAAGTGTGCTGGGGCTGCCTGCTGTACTCGCTCAGGAAGACTCCTGGTCTGAGGGGGAAGAAGCTGCACAGACCTCATCCGCCCGTAACCAGCAGCATCTGCTGAATGTATTAAAAACTGACACTCAAACTAAAAACTAATCCACAAGTAAGAGGTGCGAGGGCACAGTTCTGCAGCAGGTAAAGTTTGCATGTGAAAGGTTACTGTTTGAAGCCTAGTTCTGATTTTTTCCCAGCCCATTCCTCCAGAACCCAAGCCACTGGATGGCATCCCACCAGTCCTTGTTTTCCTTTGTCTTCCCAGTGCACTTACACATAACACCAGAGACTCGAAGAAGACAGCAGAAGGAAGTTCAGATTTAATTTCCAGCTCTTTCCTAGCTATAAAGTTGACCCCTGCTAGCACACATTACACTGCGACAGCCCCGTATTTGCTGCAATGCTGGGGAAACGGCAGCAGCAATTGCAACACTTCTGGTGAGGACGTTACCGTTTCTGATCAGGGTTGCCAAAAAAAATTCCTTCCCTGCTGGTTGCCCTCCCTGAGGCTGACACTGCAAACGTTTAACTTCACCCTGGCGTCATCACTGATTGCCTCCATACCAACTTTTTGGACAGGCTTATGGCTGGTGTTAAGAATGTATTTTTCATGTCTTCCATGTTTTCCCAGGTCCCTGAGGCACCAGGTGCTACTGGAGAGGACGGGGCTGGAAGCGCTGCTAAAAGAGCCACGAAAGCAGGATGCAAGCAACCTTCTCTTACTGGGCTTTGGGAATGCTCAAGTCTCGACTGGATTTGTACCCTTCAGGCAGTTTCTGGTTCAGGGGATGCATGAGGAGTGCCGTATTGCCCCAGGTCTGATCTCCTGGGAGCTGCTCAGGTGTTAGTTGGTCCCCCTTGTTGCTGCACACTTACTTGTTGTGTTCGTGCAAGCTGCATGGGTGCATCAGCGTGAGTTTGTATATGTCAGAGACGTACTGGTATAATACATGAAACAGCTTTTTTTTTTTTTTTTCCCCCACCCGCCACCTTTTCAGGCTCCCAGAGGCTGCCAGAGCTCCCTTTGGACTCCAGACTCCCATTGAGACCACGACAGCAATGTTTATGTGCTATTCTAATGCTGGTTTTAGCAGCATAAGTGTTTTTTAATGCGTAGCATTACAGCAAGTGTGTCCTATTCTCCCCCTTTCAGAATGGCTGTCTGGAGAGATGCAATTCCAGCTTCTGCCTCAGCACGCCGTTATTTACAAGCGTGGTTACATGCCCACGTCAGGCACAGCTAGTGCCACCGCTGAGCATTATTTAGTTAATCTGGCACACGCCTTACGAGAACCATCTTGACCGAAGAAGCGTTCTCATCCCCAACGGGCTCAGGGATCTCGTAACTGCATCCTGAAGGCGACAGGACTTTGGAAGGGCATTCCGGGAGTGATGGGCAGCGGTGTCACCCAAGGGGACCATCGTGAGGTGCCACCAGTCCCACATGCAAAAATTCCAGCAGGACACATGGGGGTGGCTGGTCTTGTGGTAGTTCCCCGGCCACTGATGGAGACTGGTGTGCTGACCGCGCCCGCGCAGGCTCCTGGCCATGGGTTTGCAGATACAATTGTAGGCATTGGCCGGGGCAGGTGATGCTGCTAAGAGTCAGGAAAGCACCACGAAAGGAGCCTCCCCATACTTGTCTGGTTCCTACAGCCTTTGGCTCTCCCAGCACAAAACTCTGCTGGGGAGGGGAGCTCAGCCTGAAGCAATACACCTACTGAAGGTACCCTGTGCCGAGATCTCGGAGGGAATCGGCTCATCTGACGGTGCTCTCTTGAGCCTTTGCATCTCCTGCTCTCAGAAGGCGCTGTCTCGAGGGGAACTGGAAGCATCTGTGGAAAAGCAAAAACCTGTAGAGCCTGTGGTACTCTGTGTGAGGTTAGGGATTCGTTCACTCTGCTCCAGGAAGCTTGCAGAGGGAAGATTTCATGCACTATTGTAAGAGCCATAACGTGGTATTAAAATAAACGCAATTATTGTGCCTCTGTTATGAAGTATAGGTGAGAAAGCCCATGTTTCATGAGATGTATGAGGGCTCTGACCCACCTTCATTAGCGTTGCTATCTGTAGAAAGTGAGTAATTGCAGTGAAGTGCCTGTCACGTGCCCGTTGTGCTGAGAAGTCTCCAGGAGAGGTTCAATTAGGAGGCAGAAGCTGATGAGCTGCAGTGTGGGGAACCTCAGGGAACCTTTCCCAGATTAGTCATAAGAGCTGGCCCTTGTATCGCACTTGTCATCGGCATGTTGCGAAGTGCTCCATAAAGTGCTGCCCGCAGCACTTCCCTTGCACAGATTAGGGTCACGGGTGAGCAAAAACACTTGCCCAGGGTTGCCTGGGGGGCCACAGTTAGAGCTTGGGTTCTGTGACCTGGAGAAGTATCTCTGGCCTCTGCATTGAACAGTTCATCTGTTTGTGGAGAGATGTTGGAGTCCTGGCTGGAAAACAGCAAAGCATCCCTGGTCCTCGCAGCCCAAAAGACAGAGGCAAATAAAGTGTGATAATAACCAGTGCTTCAGGCACCACCTGGGGGGATTTCAAACACCCCTGTGGTCTTTGGGGAGACTACCAGGCAATTCATCAGTTCTCTTGGAAGTTGGCCGCCCCCTTGCCTTCACCCAGGGGTGGTTTGCGCTGTGAAAATCTCCATCTTCCACTTGGCTGCTGCTGCTTCTTTCACTGCAGCAAGGGGCTGCAGCCATTTGCAGCACTGGACCTCCAACTAGGCACTGATGCTCTGCTTCCCTGGTGCGTTTCAGCAACCCTCCCAGCTCAAGAGGTCAGCTGTCCCGGTCCTCCTCCTGTTCAGAGGTATCGAAAGCTCAGCTGCTGTCTCCTGCCGGGACCGGTGCCTTCCAGGGGATTCCTTGGGGTCCTGGCTCTCTTGTGAGCTAGGAGAGATGGCCCATGGCAAACAGACGTTAGCCTTTTTGCCAAGGCCATCAGTTTCTGAATGCTGGTGGTCTGAGGCTACCTTGTCCAGGTGGCAAGCAGGAATCTGCCTTCTGCATGCAAGAGCTGCAAGGTCTAAACCCCAAAGATGCTAATAAGCTAAAGAAGCAGGAATTGTGTTTCACTGTAAAGAAAACCCCGCTGACTGCTTTTCTATAGCTGTCTGTACTACTGCTTTCCAATGTCTGTGCTGTTATATATCCATTGTGTTGCTGCAGAGGTTCCAGTTTGCCCTGAAGTTCAGTGCAAATGAATTTCAAAAGCTGTTTCCCTGGATGCCCCTGTGAGCTCCTGGTGAGGAGGTCAGAGAGGATACGAGAGACGCCAGATGTCACACAAGCAGCAGAGAAGCGAAACATCTCCTTGGGGTTTCTGTGGCTGTGTCCATCTGAAATGAGAGTCCGTGTCCCCTGTCCGTCGCTAAGCTCCCCCAGCTTGGGCATCCAGCGACCAAAAGTTGCTCCAGCACCAGAGTCAGCGAAAGCCCAACAGTGGGCTGTTGGGAGAGGCTTGGTGATCGGGAGATTTCGGCCCGGTGGGCAATGGTGTTCATGGCTTTATTTGGGGTCTGTTGTGTCTTGTAAAGATGAAAGGATGTTCAAAACTCTTGCCCACTCTCTCAGCTTGCACCGTGGAGGGGATAGAGGCTGAGGAAAAACCCATGAGGAAATATTTACTAGCCTAACTACTAAGTGAGGTCTTTCTAATGGAGAATTTAACCTCCAGGACATTGTTATCTCTGTTAGGTTTTCTGTATCTTAAGTACTCAATAAATGATTGCTAAAGTAATTCAGCATTCTCCCCTCAATCAGAAAACACAGCACCATGTCAGCTATGCAATCGCACTCTCATTCGGTAAACAAAACCCAGGCAGGGTAGGTACACGGGTGAGAAAACTCTGAAAACAGGTCTGAAACACAGGCCTGGAGCTTCAAAAGGTGATGGAAACACTCCCGTGGCCAGAGACTGTAGGAATGAGCTAAGCAAGAACCGCCGGAAGACATCCACAGGGAAATGACATCAGAACCAGTTATGGGATGGCAGCCAGGTGTTACAGTGCTCAGCTATGCCGTGGCAACATCTGCCTGACCCCCCACCACTGAAAAAAAGCGTGGTTTTCAGACTCTCCACGCCCTGGCACTCTTCCTCATGTCTTGCGTTCTCCCTGGAGAGGTGTGGAGCCCCAACACGCGCGGTGGTGCTT
Organism: Sagittarius serpentarius; assembly: GCA_034782735.1. Classification (NCBI taxonomy): domain Eukaryota; kingdom Metazoa; phylum Chordata; class Aves; order Accipitriformes; family Sagittariidae; genus Sagittarius; species Sagittarius serpentarius. Next base: position 14,584,642 of record JAVKLA010000084.1, read on the forward strand.
TCCTCTAGTGATGACACCCAGCATGGCACCCTGCATCAAGGCACACTTATCTTTCCGTTGTCTCAGTCCCTCCCTTGGTACCCTTCCTGGGATGGATCCTCCTTCGGCTTGCCCCCTCCAGCTATGTGTGTCCGTTACCTGCCCTGGGTTCCCACTCCTTCCAGCCCAAGGTACCAGCTGTGTGGGGCTGTGCCCCCCCTCCAGTGGGTGCAGTCCCATATCACGATGCCCACTCAAAGGATTTTTCAGGCTCGTTGTATCTCAGACGGGTGAGTCTGAGCACTGGAGCTGGAGGTACCGGGTTCAGCCGGGGCTACTGCCACCGTGGTCCCAGGGGGTCCAAAGGCAGCCTTGTCCTCTCGTCCCTGTGAGAATTCATGTGTAATTCATCCCCATGTACGACAGAGCACTTCCATTCTGCCTCTTCAGACCTGGGTCAGGTTTAATACAGTCTGTGAGAAAGGTTTAAAACAGCAAGGTATGAGATTGAATTATGGTCTAATCTGCCACTAATAGAACCTGACCGGCTCCATTATTCAATGTCAAATCACTGCATTTGCTATTAAAACACAGTGTGAACTTCCCTAATTTCTGTCGGGTTAGGACCATATCCATCATTCTTGCCTGAACCGGCACTGGGGCAGCGCAGATAACACAGACAAATTTAATGTGGTAAATTCACCTTAGGAAGCTTGCTGTAGCGGTACTGGGAAGGGAGGGGCTGGGCAGTCCTAGGAGGGAAAGGATGGATGATAGCAAGCTGCAGTTTGACATTGCAGGGGGTAATGAAATTGCACAGTGCTTCTCTAGGACGGGAAGGGGTAACTGGCCATTGCACTTGTGACAGTCTGGTTAAAAACTGTGCTCAGAGGGGAGGCTGCAGAGAAGGGACTGGTCCGATGTTCTGGTGCAAAAGAAAGGGAGCGGAGACACGTAACCACAATTTCTAGACATGCAGGTAACACTGCCCTTATTGCAGCCGGCACATCATAAGGTTGCAGCCTCTTTTTCATGGGCTGTGAACGTGTTAGAGAGCAACTCATGCTTTCTCCCCAGTGATGCCGCCCCTGGGAAGGCAGAGGTGTCGCATCAAATTCTCCGCCTTGCCCGCTGGTTGGCATCAGCCAACCAGTGTCTGCCCTCTGTGTGGGTAGATACTCCCTGGGAAGGGACAAATTGAACTGCTTTTTTTGCAGCATCCTAAGTTCACCCAGGAAGTCATCAGCAGATATCTGGAGAGTTAAAAGGAGACTGCCTAACCTGGTTCAGTTGTGACTCATACCAGGATTTTAGCTCTTATTTGCAGAGGTGGAAAGCAAGGCCATTACCTTGCTGGAGCACCAAACAACCTTTGGCAGAAACTCCTTGTTTATATGCTGTCTCTTCCTTTTCTGTCTTTCTTCTGTATCTGTACTAATTCTAGAAATGCAGAAGCATGAAAGTAAATCTCTACCATGTTGACCAAGAAACGACAACTAGAGAAAGAAGAGCCCAGAGGCACACCAGGAGTGCTGTAAACCATTACAACCATTTTCAAGGGTAAAGAGAGTCTGATCACAATGGAGATTAACAGAATTCATTAGAGAAAAAAAAAAAAAGACTTGTCATTACTAGGTTTAATGAGTTGACACTGGTGAAGAGGCATTTGTCACCACGGAAATGACAAATATCACGAAAGGAAGATAAACATTTCTAGCTGGTTGGTGAAGACCTTATCAGGCCACTCTCTTCTCCTCGTTGCTGATATGAGTCCAACCAGCAGGACTGCCTTTGCAGAAGTTTATGTTTCCTTCACCTCTGCCTTCAGCACAGCTCCTTTGTTGTAAGGAGCAGGGAGAAGTCTCTGAGGACTCAGCTAGCCTTCAGAAATTAGTGGATGAATCTACCTCACAATCAGCATGTGGAGCAGTAAGTGTGGGAACATGTGAGCATTGCTTCTTCCAAAGGTGGGTGCCCCAGGAATGCTGAAGGCTATCTGGGTAAGCCCAGTGTCATAGGTCCTTCTCAGCTGGTAAAACTTCCTGTATCTTTATTAGACCTTGCCTGTGAGGGTCCAGCACGGGAAAAGATTTATCCCTCTTCCTACCGGCATTCAGGGTGCATCAACTTGTCATGACGACCTCTGTCCCTTGATCTCCCAAGGTTTCTGTCTGGGCCAAGTATTCACAGACAAGAAGAAGGAGCACTTTGGCTTTCATCAAAACCAGTTTCTTCCATGTTACCGGTCCTTTCAGAGTTGCCTTTTACACATTCATCAGCTAGGCACAAGAAGACAGTTGTTTGGGACCCCAACGTGCCCACATCCTGGATGGGCACTCACATCCTGCTGCCATGACCCTCTAAACACCTACCAGAGGATTTGGGGGTGGTGGTGTGTGGGGTGTGTGTGTGGGTTGTGTACACAAGCACCAGGCTTGCACACACTGATGGGCTTCACAGATGCTCCCCAAGAGACAGGTGAGGAACGGCGCAGAAAGCAGAGACCAGGCAACAGTGGGGTCATCCTTGACTGCCATCTCCAAAGGACAGTCAAGCGAGGGTGGTCCCAGGAGCTCTGTTAAAGTGTCGAGGAACCAGAATCTCACCGTGCTAAAGATACTGTCACAGGTATGTCCCCACAGTAATCAGGAACATGTCAGGAGCTTACAGGTCTCTCGGGACAGGCAGCCAGCGAGGAAGCTGGACACGTCAGCCGCAAAGGTGCAGCAGTGCTGTCTGTGCAGCTCGGTCGACATGGTGATCACGCATGATGGTACTGGGAAAGGACCTTCCTGAAATGGTGGGAAAGGCACTGCTTATCCCGTGGGAGCAAGGCTGGTCCTGCCAGAGCAGAGCATCTGCTTAGAGCTGGACCTACCGTTGCACCCTCAGGAAAGCACAAGTCACCAGTGACTGAAAGGACACAGGCATCTGTGACAGGGCAAAGATGCTGTGGCGTGGGGGTCCGTGCTCAGATGTGCAACCTCAAGTCCCACAAGCACATACCTGAGGCTGCCTGAAGGAAAAACTGTGGAGATAGAGGTAGCACAGGATCTCTTTACCCTTCTTCCAAGCCGGTCTGGAAGGTGGTAATGCTGAACTAGAACAAACAGAGATTTGTGATGCTTCATGAAGACATTCCTGACATCTCCTACTAAATATTTGTGATGGGTTTGTTCAGGCATAGCCTTTGCAATTACCAGGATAAGGAAGGCAGCCAAATCCAAAACCCTAGTGCCAGAGCATCAGGAGTCTATAAATTGTGATGGCTTATGCATGAATAGACATGATACTGCTGTGCCAGTGCCCAACGCAGCACTCACCGCAGAGAACTCCAGGGCAGTGCGGGGCCTCCCCCATCACGGCCATCAGTGGGTGACTCTATTCGTGTTTTCCTCCCACTCTTCAGGAGAGCAAGGAAGGTCTCACGCAAAGCAGCATCACTTAGCAGCCCAGTGGAGAAGCATGTTAGACACATGCTCAGAGGAGTAGGTGAAAAACACCCACATCCAGTTTGTCAGCCCAAAGGATGAGCCTGGCGGCATGGCAGTCCCTGACAGGAAGGTGCCAGAATATATATGGCAAATCCAGTGGAACAGGAACTCAGAAGAAAGGTTTCTCTTTCTCTAGTCTCTCCAGCCTTCACTCAGCTTGCCTCTTCTGGGCTGTCCTCCTTTAGTCTCTCCTAGAGTTGACTTTTTGCTCTCGCAGGTCCTCCACGGCAAGTACTTCTGTGTGGACAGGATTGCACCCAAGAGAATGAGCTCTTTCTAGGGGGCTAAGGCAATATTCCTTGGTGAGGTGTCTTAGCTGGGGAAAAGAAAGGACTGAGGTCAACATCTTGCAATTGGATCTGTGAAAAGGGATCTGACTAGCAGGATCTGTTTGGAGGGAACTAACTGGCTTCTGGTGGACTAAGATTGGGGAGGGTCCCCGTTCCCTCCTGCACCACCATCCATGTGCATTTGTGAATACCAGCAGATACACCTCGGCCAATGAATTTGTGCATAATTTTGCTGACAGAATTATATTCACTTGCATGTGATCCCAGGCATATCACCAGGCACGACGGGATGAGCAATGCTCATTGCCCCTTGCCTCCCATCCTCTATACATCTCAATTAAAAGGTGCCATTGAAGAGGGTTTTGTAAAGTGAGCCATCGAGTCTGAGCAGCACAGTGTGCGGGACAGGGAATGCTGCAATGTCTGTGCGCTGCTCAATTATTCATTTCCTATTTCTGCGTATACAAAAGGTTAATCCATGAGGCGCCTGCCACGCAGGGAAAGCAGCTCTTTGGAGACAGCTCCATATTAGTTTTTTTTTCCTACTGTTTTTTCAAGCATTATCTCTCCTCTGTTTCTCCTCTTGCGGGGCAGGGAGGGGGGAGGGAACATGTAGGATAATGAAGAGCTTCCTCTTCCCAGGCAGACAGCTCGAGAAGAAACTTGATGTGGCTGGTGTAGGCAGGACGATGGGTTATTAAAATGTTGGAGTTTTAACAGAGGAGTCCTCCACCTCTCTAGTCCTCACCTTCACCAAACTTTATGTACTCGGGGAAAAATGCCATCACTGGAACCTGTGCCTCCCTCTTGTCACTCTCCTGGGGAGGCTGCTACAGAAACCCGCACATGCCCCCATGTTCAAAGGCGCTGAGTAGATTCGTTGCCTTGTTAAGAAAGACATCTGGCAGTCAGTCCTTTGGGCAAACTCTGCACTGTGTCCTCCAGTTCACACTGTGGAGCTTTAGGGTGGGAGAGTCTGGCCTCATCCCCTGACGTTCAATGAAATGGTGTTTATGAAGCATTTGGAAGAAGGACCTGCCACTTTTGCAGTGAGATCGGGCAACAAAACAAGGGACGAGGCAGCACGGCACGGCCAGTGCTACACTAGCCTAGGAGGCAAGGCTTCGGGGCTGTGTCCTGGGCATACATTGCCACAGAAAGCACATCCTTTCGTCAGAGTGGTTTTTGAGGGAGGGTTGCAGAGCCCTACCTCCTCCTCCTTTCCCCGAAATACGTGTTTTTCCTTGACATCCAGGGCCTCTGTCCTGCTGAGCTTGCCTTCTGTCGGAGAACTCCAACAGGGCCTTTGGAGAAGCCCCAGGAGACCTCCTCATGGCTGTCCTCCGCTGTGTTGTGGTGCCTGGGACTCAGGACAGGTTTCTTGTGTTGCTCTGAGCTGCCAGGAGGTGCAGGTGAGCAGAGACCTGGAGTGGAGGCTGCTCCCCGTGTCAGAGCCAGGAAGGGCTGTGTTGGCTCGTGCTTCACCCTGTGCTGTCCTCCAGGTGCGTGGGGAGCTGAAGGGACACAGCCAGCCAGGTGTGACCTCAGCCACCCATGGCCAGACCTCCTCTGAGTTGGCCAGTGCAGACAACTGGGTGACCCTTGGGCTCTTCCATTATTCATCCTGCTGGACTGACCTCATGGAGATGGTTCAAAAGGTCGCCTTGGTATTAACGTGCTGAATGGGAAGATGCTACAGGCTGGAAATTGAGCCTGTCACACCAGAGTGATTCTCATTGATGGTGTTTGATTTGCCATTAATATTAATTTTAGCTTTTGCGGGACAGCCACAAAGAGTTGCCACGTTAACTGTCTCAGCAGCGTTTGCCGTTGGAGAAACATAAATACCATCCAGAAGTTGTTCTTAAAAGTCTGAACGTCCTCCTGCAATGAAGCACAGAGATGAACAAAGAAGGGGCGCCCAGAAGACCCAAGTGCAGCAGCTGAAATGGAGCCTGTGAGACATGCCACCCTCAATTCACAAGCCATCCCATAGCTCCTGGGGTGGCATGGGAGGGGAAAGCAAGGACCTCCTGAAAACCGTCAGGATTATCAGGCAGACGTGTGGGGCACACAGGCAGCAGCTGTATTTCCTGCCGCTGCTGTCCCAGTGCCATGCAGACTGGGTGAAAGATACCCTGGTAACTCAGGTTGTCCCGTATGAAGCCACCATACTGGGTCTTCTCCTGCCACAGCAGGCCAGGCCGTGCAAAAAGGCACCTTGCAAAGGGTGCTCCCCCATTTCCAAAGAGCCCAATCACCTTTGTGTGTGTCTGCGATTTCCACGGTGGATTTCTGCTTGTCCAAGAAGAAGTAACTTCTTGGCTGGAGGCCACATCCATCCTCTTTTCAATAACGGGATGGTGCTGCTCACAGAAATGGGGGTGGATTTATAGCATCTGTATGCTGGCTGATGAAAAGAGAAGGGGAGTCTGGTGTTTCTAGGTGAATTGCATCACGGAGGGATGCTTTTCTTTACCCGCAGTTACTGAAAAGTAAGGTTGGTTGACACTGGTTTTCTAGGCTTCATCTGTATTCCACTGAAGAACAGCAACATCTTCAGCTCCACACTCATAGACACTGGTTTTTGGGGAGGACAAACCATCCCTTGATGGAGCCAGTATGCCCTGCTGCTCAGAAGGAAGTGCAGATGACGTAGTTGGATGAGGCACCTAATTTTTAAATGGCTACAAGTGGTGAAAGCTGTTAGCACTTCTGAGTCATTCGGTTGACCAGAAATACTTGTAGACTTTCACTGGCATTTCTAAAAAAGTCTGAGAGAAAACACCCAGGAAGAGTAGATGTTTCCTTTTGGTCTTTTCAGAATGAAAAGTTTGCCATTTGCACTACAAACACTAGCTGAGGATCAAGTGAAACCTAAATGGAGTTACCAACGAAAGGAAAGAAAACCTGTCTCTGCTAATGGGAGTTTGACCAAAACTGTGGGGTAAGCAGGCATCCATTCTGCAAGAATACAGGACTTTTTCAATTTGGAGCTGGCCTGAAGAAACCCCAGTTAAACCAAAAAGAAGTGTTTTCTGTGAATCTGCAACAAGTAGAGCTTAGGAGTCATCCGGGATGGAGGTGATATGCCAGTCAGCTTGTGTTGTGTTAGCTAAGAAATACTGTTTAAGAAAGATTTTTACATCTGGCTTGGGAACTTTGAGCAAGATCCAAAGTTAGGTTTCAAAGTATGCCTGGAGGGGACTGTTTGTTCTGTCATTGTCCCAGACAAGAGTCTGGTGCTTGGGTGAATGTTGTGTGTTTTAGCAAAGCTTTTAATCTACAGGCAATTGGATAGATGCAACTTAGCTACTGAAAAGGCATTTTAAGATATGCAAGGTATCGGGACTAGCCACCTTGACTTGGGGCTGGAGACAAGTCCCATCATACCATTCCAGAGTTATCTCTTTGTGTCTCCAAGTCTGTCGATCTTTGCCATCTTTTGTTTAAAGGAAGGTGGGGGAAGACTGCTCTAAACTGCGCAATATTATCAGCACATTTCTTTTCCCGGGCAGAGAACCAAAATGTAAAGCTACCTGATTTTGACAGTGAAAGCAAGTGAAATGTTCCCGATCCAGTCTGTAATTGAACTGAAAAATGGCCTGTGAACTGGAGAGGTCCTTAGCTGCCATACGAAACTTGGACAACCACCTTCAGAAGACCTGAACCATTGCTGGACACTGGAAAAGACGGACCATAGGCGTCTCCAGATTTAGTGCTCTGGCACTCTCAGCTCCAAGGTCCAGAGCTGGCCAGGGAGGAGGACTCCCCAGAAGGAACTCAGGGAGATGAAGCTGAGGGAGAAACACTGATTTCTGCTCTGAGACTGACCAAGTAGCTTAGAGGCTGGGCATTTCCTAATTATGAAACTGGAGATGCTGATACCAGTGAGTATTAGTTAACACCCATTTCATTCCTGATGCCAAGGAGGGCTTGATATTTTTGTGACAATTGCTTGTTGAGCTTTTTTCTTCCCAAATGCTGTGGATGGCTTCTGTTGCCCCACCATCCCAGTAAAGCCATTGCGTAATGAATGGAGAATCAGGAAAAATGTCCTGGAAGAGCTGTCAGTGCTGGTGACAATAACTGATCTGAAAATGCAAAGGTGAGCAGAAATTCATGACCGTATCCTGATGGATCTCTAAACATTGGAGACCTTTAATACCACATCAAAGATGTGCTGTCAGGGTCTGGGGATGAAATGCAAGGCTGTTTGCTGGGTCTCCTGCATCACCTGCTGAAGCTGGTCTTTGGAGAGGGTGCTGCATTCAGAGGCAACGTGGCAGTTGATATTTGATCAGCACTTTTCCAATCCGCCATGACTTGCCTGGCGAATGCGCTTGGGTGGGAGGAAAGGAGTATTTGCTGTGTGTCCCAATGAGACAAAAGCCTTGCAGAGATTTGCAGAGAACAACCCTCCTTCCAGACTCTTTAGAGTCTTACAAACCCCCTTGGTTTAATTGGGAGATGTGTATTTCTACCCAAGCACATGCAGCTAGGAAGGATGCTCATTTTCATGCCACCGTAACCTGCATATTAAGCACCCATGAACCCTCCTCGCATGCACAGGGAAGACCTAAGCGGGCCAACATCGCTGAGAATCGCAGCCCTCTCCCGTTTCCCCAGCACGCACACACCCACACACATTTGAATGCAGGATTTTCTGCAGGTATTAAGTTCCTCTGGGTTTATCTGAGAGCAGGCTGCTCTAGTTAAAATAACACTGTGCAGCAGAACAGAAAATAAGATGTCACGGCAAACTAAACATCTTCACTTTCACAACATACTAAAGAGCTCTGGGGTGAGCAGAGATGGGCTAGCGGCAAAGGGACCAGGCAGCCCTGCCTGGCCCCTCGATGGGTGGGTTTAACCGGTCATGCATTTCTATCTTGTCATCATTCCCAGGGAAGAGCTGGGTGAGGTGGGCACAGGCCAATCCTATCTTCCAAGACATCTTTAATTTTTGCTACTAAAGAATACATTTCATTTGCAGTAACATCTTATTTTCTGTTCCACTGCACAATTTTATTCTAACTAAGGTGGTTTTCTCCTGGATAAACTCTGAAGAATGCTCTAGCTTTCTTTTCAGTAAGAAGAGCTTTGGAAACCCTGCTTTTATTTATTGGTTCGTTTTATTTCCTGTTCTTTTTCTGCCATGTTTAGTATGACTGAGTGACCAATTCAATAAAAAATGGAAAACTTGTGCCGATTGTGTAATAAAGCAGAGCAGGTTACTGAAGGCTCTGTATTATGCTTTCAATATTCTTTACAAAATACAGATTTGAAATAGAGATATGCTGAATAAGATGGGTCACTGATATTTCATTTCAGTTCATATTATTGCTATGAACAGGAACAGTCACCAGTATATATCTTCTGAGACATCCACAGGGAATACGTTCTTGGGAACAGCCCTCTTGTTCCCTGTAAACACAAACCAAAGCCTTGGAAGCGCTCCTCTCCCACCCCGGGAGATGAGACCGCAAGGTTTTTGGGGTAGGATCTGCCGTTTGCAATATGCATTGCGCAGTCCCTGGTGTGGAGGCATCGTCCCTCTTGCTCTTGGGATGGAGTAATACCGCGAATACTCCTTCCCGCTGCAGCTCCCCTTCCCCCCTCGGAGGAAGCTCACCCCGCATCACCCTACTGCTCCATTTCCACTACCAAGGAAGCCCCACAATGATTAAACAGAATACTTTGCCCAATAAATATTGTTTTTCTGCCTGTGTGTACGGTGTATGTTCACGCAATATGTGTTCCGCCGAGAAGCCCATCCCAACCCAGCACGTCTCCTATACAGCCCCCATCCCCGACAACTTTCTGCACGCGATATTTGCTTTGTTTTCCCTTCGCTGCATTGATATTGAAGGTTTAGCACAGCGGTTGCTTGCGTCCAAGGGGAAAGGACAATAATGAGGAGGTTGTTTTCTCTGTGTAAGGGATACTGCAGCTGGGTGATCTGCAGAGATGGGCATATGCAGAAACAGCACCACCTTGGTAGGGGAGCACTGGTGATATATAAGACATCGAGAAGCTTATTTTCACCTCCTTTTTGTGGGAGTTGGCTAAGACAGAGTGCGGTTACACTGCAAGCTTACTTCTGTGCAACAGAGTTTTTTGGGGGTCGTTTCCAGGTGTTTTCTGCCCTACTCCTGTGCTGGCACCATGGTAGCACTGCTCTGTGCAGGTAAAAAGTTCAGCAGCTTATGGAGAAAATGTTATCCCCCAGCAGCTGCTCATGAATTCTTATGTGCCAGCAGCAGTGCATGAACCATTCTTTGTTGTAAGATAAAATCTGACAGAAAAGCATAGCTCCTGACAGAAAAATCTGATGCAATTAAGTTTCTGTGCACAGCTCATAAACTTTGATATGGCAAATAATGGCTAAAATTGATCTTAAATCCAACATTAAAAAAAGCACCCAAACCCCCCACGTTCCACCAAATCGACTCCAGGTATCCATCTATGCCCACTTTGTGTAGGCAGGTCATGTTTTTCTTTTAAAGAGAAATATTAGTCAACAAAATAAAAAATAGGGCAGTGTGGATAAACTCCAGGCAAAGGTGAATTTCTAGCACTGCATGTTAGCAAAACTAATTCTGGAGAAAAAGCTGAGCAAAAATGACATAGACTAGCCTTGAGGAATTTCTCTTCTTGGGTCAGCCACGTAAGCGAAACCAAGGCCACGCGCTTCATTTCATCACCAGTTTAGACCACAGCTTTAACTGGGAAGTTGCTACCAGACACCTTTGTGTCTCTGCCGTGTTTGCATCTTTGATAAAAAGCATGCTTTGAAGGCAAATTAAGGTTTCTTGCTTGTGCCATGTGGGTCAGGGGAGCAGGTGGGAGACGGGGACATTGCCACCAGTGACAGCAATATGTTCCTTGCTGGGAGGAGGTGGGTAAAGAGCACAAGCTGGGGTCCAAACATGGTCTTCGTACTTTTTCGAGTATATAAACAATGGTCTGTGTGAATGTCTTGAGTATGAAATAAGATAATCTGGAGAGGGAAAGGGACATTGTGAATACTAAAAATACCAGGCCATTGCACTGAGCAGAGCTTCCTATAGTCTTAGGATAAAACCTGGTATTTTCTGTTTCCAGCAGGCCGGGTTGGGGCAGCACAGGTCTGGTGCCTTTATCCCAACTTCTAACACAGTCCAAGTGAGCTGAATGCCAGCATTTGTGGAATAAGCTACTTTAAATGTGAGCAAAGTCATCCAAAGTTGACGGAAGACCATTCATATTAACTAAACTGCTAACAACATGAAAGAGAGACTAATAAAACAATAATGAAGTAATATTTGGGAGCACCTCAGCTAAAGAAGGAGCACAAGATTCCCTGTCTCCGTGCATGCAAAATACAGAGGAATTTTATTCTCACTACTGCGTGCCCAGAGCTTAACAGTCACCGTATTGCCCCATTGCTGAGAGGTGGAAGCGGACACCTGAGCAAAACCTGCCTGTAAAGAGGAATTTCCTTAGACACCGCACTTTGGAGATGCCGAATGATCCTATTACAGACTTATCAAAGCAGTGGGGATTAGTAGAGATAAAACAACTTTCAGTACTGGTCTCTGCCTTTCTTTGCTCTTTTGTTTGTCTAAATAGCTGTTTTGGTGAGTGCAGAGAAATAATAGGAGGCAATTATTGCTTCATGTAATGTTCCATGTTTGGTTTTGTAATCCTTCAGTTCCGTTTATTTTCATTTTAAGCAAAAAAGTTCCCCCTGGAATATTATAATCGCCTTTTTAGCTTTCCACTGCTCTCCTCCTGCAGAAGGGCTCCTGGCTTTGTACGCACCTGATGGCAACGCAAGGTTAGCGTCATCCCCAGGGCTTGGGGCATTGAATGCCCATTGTCTGGGCTGCAGCGCCGAGATCCAGACACAAAACAGCGGGAACAAATCCACCCAGCAGCCCAGAGCAGAGAGCTCCCTCGCTGGCATCCCTCTGTGGCATCTGTGGCTCAGCTCCTTTCACCTTCAGGAGCCCAGAGAGGGATTTTGAATGGTATGGAAGAAGCAGAGGGAACCAGAGGGCTTTTCAAAAGCAGCTTTTCGTCGCCTTTGAAAAATCTGACCTTATCTGAGGTTTTAATCAGCTTTTAGACCCTGAAAATTTCTATCCATCCTCTCCTTAGTAGGTGATCTCTTCTAAAATCTCCTTAGGAAGATCTAGCGGTGGGTTCGCTTACGCTTTCCTCCATTTCCTCGCCTTCTCCCTCCAGCCACTCCTTAGGAGGAACAAGAAGATCTCCGAGAAGCACCGCTGTCCCCCGAGCACCATTAAGGGAGGCTACTGGGGCCTGGAGCTACTGGATTTTGCGGGGTGGGGTGGCGGGGTAGATTTTGCCCCAGCAAATCTCTGTCGCATAGCTCCGCAGGTAGCACCGGGGATTGAAAATGGGGGGAGCTTAGCTTTTTCTATTCAATGCCTCCCCAGAGGCTGAATCAGTCCCCTTTACTGGGAACCCCAGCCGTCAGGTTGCAGGAGATGGCGTCCCAGCAGATTTAAGAGATGGTGCTGTCCTGTATGTTGCATATCTGCTGACTGAGGTACTTCAGGAGTGGGTCTACCGACTTGGTGTGACTGCCTGGGTCACGAAATGTCATCTTCACTCCGGAGCAGAGCTGTAACGCGCCTGCTCCCTCCTGGAAGTACATAGCCCACGTTTAGGAGGGCAGGCGGAGCGCCAGCCCTTTCTGAAGTACTTTTGCATTCTGTGAAACTGCCACTTTGCTCCAAAAAGGACAAAATATCACCTGTTTCCTCCCTCCGCTCTTCAAGTCCCTAAAGAAGGGATGTAAGACTGCAGAGCTGCCTGGTGATCAGGCCAGGGGTGATCTCCCCTATAACCAGAATTAGTGGATTGCAAGGTTTAAGCATATTTAACTTTTGCTCCTGTTGCACAGATGACTGACTATAATCACAAGAATATTTGCATGACCCTGCCTGGGTTGCCAGGCCATAAATATGAGCCTGTGAGCAGTTGTGCGGAAGCTGCTGAGGAAGGACATGTTAAAGCACTTTGCTGGCCCAGGGCCTTAAATGATGGACAGGGAGTGGATGAAGGTGCCGCAGATGGAAGATCATCCATGGTCAGCTGGGAGGCAGAGGGCTGGTGACTCGTCCACCGATGCATCTTCATGGTGGTGGTCTTCATTCTCCAGACCTCACTTGCAGCTTGGTCTGGAGCATCACCAAACTAAAAAGGTACACCCGAGCAGGGATGTGAATTTTACCTGTTGGAATGCTGTATCTACTCTGACAAAAAGGCACCCCAAACACTTGACCTACGAACCTGTTTATGCCATGATTTGAGGAAAATACCACTCCTCAAGGCAACAGGCTTATGGACTGTTAACTTCAGCACACGGATGCTCCCACGGACATCAAACATAAGCGCGCACGCTTAAGCGTTTTGCTGAGCTGAAAGGGCTCTTCCACTTCTGATTTTGAAACACGAAGAGCAGCTTGCTTGTTCTGCCTGGAGTTTCTTTGTTTCATTTGTGCAAGTTAGTTTTGTCTGGCTCCGTAAATCCTGCAGCTGGTCCTGGGGAATTACACGGGCCAGCACTCAGCGTTGGTTTGGTGGGCTTTCTCTTCTCACTCATACACCGACCGCAGCGAACAAATCCGGGTGCCTCGGCTAAGTGTTCATAGCGGATTAAACACCAAGCCTTAACTGATACTTACTGACAACAGCTTTTGCAGCAAGGAGAGGACAGGTGACAATATTCAAGAAATATACATAATAAAGCTTTGGAGAAGTGTGCTTGGGAGCTGGGGCGGGGAGGAAGGAGACGGAGAAAATAATGCATAATTCACAAGGCAAATTAATCAGTCCTCTTTCCTCTGCCTGTTGCAATTATATGGAACACGAGTAATCGCCAGGTTACTATTTTTTGTTATTATTATTTTTATACCAGGAGGCTAAACAGTGGGGATGGTGATATTTGAGTGAGGACGAGCTGAAAGCTGCAGTCACATTTAGAGTGGTGCCTCACCAAGATTTCTATCTAGTTGTGCTTTCATTGTGGAAAGGGCTTTTTTTTTTTTTTTTTTTTTTAATTCTTTCCCCTTTAGATTGGTGGGGAGTTGTGGAAAAAGGAGGGCGGGGGTTGGTGCGCGTTAGAGCAGAGAGATTGGGTAAAATTATTTTCCTTCATGCTTGGCTAGGCCTCAGTGTGGAAAAAGGGGACCCAGCTTAGGGCTGGTGGGAGATCGCAGATAAAAGCAGCTTCATTTCTAACTGACCTTCCATGCGTTCGGCCCAGCCGGGGGAAGGCGGGGGAAGGAACAATGAGAGCCACCTCCAGAAAAACCATCCCTGAATACCTGCACCGGGCTCCGGTGAAATGAGGTGGGGAAAAAAAAAAAACAAAAGCAAGAGGCAGGGCTTCACCTGGAAAGGCTTTTGGTAACCCCCACAGGAGGAGAGGGGTGGAGCGGGGAGCAGGGGGCTGCCACTGCTGAGGCTGTGGGCAAGGGGAGTCCCCGGGACCTGCGGTGGTGTGGGATCCGTGCAGCCGTCAGGACCTTGGTCCAGAGGCTGTCAAAGCAGCCTAAAGAAGGCAAACCTCAAAGCAGCTGGGCGGTCTAAAGAAGTCAAATCCAAGCCCCCATTCAGCAAGAGATTTCATCCAACTCTCAACACCCGTTAGCAGGAATAGGTGCAGGCTTGAAACACATGCATGAGCATCTCACTCACCCAGCCTTTGTACTTCAAGACCCTTTGGAAAACACGTGCATTTTATATCTTAGGAGGAAACAAAACTTTGCGTTACGTTGAATGTGATGTGAACTGAGCAAAGGGTCTGATGAAGGATGTAGGGTGCAGGTGCTCCTGTGTGGCCCTTAAAAAGGGTCTCAGCAAGACTTTCCCTTTTCTCCTTGAGAGTGTTGTGGGTGCTGGGTGGGTTCCTCCTGAAGGTAAGGTGGTTGCTGCTATATGCCGTGATTGGGAGATGTTTCTTTATGCAGACCTGGAGTAGCCACTTCTTTTTCTGTCTAGCAATCAAGCACCACATTTTCTCTTTCTTTTCCTTTGCACAGGGTAAGGTGAACCTGGGAGACTTCTCCAGGGAGGCTTTGGTAGTCATCGCCTTAGTAGGAGAGTGTCTTACAGTGTTGAATAGTCTGCGGCAAACATTGTTTGAGATAGGCTATGCTTCTTGTGACGGCGGGCAAATCTGCTCAAGGTAAAAGTAGACCTGGGTCTTTTGGGATGGAAGCTGCTGTAATCCTGCTGTGTTCAGATGAACAGCCTGGGTGCTCTGTGGTGTCAAATCTTAGTGCTGTGTGTTGCTTTGTATCCCTTTTTCATATTTCTGAGCAGTTGTGGTGTTGCTTCAAGCGGGAAGGGAGAAAAGAGCTGTTTTGCCCTGAGCAGGGCTGGCTACAGGCTCTTAGGTTCTGGTACCCTGATGACAAAGGCAAGCATATGTTGCTTTTCCCTTGCGCTTTTCTCCACTCTGGTGACGGTCACGACCAACTCAAAGTGCGTCTCCTTCCTGGTACTTGTATGATGATTGCATGGTGGGATTCACTCAGTGATTTCCTTATCAAGGAAATCAGACATTTCAATAGATTACGAAAAACTCTTTCTTGCCCCAAATTCTAGGCTCGCCTCTCCACTTTGCGTAATGGCCTCAGCACCTGGAGGTCCTGATGGCAATTTCAAGCCCTCGTTTATGGTAATGTAGCACCATGAGCCTCTTGCTTGCAACACATCTGCAAGCCTAGTTAATTCTTCTGGGATTGCTTAAGTGCCAATATTGTCATGGAGCTCTTTAGCACTTTTGTCTGTAGGTCGCTTGTGTGCATTTGTAATTTTTCGAAGAACTGAGGGGGATCTGGGGGTTTGTACAGGAAAGAACCTGTGACCAGGAAAGAACCTGTGACCTGGGAATTCCTTCCTTTCACCCACCTAAGGCTCAAAAGCCAGATACAAAATGTATCGGCGGAGCACCCATCCTTGTGTGCAGACTGTTTCAAAAGCAGAGCCGAGACAGCAAGTGGCTGTGGAAATGCTTCCTCCTTTTTTTGCTACTTGTGTAAAACAAAAAAGGGGAATGAATAAATTTTTAACTTAAGTTTCCACAGACTTAAGAGGCTCATCAGATCTTGATGTTGCTCTGTGAAGTGTCTGTAGTCGGGTGACGGTATTGCTGAAATGGTGAAGGTATCTTCCAGATTTCTTGGCTTCTAGTGTAGTCCTGCCAGTGGATGCTCCCAGGGACACCTCCTCCAAGACAGACTGGTCAGCAGTGCTGGCCAGTGCAATTAGAACAAAAGGTCTCTAATTAGACAACAGACACCTTTTTGGATGATCCTGCCTTATGGGTGGGGGGAGGAAAGCACTTTTGCTTTGCTTGTTTATAAACCGTGCTGGTAATCAGGAGCTTATTTCCTGGAATTTTCTTTGAAATGCCACTGGAAGTTGAGCAATTAGCTCCCTCGGAAACCCCAGGTTGTTACTTTCATAAAACTTGAAGTATTATAACTTTAAACATAAACATCAGGTACATTTCAACTAGCTTCCCAGCTGAAGCTTTTCCAAGAAACTTTATTGTGCCTCCTTCAAAAGGTCTGCAAGTGAAAACAGCTAACAGAGGCATGCTCTCGGACAAAAAGCCTGATATGTAATGGTTTCTGTACATAAAATGAAAGGTTTAACACTTCCTTCTGTTCCTACCAAGTGCTCTTCTAGCAAGAACCAGCCTCCTGCCGTCAAGAGCTGGGCTCAGCTTGTGGGCATTTTTGCTGAAGCGCCCAGGTTCCCGTGCAGGACTAAGCCGAAATAGGGCTTGGGGGAGGTTTGCTGAGCGTCTCCCCAACGATGCTGGTCGTCTCCCCAAGCTGCCTTATGCTGCTGACCTGGGAAGCCCTGCTGTAAGATACCCACTGGATGTTTTTTGGCTCCTAGTCGTTCTTGTACTCTTTCAGAATCCCCTAAATTCTGCAAATTCCTATTGCTTCAGATCCTCTGTCCTCCCCCTTGACTGCCCTGACAGCAGGATAGGACAAGGACCAGCCCAGTGAGTCCTTTCGAGAAAAAAAGATATGGTGTAAAAATGCTTTCTTTCCCTTAAAAAATAAATAAAAGGAAGTTTATCATTTCTCCAGAGTGGAAATTGTACCTGCCAGTCTGTTTTCTCAGGCCTCGGCTCCGTGGAGTACTTGAGCACAATTCTAACTTGAATTGCATGAGTTTTCCTCCTGCCTCATTTCGGTCGGATGACTCATGGGTTTCTAAGTTGGTCACATCCTTCAGGGTCCTGCTGAATTGAATGGAGCTTTTCCTTCCCTCCAGCTCAAGGATGAAGAATCAGAGCCAGTGTCAAACAGATGGCTGGTTCTTCTGCACCTCACCATCCTGCCTTCGAAACCTGCCTCCTGCCCAAGCTCATGTCAAAATGTTCTGCTTTGGAAGTTGCATTATGTCCTTTTTTTGACAAGTAGAAGCAGAGACCTCTTAGGTACTTCATGATGTTTCACATGGGAAACAATTTAAGATCTTTTTAGTTTTAAAATGTGTTTTCTCACTGTCTTGTTAACCTCTTGCTCCCCAGCTGGAGGAGAAGTTCCTGCATACCTAAGTTTGCCTAAATCTTTATTACCACTCTTAGAAAGGTACTAGAGGCAGTGCTAAGAGAGCCTCGATTTTGAGTTAAGTTAGAGAGACACTTTCCATCATGTGTTAAAGCTGATGGACTTCACTAGCAGCAGAGCCCCACGATGACCCTGAGCGGGCTGCAGTGCCAGGAGGATCCTGCTTTGCCCTCTGCACCATCTGCACCAGAGGAATATCGAACGGACTTGCAGGACCAAGAGGCGGTTTTCACTAGACTCTAAACTCCGATTGAAATGTTCAGTGTTGCCTCCCTCTGGTGCTTTGAAGTTTCCAAGGGAAATTTTGTCTGTTCTCATCATTTCACTTTAGGTCCTGAGCATCTTTTAGAAAGCCCAGTGAGCTCCTTTGTCCTTTTCCTTGCAGGCACTGGATTTCTCCCCTTGCTCCTTCTGGGCTTGTCTTGATGAAGGTGTCTGCTCAAGCCTGCACGTGAAATGCAGCACACAGCCTGAATTTCTCCTGCTGTTTCTGCCCAGGGAAACCATGCAAATGCATCCTGCTTATACCACCTCTCACCCAAGGAGGAGAGCACTGAAGTTTAGTTGTAACTTGCGGGGGGGATTTTGAGAGGTACATGCTCTGATCCTGCTTTTAGGTCCTAAAGACAAAGGGAAGCAGCTGTTTTCTTCAACCCGCCCTATAAGCTGGGCAGAGCATGAGGGGCCCTGAGGCATGGGCAGCAGGGCAAATGCTGCTGTGGTGTTTTCCCATCCTGTTCCCTCTTTAATAACAGCTGACTGCCCTGTCCCTTTACTGCACAAGTCCTATCTAATGTCAGGGAAGCCTTTTAGCTAATATAGTTTTCAAATTAAAAAAAAATTACTTGTTATCAATCCAATTTCTACGAGAGGAAATTCTATTAAATCCCCAGAAGTGCATTATAGCTGTACTTTCAGAAGCAGACCCTTGAATAAACTTTTTTGGTTATTTCACATAACTTCCATTATGACTGTCATTATGAAGCAGATGAACATTTTCTTGAACAATTAGACGCGGGTGTGTGGAATAAAGAGTGTAGTTCGCCTGAGATCATTGAAACCTATCTGTTTGGGTGATTCATTTTCTTCCAACTAGGCTGCCCATAATAAGCTTTTCTTCTCTGGCTTTGTCTTGTTTCCCGTTTCAGTCTGCCACAATGCCCGAAGAATTGAAAGAATGTCTTTCCCCATGTCCTTGTGCTGTGACTGAGCCTGGCAAACAAAATAAAATATTTATTTTGAAAAAGCACAAAAAGAAGAGAAGGAGGACGCGGAGCAGATTAAAAAAACGAGTGCTGTTCCCCGTGGTGATGGTTAACTTGGGGCATAAGGACCCTGAGAAATGTTGTGGCGTGAAGGAGGGGAGATAGACTCCTTCTGTTCCTGATTGGAAGCGGAAACACATCCAGGTGCATAAGAGATGGCAGAATCTCTCTCCCGTGTTGGCCTGGCAGTCGTGCTGGGTGGAGCCACGTGCAGGCGTGGGGATGCACAGAAGACCTCATCTCCTGCTTCCATGGCTTCAGTAAAGTAACCTTCGTTAGTAAAGCACACCCGGTGGAAAATCAAACTCGGTTATCCAGCGTGCGCGTGCGTTGCAAAGGTTTAACCTGGCATGCAGGGCTGAGCCCGAGGAAAGGAAATGGTATGTAAAGTCTTTACAAATACACAGGGCGTCCTCTGCACATCTTTCCCATGCCCCCACCCCATGGTCTGGGATTGCTGACAGAGGTGCAGTGAGCTCGGCTTAATGCTTTGCTCAGATCGTTCTTTCCTGACAGCTTTTCTTTGGAGCTCGCCAGGATGTTGCCGTGGCTCTGCCATGGATGCGTCCAGCAGCAAGGAGCCCTGGCTTCAGTGTCTGTCCTGGTGAAGGCATCTCCTCCTCAGCACAGCTCCCTCTCCCTAAGGGCAACAGCTTTATCCTGCAGACGAAAGTGCAGCTTACTCCTCCCGTACCACACAGACTGCTTTAGCGACTCCAATTTCAAGTGGATCAGCCTGAATTTCCTTGTTTTGATGGTTGTCTTAAAGCATGCTGTGAAATCATGACTGCACCTCACGCTCACAGGAGTGGGTGTTGTCTCCTCCTTAGAGAGCTCGTAAAGCAGTTAGGTGTTTTTTCCTGCACAGACAATGTACGTAAATATACCTGGATAATGAGAGATGACTGATAATACAGGCAGATTTGTTGAGGATGTTGTCACTTGACAAACAAGTAGGTTTGTAGTGGGCTAAAGCCATATTTCCATTGTTCATCCAAAACCAAACATCAGCCTGCTAGGCGATCCCTTGCTGTTTTACCTCTTGTTGCAAGCAAGACAACAGCAGTACAGCTAAAATTCATGTCTAGTGGCTGGGACTGTAAGTGTTCATTTCCTGGGGTGGTTATCACCCAAGTCCCTACGCAGCAGCCCGATATTTAGTCGGTACTGCTGCAAATGATATGGAAATCTCCTGGCCACCTCTAAGAACACTTTGTATATCAGTTTGCAACTCAAGAAATTGCTGGAGAGTCTAAGAAAATAAAGAGCTTTCTTTGGTTCTTTTAAAACAGCAGAAGCAGCTGACTTGGGGTCTGCCCTGGGCTTCTTGTGGATATATATTAGCAGGGATTGAATTGAATGGAAGCTACTGGAGAATGTGAGGCAAAGGAAAATCTTTTTATAAGAAAAAGAAATGGTAAAACTTAGGGGAGAAAGCAGAGAATGTGAGACCTTGAACCGAGCCTCTTCGGGGAGGGGGGAATAAAAAAGGAAAAAAGTGCCCGCTTGAATAATAGACTAACTAGCGACCTTGAACATATATGGTGTGCATAATAAGAGTGAAACAAAGGCACCTCTGAATATGAGGCATTCTTAGACTGGAGAATAATAAGCACAAGTGGCAAATTTAAAAAAAAAAAAGGAAGACATATAATATAACAGAAGTAATGGGGACCAGAACCAACCTGAGATGAGAGAAATGACTGAAGGGGTTTAGCAATAGCCTGGGCTCGTGAATGGCTTAGTTACTGCTTGCAGCAAAGACAAGGTTTTCTTTCTGCTCCAGGAGGATTTTATTGATGTTTCATTGTCTTCGCCTACGTGTAAACTCCACTTCTTCCTCAGACCGCTGGCCAAATTTGGGTGGGTGGGGGGAGTTTCTCAGCTCAGTTCTGCTACCCGGCCGTACTCAGTCCTCCCTCTGCCCTCCTCGTAACGCAGCCCGGCTCCAGCACAGTGGCTGGCTTTTGGGGGGGGTGTGTGACACCCATTGGTGCTGTGGTGTGGCATCAGCTCAGCTAGCGAGGGCTGTGGCTTGATGCTCGTCACTGGGCTCGATGCATCTGGCGGGGTCGGTGAGGGTATGGGTTCCCACTGAAAAGTGATCACGCGCCCCGTTTGTTACCAGCGCTCTCCATAGGTGGCGGGAACTAAGGCACATCACTGTGAAACAGCAAGAGCTCCCGTGCTGCTTTCCCAGTCTATTACAGCATCGCGGATGAGCGGTGTCAGTTCCTTAAGCCAACTTGACCGCTTCTGGATTGTCTGTTTCTTGTTTTCTTTGCCTGTGGATTGTCAGTTTGTTGCTTTTATTCTATTGTGGGTGCAGGTTTAACACTCTGCTCAGCTAAAGGCAAGGTCCCTGCCCACACTGTAACTTCCCAGGCTCTTTTTCACATTAGGTACGAGTGTTGCAGGACATTTAACCCCAACAGTGAGATACCTTGCACTTTTCCTGACCAAATCCTGCATGCAGGAGCCCCTTTGTAACTGTCATTCACATCTGCTTCTGATTTGACTTGAAATCCTCCAGGAGAAATGTCTTAAATGCCTTCTCCGGATCATCAGTGAAGATGTGAGGCTCGCTCCTGAAGTGCTGCTTTGCATGTAACCCTAGCTTGGTTTCTTCTTGACAATCAGAGTTACTTCTCTATGTTGGTGGTGTTGGCCAGTTTGAGGTTGCAAGATTTCCTCCTAGATCTCCTCTCAGTTTGTTGTTTGTCAGAGGCTGTAAGGGATGTTTTACTTCAGCTTTCCTCTTCCTCCTTTCTGCCCTCAGAGCCTGTGAGTTCGTCCTCCAGGATGCTCCTCTAATGCTGCTCCCTGTGCCGTGGAGGCACGCAGTCACTACCCCGTGTCCCCGTGAGTGGGCTGGCTCCACCGCCTCCCAGCTCTCTCACCTTCCCAAAACAGGACCATCCGAGAATGGGATTTTTCCGGTCACATCAGAGATGGGATTTGTCTGGACCTCAGGGCTATGTAGGCAGATGTCACTGGCCGATGTGCCGCATGGGCAGATCTTTGCTGCAGCTATGCCTAGACCTTGGTTCTGCAAACAGGCACTAAGAAGACTGCACACGAGGGAGTTTGTGGGGCCAGATGTCTCTTCCTCTCCCAACCCTGACCGAAGCTACTAACGACTGGCATAGAAAACTCAAGACACACTGACGTGGCTTTGGCCAAGCTTTGCAAAGCCAATGAGGCTGGATTGTTTTGGTGGGTTTCCACCTGACGAGGCTGCTGGATCCTTGTGACGGAGGACCCATTCCTTCGCACAGCCCAGCGGGCCCTGCCAGGTTCCCCTCTGCCGGGCTCCTACTGCTTTGTGTGGATCCTTGTGTTGTCCTCATTCTTCACGCCACAAAAGATTAAAGATAATACTAATAATATAAAAACGCCCTTCTGAGAATGGCCTGCCGGCTGGTATTATGCCATATAAAGACTCTGTGAAATAGCTTGGGTAATTTACACTCATTAGGAGGAGAATGCAGTAGATTAAAGGTAGCAAGGGTGAATAGCTTCCCATTTTTGTCAAACTTGCCTAACCTTTTATTCACCTGCTGAAGCCATTATTTTATAATAATAAAAAAGAGGAGAAAGAGCCTTGCATGAACTTGGGGAGAAAGGGAGAGAGTGCAAGCTA
Organism: Sagittarius serpentarius; assembly: GCA_034782735.1. Lineage (NCBI taxonomy): Eukaryota > Metazoa > Chordata > Aves > Accipitriformes > Sagittariidae > Sagittarius > Sagittarius serpentarius. Next base: position 14,606,932 of record JAVKLA010000084.1, read on the forward strand.
GAAGCTATTTTCTCAAGAGAGAAATGCAGCATTATAGATTAAAGGTGAAAAGACAGCCCTCATTTAAATCAATCCACCTCTCCGAAGCATATTTATTCACAGATTAATTAGAGTTGCAAATGAAAATGATCTGGTTGGTGGGAACATTATTGAGGCCTTTAAAGTGCGGAGTGAAGATTAAAAGGAAGCACACTTACCCTTTCCTTATGATCTAAAGAGGAGATCAAAAGAGTCGGTGTCAAATTAACAGCCCTGATGATTTCTCTCTTCTTCTAGTCCTCCGTTTATTATCTAAGGCTCATGTTGATACATGCAGGATGAAGACCTGCTTTCCGAAGCAGCTGGTGCATGAAGTGTGTAGGGATCCTTTAGAGAATTTGGATCAGGTAGGAAGGTCTGCAGCTACCTGACCAGGGACATAGGGAACACGTGTGTGTACGAGGGAGGTGAAACCTTAAAACTTTGCCTGTCAGATGATGCGGAAGGTAGAAAATTTTCATTTTACGTATTGCGGTGTTGGAGGGAATCGTTCAAGCTGCAGTAACATAGGGCAGCCAGACTGCAGATTACCTAATTTGTGGTTAAAACATAGTTAATTGAATGCCCAGCCTCTTGTGAGGCTGCGGGATGGATTTGGGACTTGCTGTTGGATAAGAAACGTGAGTTTGCTCAGCTCGAAGGGAGGGGAGGCAGAGCAAATCCTTGCGAGACTCTACCAGGAGCAATGCAAAGGCAGCAAAGCAAGGAAAGACTATTAAACCCTTCTGGAAGACAGTAACAGAGGCGAATCAGCACCAGGGAAGACTGTACCTTGTCAGTGGGGTCTAAACACATGCCTGTTGGAGGCTGGGTTAAGAGAATTGCAAACTCTGGCGCTGGCTGAATGGAAGCAGAGAGAGGGGACAATGCAGAGCTGCCACGCAACATCCCGGCAAAGTCCATTGCACCGAAGCTCCTTGCCTGTTGGATCGCAGGTGCTCACTGGGGGGAAGATGGTAAATGGCTGCGTTTGGAGGCAGAGGGAAAGATGTGCTGTGCTTCGAAGACCTGGCACCAGGCTGGGTACGCAGGGGAGGGAGACGCTTTACTGAGTGTGATACTGTAATGGGAAAAACTTGCTGGCTTGAGAGACTGGCCAGATTATGGCTAATTTAGTAGATATTTAGCAGGGCAATTCTACTGCCCTCCAAATGTAATAAATCCATGTAGTAAGTATGTGGCTGTGGATATCCGATGTGTTCTTCATTTTCGAGGGGGTTTCCAGTCTCAGACTGGACTGGCATACTTGGGCTTGCTGGAAAGCACCAAGCTCGCTTGCACTAAGAAAATAATAGGAAAGAAAGATCAACAGCATCACTCTCCAGTAAAAAACTTCATCTTCCTCTCCTCATCCTGCCCCATGGAGCAGGTTATCAACTTGAAAAAAAGCTCCCAATAGGAGAGAAAGCAAGTTCACACCCAGCCCTCTGCAACCCCAGGCTTGAGTGTAGCTCTGCTCAAAGAATCATCTCAAAAGGACAATAAATAAATTCCCCTTGCTGAGATTTTTCAGAGCATGAAAGCTGTATTTAAATGTACTAAGACGGAGCATTTTGCAAAATTATGTTCATTTTAATATCATCTTTAAAAAAACCACGCTGGATTTTTCTGTATTTGATTTTAAAAAATGAAAAGAAAGGTGTGAGAAGGGATATACTGAGAAAATTTTCCCTAAGCATGTCTCATCTTTTTTTCTGAATTTTGAAGACTGGAAAAGAAACATCACCCATAATCTTGTTTTTCTTACACGGTGGCCTTACCTGTGCAATGAATGCTGTATTAGCTGATCTCTCTCACCATAGACTAGCTCTGCTCTGGTGTTTTGGATTTGTCCCCACGTGTCTAGTGAGGATAATGGTAGCAGCAGTGTAGGCAAGGCTCAAGCAGTTCTCCAACTGGGTGGTTGCAGAGTAACAGAGGTCTCTCTCACTTTGCAAGCATGCCAAAATATTATCGATGCTGCAGATGTAACATAAATGCACTTACTGCAGTAGTTCATCTTTTTTTTTCTGAACCCTATTAGAAAGAAGAAATGAGAAAGGAAAAACCAGCTGAATCCTCTGTTTGTCTGCTATCAGCGTGGGCAACACAGAATGGCCCTGAAGCACTTATAGGAAGGGGGAGACGCAGCAGCCAGATGTATTTACTGGTTCTGTCTGAAGCCGGACAAAAGCTTTCGTTAAGGACAACTCTTTGGGCAGCTTCCTTGTGCTCGGTGCTTGGTAAAAGGGCTGACCATTGCTCCAGAGGAGGCTGTGCAGGGGACGGAGGGAGAGGCAGCCCAGCTGAGCTGCAGCACGGGGTTGTCTCAGGGTCTGGACCAGCTCTGGGGCGCAAACGTTTGAGTCCGTCCTGAGCTAGGAACGAGGAAAGTCTTGGCTAGTGGTTTGGTGCTGGCTGCAAGGGTTGGCAGTCGTCTTGTGTCACTAGGTGCTGGTGAATCCACATACGCCCAGGTGATCTGGCTCACAGCCCTGTTTTGTATCGGGAGGAAAGGAGCTGTCTCTCTGCTACGGCAAGAGGAGGTGGCTGCTTTCCTGCAACCCACCCCTGAAAAGTGTTGACGGACAACACAGTCCATCTCTCTCCGCTCCCAGTGCTTAGGTCTAGGTACAGGGGATGCCAGGCCCTGAACTCCTGGAAGGTAATATTTTTTCTCTAAGAAGACTCAAGTGGGAGGTGTCTGAGGAACAATACAGATTCATTGCGGGGGGAGGCAGGATTGGCCCCAGCTTTTATTTAGCAAAGAATGCTTCATTTTTTAAATAAAAGCAAGAATTTTTTTAACTAAAGACTTTTTTTAATTGAAGCAAGACTGCTTTATTTTTTTTCTGTCTTTGTCAATCCCTGTCCTCTCCGCCTGGCGTGTCTCTCCACAGCCATGCTAGCTTGACGTTGCTCTGCCTCCTGCTCGCCATACCAAGCTACAAAAACAAGCTGGGGGTGCTCAGGCATCAGAGGCTCTGCATGTTTCGGAAACTGTGCTCTGGCCATGCCAGAAGTTGGCTTGCCAAGTCCGAGAGAGGACTCGAGACGCCTGCTCCAGACTGTGTGGGCTCAGCCAGGCTCCCTCCTCTCTGCTGCAAGGTGAACGGGCACTCTAAGTGCCGCGACAAGCGTTTTGCTAATGGGGCTGGTTCCTTGTCAAACTCTTCTGGATGTTCAGAAAAGCCCAGCCATGAAGATTTCCATGGAAGTGGCCAGCTCTGGCTTGTGTTAGTGACTTGGGAATCTTTCTGTGGTGGCTGAAACGGCATTTTCAGTTTAAAACATCCACTTTTGCCCTTGAAGCAGAGTTTGCGTTTGGATGTGGATGCAAATGAGAAATTTAATCAGTTTTGTTTTTTTTTACAGTAAATGTTTTGTTTCTGGGTTGAGAAAACTAAGCACCTGTGTGCCTAAAGCCAGGGTTCGTGTTGAGTTTTCTGTTCTTATTCTGGTTTTGATTTTGACCTGTCCATGTAGGAGAAACATTTTGCATCTAAAAGATTTAAATGAGTCGGGAGACTTGTTCCCCTCCCAGCTCTGCTGACAGGTTCCAGGGTGTTTTCAGATGCTTTCCTGAATTGATGATTTCTAGGTCAAGGAGAGTGTTATGTTTTTTTGACCATTTGTCTTCTGCTAATCGCTGTCAGCCCAGAGATTTATGCATTGATAGTGACAGCAGATGGGGTCACTTTTAATAGGAATTCACACACCAAACAGTGAAAGGCATGTTGGGGTGTATGGCATGGGAGCTTTTACCAGGTAGACCGCAGATACTCGGGGACTCTGCGGTACTGGAAACATTTCTGTTGTTAATGGAAGTCCACAAGCTGAAGCCTTGTTATTTTTCTTGGAATAAATGCATTTACATACACTTTTTTCTTTTGATAGCTTTTACGGGAAATTGTTCCATTCGTTGCCCAACATCTGTGGTTGCCTGTGTCTGCCTACGTGCTTCAAACACACTTGGTGTATGTAGCTAGTCCTGCACTACGAATGGTGAACCTGGTTCAAGGGGTCTCCAGCTATATTCTAAATACATGGTTGCTTCCTGCAATACAGACCTCCAGAACCAAATAGCAAAACATCTACTTGCATCCTGGTTTCTTCTGCTGGTGGAAGGAAAATCTGCAGTGCGAGAGCAACTCTAGAGTTGTCAAGAATGCCAGAACAAATCCCTGCACTCAAGTGGCATCTTGTACCACAGTGGGAGGTGGTGGATCCCCTTGCAATCTTTACACTAGTCTTCAGGCGTGTGTAAAACTAGAGTTCCTAGGAAATCCAATGTGTTAATTTCTTTGGACTTTTTCAGGACCATGTAAATCAAATTGTGTTTTTCTGTGTGGTGAATGTGATGATTCAAAGGATCACGATATACTTCCTAATATTTGTAGTCTGCTTAAACAAAGAATGAGATCGGAGTTACAGAAATAAAACAACCTAGATATGGCAAAGGATGCTCCTCATGCAGCCGTCACAGTTTTTGTTTGTGAACTTGAAAGTAAGTTTATCTTAAGAAACATCCCCACTTATTTTTAATGAAGGAAATGAGCGAAGACCTCTTCTCTTCTGTCTTTTGTATATACGCAGAGATTTGATATGTGTGTGTCTCCCTTGCATTACATCCCCACCTGTTAACAAGGATTTCAAACTTGCCATTTTCAGACCCTTTCTGAGTTTAGGTCTATTCTCTCCTAGTCAGCTGTCTCCCTCATCTCGTCTTTTACTTGACCAAGCACATCCTTGGGGCCCAGACCTCTTGTTTCTTTCTATTCCTTTCTCTTCCATAACATTGTACCATTTGCCTGTACAGACGTGGGAGCACAGCAATATCTCTGCAAGGTCTTTCTTTAAAATGGCCTGAACAAATTGACTTTAACGGAAGAATTGTGTTTTGGGACAACTTCCCAATGATTTTTTGAGTGGGGAATTGTGACTTTGAGTTCTGTAGCAACCCAAAAATGTATGATATGGGACTATAAGGTTGTATTCTTCTATTTTGCTAATGAAAACCCCATACTATACATCAGCTAACCTAGCTACATGCTAGGTAGGGGTTTGTCTCGGAGAGGATGTGATCCTACAGTTTTGCTCCATGACTGGAGTGATTTCTTTGCCACGAGCGGTGGAAACCTGGTGCAGAGTATTGTCAGCTTCAACAGGTCAAAAGACATAGGAAAAAGGTTCTTACATGGTGCAAGCTCAGGCTCTTTCTTTGCCTTGTGGGTCACAGGTGCCCACGACGAGCTCTCCCATGTCCTCTCTTCTGTTTGCTGCTCTGGTAGCTGTGTGCTCGAGGGCCTGAGATGCACAAGCACATTTTGCCCACCTCTGTTTTTGGGCAAGTACCTTGTTGCAGGACATGGCTTGTGTTGGGACAGTGTACATTGAAAGGGTCAAGTCAGCTCAGCCCCTATGTCATGCCAACTGGTAGATTTTATCATAAAATCTCTGAAAGCTAAGCCAAGTAAAACAACAAACCAGCCTGGGGACCATGATCATGCAGCCACCGGCTGCCATCGTTCTCTATGAGACATCTGGAAAGCATCCCATCCTGGTCTGGTGGGTCAGAGGGGTGGACATGAGATGTCCCGGACAGAAAGTACATCCTGAGAAGAGGAGTTAGGATCCTCTCAGCCCACTTTGAGCCATGAGAAATGAGGCGCAACAGCCAAGAACAAACATTTTGTGAATAGGTATTAAAAAGAAAAGGGAAAAAAAAAATCCTCCAAGCACCCTTTGAAAGCTCCTGAGCACTGGGAGTGATGCAGAGCTCTGGTTAATGGACACTCCCTAAGGTTCCCCCCCCCCCCCAGTACCACAATTGATTGCAGTGAGATTACGATGCCATTAAAATTCACTCTGCCCATAAACTAATGCTGTGGAAAATGCTGACGTTTATAGCGGCTCCTACAAGAGACATATTTCAGTATGAAAGTGAGTCCTAATGCAAGAACTTTATTTAGGTAAAACAACATGCAGGGAGGGGGGAGAGGAGGAGGAGAGGTGGTGGCAATTGCAGCGAATTTTATTTCTTTCAACTAATGGGTATACGGATGCTAAATTTAAAAGACATTTTTAATAAATCTATTGGCCTTTGACAAAATCAATCCAAACCCCATAAACCAAGAAGTCACCCACTTGGTATTAATGAGGCTACATTTGCATTTATTTTTCCTTTACACTAGACAAACCATTAATTTCGTGTTTATGCTTCCTTTGAAGTCTGAATGCTTGTAGATAGATGGCCACATCAAGTCTCCTGCTGCTACATTAATATTTTGCTATAAATGATAAATTTGACCATTTTCTACAACACCCCTTTTTTCTTTAAGAAAGCTGAGAAAATGCGAGCAATAAGTCTTAAGCCCCTGAAAGCTTAGCTGTTTTTTTAAATACTCTGCAGTCATTGATTATTAAAGCAGTCATAGCTTTAACTTTGGGTTGCATTTGATGGCACCCAGCATTTCGCTGCTGCAAATTGAGAGTTGTTCATTAACCAATCAGGGTCGCTCTTTTTGCAAATCATCTTTCATTTGACTGATGCAAAAACTGGACACGGCCAAGTCACCTCCGCTTCACCCCATCTCTGGCCTCTGAAGGTCTCTTCTTACATCTGCTGGTTGCTTCCATGCAAGTGAAGTACATCCTTGTGCTCCATCAGGACAGCAAAGGTGCCTTTTGCCGGTTTTACAGTAATCCACTTATTTTGTGCTTTTTCTTTCAGGATGCTCTATCGCCTACATAGCTTTCTGGGAGTGACCGGTACCAGAAGCTTGCCAAAACACCGGCTCCTAGAAACTAAAGGGAAAGACCCTTCTGAAAAGCTTGCAGGAGCCTAGGATGGTGGGTGGGAGGGAGATTCAGCTCCTGCAAGGACTCTGAGAAAGGTTTGTAAGTTTTAGGAGTCTGGACACTTCTCTCAAATCACCGTCCCAGATCCAGAGAAAGGCACAGGTTTGGCGATGCTGCAAGTCCCCGTGCTTGACGTGGGTCTGAGAATGGGTTTCGTGAACTTGATGTGAGTGGATTAGACCTCTCTCAGGTGGAGTGGGACCGCTGATAGCCAAGAGAGTCCCTGCAGCCAGCGCACGGAGCTGTGGGGCAGTAGGGAAAGCCCGGGAAACACCTCACCTGGGGCTAGGGAAATGGGGACTCCCTGAAGGAGGCATTTGCTTGTAGCACAGAATAAGGGTCTGCTCTGAGGCTGGTATTCACACCTCAGACGTGTTGCTGGCCGTGGTTAACTGGGCTGCTGGGACACCGCAGAAGAAGTACTCCTTTTTAGACCACTTTGATGGGAACGCGGAAGCCCTCCTTTGCCCAGCAGGTTAGACCTTCTCCTGAGACGCCCCTAGAAACTGGCTCAGGTATTTCTCACGGACCCTGCACTTTGGAGAACATGCAGCATCCTGACTGGCCAGCCCTTGCATGAGGGCAGCGCTTCTGCACGTGTGCTCTAGCAGGGATTTAGATGCTGGCAGACACTCCGCTGCCAAGAGAGAGCTTTTGTGGTCTGTGTTTCTTCACGTAGGTGCCGAAATTCTTCCTTGATCACTTCTTAGGGGTTTTCAGGTCTACCCTCTGCCTGTCACTCCTGGCTCCTCAAGAAAAGCGCGGACCTGGAATCTTTCAGGGTGACTGCAGGGCATTTTCATAGACACGGTGACGTGTTTTGGTACTTTTGTCTGACAGACGGAGCCCGGCGTTGCAGGAAGCCTTGCTGCTGTGCCGGCGCTGCCTTTACCCACAGGGCAGGGTGCTAGGGTGTGAGAGGCAGGTTCAGCAGACTGAGCACCGCCTGGGTCCCAGCTGTGGCTGCAGTGAGCCCCAGTGCAAGCTACGTGTCTGCAGCAAGTAGGGTTTTGGTTCCCTTCCAAAGTCCTCTGGCAGCACATCTCTGATCCGTGCTCCTTTTCAGCTCTGTTGCTGTGTCCCCAGATGACTTGTGGATGCAAAAAATACATGGGATGCAGGGATGTCCAATGGTCTGCGATGAGACTATGGATTAAGGGCTCCTTCAGCATCTGCCTCTTCCCCTTTCCAATAGATCTTTCATCTGTTATCTGACAGGTCTCCTAGCAGCTTATGTGGTGGAGGGTACGGGCTGTATTTCCCTTCTCTGCCCGAATCAGAACTGTTCTGTGCACGCACTTCCTAAACAGGGACCTGAGCATGAATTAGCAGATTAAATATCACTTTTTTGGTTTGGTTTTGGTTTTGGTTTTTTTTTATGAAGCATCTTTTATATCTATGCTGGGGTTAGTTTTCATATAACCCTTGTTTATTTTCTTTGCCAGATGGAGTTTATGGAGGAGGGAAGGGATGTTATATCAATAGGGGAGTGGCTATTGACACTTTCTGCTATGAAGTGCCTTTATGTGCTTTCAAATGGCAGGATTATGCTCTGGATGGCTCCGTGCCTGAATTGTCTCATGCTCTATTAACAGCCTAGATATGGAGGCGTGAATGGATCTTGGGGGTCTGACATGAAAGAGGACTGAGTATTGAATGTGCAAGTTGCACCCACTCTGGCTTTTTCTTTTCTTTCTTTTTTTTTTTTTTTTTTTTTAATTGAAGAAACATTCCTACTTCTACAGCTATTATGAAATTCAGCTTGCTGGGATTCACTTCTTTCCAACCTGGGAAGGACTTGCACAGCACAGCAGACCAACGTATCCCTTGCTAAGAGTTAGGCTGCTTAATTCAGGAGGTTGGCATGAAAACCTTGAGACTTGTTTTTAACAGTTGTGTTATAATTTCTCATCATTCTCATTCAACAATTTCTCATTCATCTCCTGGTGTCTGGACTTGAAAGGTGCACATGTCCAAGCTTCATGCCAAACTGGTTGAATGAGAAGCATACTTAAAAAAGAAGTAACGCCTCGATTCAGGTCAGTAAAGGATGTGATGTTTCAGAAATAACACTGATCTCGTGAGAGTCCTGTTTAAGTTTCCCATCTCGGGCAGCAGCTCTGATAAACACAGTCCTAAGGCAGGTTTTTGTGCCAATGAATCTCTCCCGGCATCCAAGATTTGCGCCCAGCAGAAGCTCAGTGTTTAGCCCTACTCCAGCTGGCCCCTCTTTTTTGCCTGCTCTCCTGCCAGCTGTTCATATCCAGAAGACATCCACTGTCTTCAGAATATATCCATGGATTTTTCCCTTCCCCAACAAGTATGAACACGCTAAAGATCAAGTGAATGTGGTAGGCACTTCCCGTCAATAATTAGAAATGAAAGCAAGCACGAAACAAGTCTGACTTATTCTCATGAAAAACTGAAACTCAAATAGGGATTTCAGAAACCAACCTCCTGCCTTTAATTTCACATTTTGGCCCATTTTTTTTTTCTTTGAAAAAAGGAAAATATATGTCTGGTGTCTAGGAACTGGGAGCCACTCCTACCCAACACTTCTCACTGTAGTTAATGTCTCTTCTCATGCCACGCTAATACCAGTGTCGGAAAGGGGCTGAATCTTATGGAGAGTGTGGGTGCTGGGGATCCTCCCCACCCCTTCTCCAGGAGCTGTACTCATGCTCTGGGAAGAAAGGTTAGCTGAAGAGGAGACGTTTCCCTGCAGCGCTCAAAATCTGCCTTTGAGCAGAGCTGGGTTTGTAGCCACAAACCAAAGGAAACCTCCCAAGCCGCAAAAACAAATGCAAGCATAAAGCCCAGACTGTTTTAATGCTGGTGGTTATTAAAGGTTGCACCTTGGACCTGTTAACTTGTACTGCTCAGGGGCAATGCAACATGCTTGGAATAAGCAACCTTACGTGAGCAGATCACTCGTCTACACCTCTAGCCGTCCGCTCCTACTCTGATGTTCCAGTGCCTGTGCTCATAAAAGGATATAGGTAACAGCATAGCCACAGTTTTAAGCCTCTGCCAAAGCTAGAACCTGTGCTGGTCAGAGAAGCAGCAGACCCAGACTGGTGCTGATCATTGAAGAAAATTAAGCAGAACCTCCTCCCTATAGAGATGATCTGCTGTCTGATGTAAAGGCCATCACCCATGGGATGATGCACTGGAAGATTACTCACTGCTTCACAGATGTTTCCATGGAGTGGGCATCATCAATAACCTTGTCATTATATGATTCACTATCAGATCCTGGGGCCTGCATTTTAGCTGCTCCATTGGCCAGAGTCATCATTCATTTACTCCTTGATAGATCAGTAGCAGTTTTTCTTATTCCCATTGCCCCCCCTCAGCTAAGGAAACCTGGAAAAGGGGGAGCTTTAAGGTAATTCAGAAGCACACCATGTCTTTGCTCTACTTCCACTGCAGATCGCAAAGTGAGAGGAAGATAACAGAGATCCTGTGTGCTGCAGGCTTTCTTTGGTCTTGCCTTCGGTTGGATCCCTGCCCAAGAAAAGGCCACGTGAAGACTGCAGTGCCCCAAATCTTTCCCGTCTCATCACAAGCACCGGTGACCTGGACTTCCCACCGTCCATCCCAGACGCGTCCCAGTGAGTCACAGCAGTGAGCAAGCCAGTGCCACAGAGTCCTCCAGCTCTTTCTGCTGGAGGGCAGATGAGCTGATGGCTTCTGTCCTTTCAAACCAGAGCCAGAGAGATGGAAGGGGAGGGAAACGGGGAAAAAAGAAGAGGAAGCAGAGACACAAAGACCGATGGTTTGATAGAAAAGGAAAATAGTACTCCCCAGTCTAATATCTGCCCTTTATTCTGCATTACAATATGTTGAGACTTTCAGACTGGTTGCCGGAATCAAGGCTGAAATTAGTTTTCAGCCATTCATTCATAACTGTTATGTTTAAAAAAGAAAAAAAAAAAGAGGGAGAGAGAAGGTGGGGGAAACAAAAGTAAATACAAAAAGAGAAATGTTAACATGTGTGGCGCAGAATGTATACAGCAGACAAAGCTCTGCTTGTTCTTCGACAATGGCTTTGAAAAGCAGGTGTCATAGCAGCTGTACAAGGTTAAAGCACAGGGACCATTATGTACAAAATGAGTGAGTCTTTATCCAGAGTCTGCTTCAGCTCTTAAGAATGTGCTTCCTATTGTGCCAGTGTTTGCTGGAAGGACTCCATCTATACAATGGAGAAATTTTTCATTCTCACCTTCCCCCAACCTCTGTTCCACCATCCAAATCTACAGTTATGGATATAATACAGACCTCTGGCATTCAAGGTCCTCATTGCCCTATACTTCTGAAACAAAAGGTATTGTGCTGCACCATGAAAGCCTGCCTGTGGCAGAATAAAGCTGTTCAGCGGTGGACCCTGAGAGAGTATTTGTGAGGCGCTCTCTAAAGTTAAAATCCCAGTGAAAACAAAACGCTTCCAATTAAAAATGTTCCCTCATTTTGTTTTGTGTTTTTTGTTTCCTTTTTTCTCTCTCCCTCTCTTGGAGATGTTCAGAGAGATGCTCATATAAAAAGGCAAGTGACCTGTCCTTGCTTTCATTCTCAAAGGGAGAAGATGGGAAGAGAAGCAGGAATGCACAGCTTGGGAGACAAGCAATATTATTTAAAAAAAAAAAAGTTAGAATCCAGGCCAGGAGGTATCTTCTTCCCAGTAGGCAGTGGGATAGGCTGATGTGCTCTGACATACAAGATATGAGGCTCAGCTGCTACCCTTTCTTTTGGTAATAACAAGCACAGGGTGTAATAGGAGAACTATCCCATTCCCAGCTTTTCCGTACCGTTCCCAATAGCACACCCAGCGTGCCTCATGTCTCTCCTAGAAGGAGTACGGCAGATGGTCCCTACGTTAAACAATTTGTCCCCTTGGCATGTCTTTTAGACATAACAGCGTAACAGAGCGTAGGGAAGGCATGGAGCTGGTAGCTCTTGCTGTTGCTGGCCCCCAACCCAGGCCAGCCTTGCTGAAATTGAGCCGTCAGAGTGTGGGCAACCAAACACATACTGAAGCCACAAAAAAGACCAGTGAGCGCTTTGCTGTCATCACCAAGAGATGCTACTGGGCTGAACCCGGCCCCTTATTTCACAAATATCGTCCCTCTCGGGCTATCAGTCCCTTCTTTCTGTGGGATGTGTTCCCATGCCTCTGGCATGGTCCTTACTGGCTTGCGCACCTTTCCTGGGCACTGGAAGCGCCAGTGTGCAGCTGAGGAGGCAGTGCAAGGCTCGAGGCTGCCATGTGTGTTTGAAATGAATCAAACACTGAAAGGTTAACAAGCTGGCAGGGGGCTTGATTTCCCCGGGATGACGATTCACCCACCTGCACCACACACAGGGTGCGATGAGGTGCTAGAGGCGTAAAGGAGAGGTGTGCACGAGGGTTATTCTAATACCGAAGATCTGTATCCTCCATGGCTCACATTGCCCAGGTTTATCAGTGTATCTTGTCTTTGGGATTGGACAGAGACAGTAAAACGGGGGGGGGGGGGGGG
>JAVKLA010000084.1:14619504-14670109 GCA_034782735.1 Sagittarius serpentarius
AAATCACTGCCTAGCTAATTACTGATACCAGCAGCTAGCAAGTCTTTACATCCATGATGCAGAGATGGCTGAAGTGGAACTGAGGTTGATAAAGAGGAGGAATTAAGCCCCAGGACCCTAGTCCTTGGACTCCAGCAGATGACAAAGGCTGGAGTTGCTCTTCATCCATCCTTGGGCACTTGGGCGGTAGCTCAGATGCCAGCTGGGAGTCCTCAGGCAAGCATCCTTCTCTGAGCTTCTTTCCAGTGCCCCCCACCCCTTCCATGGTGCCCTCCCCTGCAGCAAGTACGTGTTTTCCATCAGGACCTGCTCAAACTCTACGAGCTGTTCTCACTTCTGCTTTCAGCACTGACATACGTGAGTATGCATGACCAGGTGCAGGGGTTACACACTGGTTATTGAGCTTCGTGTGCGTAGCATCTCTCTGAATGTGAATTACTGCTATAATCTGCTATTACTATTACTATTACTATAACTACTGCTATTACTGCTAACATCTTCTATACTATATACTGGGGTCTGAAGCTATAAACTAAAGGCAACAAGGAAAAGGGCAGTGAGATAGGGGAAGTAAAGGTGATTCACAAGTCAGTGACAACCGCTTTCTATAAGATCCCCAAAGTAATACACACGGTGTTTCCATATCCACCAGCGCAAGGCTGTGAGGGCAATGGCACTTGGGATGCCAGGGTGAAGACATTGCCACGGCAGCAGTTAGGCACGTAGGTGAGCAGTTCCAGCACCGCAAGTGAAAGGCGAACATCAAACCTACATACGGGAGAGGCCTTGGGTACCACACAGGCCAGAGCACGCCGCACCATCTCCTGCCTTCTCTCGCCCTCCTCTTCCTCTGACGGTGGGGAGGGGCTAAAGCAGGGTCTGTATCTCTGGACGTCTTTTATCTGCGTCTCATCAGTAGCATACTGCTCTTTGGTCTGCGTTTGCACAGCTATCTGTCCTAGTATTGTAACTTCTCAAAGCAGCGCCTGGCTTGAGTTTTGGCTTTATGCTGAACGTGCTTCGAAACTGATTTTATCACAAATCAACTTGTCTTGACACTTTACCATGCAAATGCATTAAAAAAAATCTAGTGAAGAACTTTGATTCCAGATTGTTAGAAGCACTTGAGCATCTAGCTGTATGCTGCTGAATGCATTTTATTTATGTTGCGTTGCAATCACCTGGGTGCTTATTAAATACTGCATTTAGGAAGCAGCTGTGTTCACTGCACCTTTATGCAGTGTTCTTCTGAATATCGGTTCTATTCCCAGCTTGATTTTCCCCTGGCACTGGGATTAGCACCCACCCTTTGTAACGCTGCGACAGGTCTCTGTGGGAGCAGCTCACGCTGTGATCCTTGAGGAGCTAATGCCAGCTGACACCTTGCAAATCACAGCTGGACCATTTCCCCACTGCTCTTGCTTCACCCCAGAGCACAAGCCCAAGAATGAACTAGTGCCAGGCATGGGAGGAGGATGGATGTCATGGCTTGGCCCCTGGACATGGAGGTCTTCTGAGTGTGAGAGCCAACATTTTGGGCCACCAAGGTAGAGGGACAACAACTGCATTGCCACTTCCTTCTTCGTGGCACACATCCCCCTGCATCATTCCCCTTCTGAGGTGAATGAATGTCTTCCAGAATGAAACCATAGCTGCAAATGGCTCGTGAACAGTTTTTCTGCCTCTCGCAAAATAGCTGCTGGGCAGTATCACCTCTCTCATAAGAGACTTAGCGGATTACGCAGTTCTTGTGTGGCTTCAAGGCAAAGGGAGAAATGGAGCTACAAAAGCAAGCTGATGTAAAGAAATGAGCTAATGAAGTGAGATCACAAAGTGTGCAACCCCAGCCGGTTGTATCTTTCTCTCCAGTTACCTTGGTAACTGTGTAGTGATATGATGTTTCTTGGTTTTGTATCCTGCAAGTGAAAGAAGCTCGAAGTACTCACCACTGGCAAAAATATCGGTAAGATATCATATTCATCTACAAAACATAACAATTAAGTTACGGACTCACTAGATACTGTATTGAAGGGGGGAATACATCTCCCCCAAAGCCTGGATAAAATGACTTCTATTTTTCTATGAGCCAGCAGTTTAGTGCATCTTTTGATGGGATTTCTTAGGGCCAAATCAAAGGGATCACAACAAGACCGCTTTTTTTCAATGACATGGTTAGCTGAATCTCTACATCCTTTCAGTCTTAGGTCTCTCTGCTGATGATAATGTTGGTTAAAGAGAGATATGGACTCTTGTTCAATAGAAACAGACTTAAACTATGTTTGGATGGGGATGGACTTTCTTGACGGGGAGCTGAAAAAAACGCCAGCTCACAGTGGTGTAGAAACCTCTCTGACAGATGATAGACATTGATTCGCATCAATAGTGGGCCTGGGCAGGTTGGGATCCACCGGCTGCCTTTCGTGCTATTGGCAAGGGGCTGTTACAGACTCACCGGTGGGAGCTTTAGCAGTAGAAGGGGATGGATGCCGTGAGCTCATTCTTTTCCCCAGTTGTCAAATATGGAGGCTTTTCTTCTCTCTAAGGGTGACAGGGAGTGCTATGGCTTCCTAGTTACTTTCCCCATCACTCCTCCAGCTCTACGGCTGTTCAACACCACTGGGTAAGACAGGTTAGGGTGATTAGCATGGGGGAATAGACGTTTATCTGGCTACCCTACCTGACCAGCCACCAGCTCTTGCTCCTATATCCCCCTGCCTTTCCAGCCTCATTTGCGGCCCCCGACCCTCAGGTCTGGGGTAATGGTGTCATACAGGCACAGTGTCTCTGGGGCATGGTGCTGTTCACGTGGTCTGGAGAAAAAACGTGGTCTGCTTCAGACTGCCTTGGTCGTCTTGGTCCAAGAGCTTCCTTGGTCTCTTTACAGAGCCTGCAGCAAACTGTTAAAATGAAAGACTCTACATACGTCAAGGACTTGAACAGGAAAAGAAGAGGGTTCAAAGGGGGACAATTCATCTGGGAGGAGAGGAAGCAGTACTCCTCCACTGAGGAGGGGAAAAATGCCCATATAACTTATTTAATACTGAATGTCATCTTCTTTCCAGCCTCTGCACTTGCAGGCATTGAAATAGCACAAGAAAAGTTAGGCTGGGAGTACTGTCAGCTCTGGATGCAAAATCTGAATGGCCAGAATTTTGCAGGTAAACCTGGAGCCTCTCTGGGGGAAATGTGAATTACATCTTTGCGCTGGCCTCTTTTCCCATGCTGTTTTCTGTGCAGTTCTGTAAAGCCCTGGGAGTGTGACCTGGACACTTGGATGCTCAGAGCTGGAGGGAGGTCGTTGGGTTTAAGAGCAGATATCTTGGAGAAGAGCAGGGCTGGATACAGAGCATTGTCTCCTTGTGCATCCAGGCAAAGTGTCAGAGGCCCCAGTGGGGCTGGCAAAGGTCTTTAACCAAAAAGCACAAATCTGGCTTCAGAAAAAGCCCATGGCTTGCCTGTGCCAAAACTGCGAAGCAGCTAAACTGGAAAAAATAATCAAACAAATCGACTTTCTGGCTGGGTATTAGTCTAGGGGCTGATCATGGGAGATCTGTATGTATAATTTACATCTTATGAACACTGTCAGTCAAACAGGCTCACCAACACATGAAAAACTTAAGAAAAAAGAATTCCTTGGGTTACCGACATTATTTGCCTGCAGGAACACATAATATTTGCCTTTTAAAGGAAAAACCGCAACCACGTTATTACAGAGAGAACAGGTAGGAAGATCGGGGCATAGGCAATAGCACTGGTCTGAAGTTTGCAAAGTCCCTCCACTCACTGCTCAGACCCAGCCATTCCTGTGCGGTGAAGCACATGCAACGGAGGAAATGCAGATCAGACATCGATAGAGTGCTGTGGCCGAAAGCTGGTCCCTGCCTTCAAGAGGAGAGTCGGCGGATGACAGACGGATGGACAGGCAGGGGGAACGGGAGGGTGTTTTTTTTTTCCAGTGCCCTGAGCAGGTTTGCAGGTGCTCGGCTGTGCGTTCAGGGCTGTACAGCCAACTGGCTGCTATCGACAGCACAGCCCGACAAGTCAATAAAAAGGAGGGAAGATGAAGAGCAGCAACAACGCACCTGAAATGGGCTGGAAAGACTGAAAAGCCTAAGTATGTAAAGGTTGGTTAACCAGTGCCCTGGAGGGAGGGAGTAGCGAGGAGGAGGGAGGTGGACAAGGTGGATGAACAGCCTTTATATATATATATATATATAAAATTATTTTTTTTTAATCTGTGTTCAGTGATTCTACAATGTCTCAGATGAAGCAGCAGAATTCTCCCCTCAATTAACCCACCAGCCCTTTGCACCATACCCTTGAGGAATGCCCCTGTCCCGCTGGGGAGAAACCCGTGTGCTGCGGGGCACGGGACACGTGCGTGGGTGCCGTCGCCCTTTATCTTTGTACCATCGCCTTAAAACACCAAAGCAGGTCTCTGGGTGGAAAACTGCAGAAAATTCCTCCAGACAATAAAATGATTCAATTTACTGCCTGTAATAGAGGAAGTCCACGACAGCAGGGAGAGAATTCAGGCCAGCGCTGGATCGACGAGTTTCTGCTGCCATCCTGTGGCCGCGGTCCACTTTACTTTGCCTGAACCTAACACCCCTTTTTGAGATGGCTGATGTCCCTCTTGTACCCCTGGGCAGCCGCCTGCCCTTACGGCAGCATGTGCTGGGGCTGCTCCTCTCCACACTGCTGCTGGCATCTCCCTGCCATGTGCATGCAAACACTTAATGCTTTTCCCCTGCCAGCCTGGCGTTTTTGCAGAATTATTTTGTTGTGAAAGTTTCCCCTGGGTTTAGATCCGCAGGGTTAATCTCTCTGCTCTTCTCCACCATAAAAAGTCCATTTTTTCCCCAGTTGATTAGGTGTGTTCCCGTCTCTCCTGCAACAGCAGGGTCATGAAAACTCCAGAGATTGCACAACTCGCAACAAGACAAAGTAATTATAAATCTTTGTGTATTCGGGCCGCAGCCCAGAGATTTCTTTTATGGGTGATGACTTCTTTCAGATCGATGGCTTATCAACGCACTTAAAGCCGATACCAGCCAGGCACCCTGTGCAGGGCCAGGGTGCTCTCAGAGCGACGCAAGGACAAAGTGAGAGGCTCTGGTACATGCCACATGCTCAGGGTCTACAGGATCTCTTCCTGCTCCTCGTGTGGGAATCAGTCAAATGTTTGTGAGTTGCTTTGAAAACACAGAGCCCTGGAAATATTCTTGATATGGCCAGCGATGATACTTACAAGCGTTTTTCTTCAGAGTAATCCGTGCACATTAAACTTTGTCATCGCTTTGGATGTGATCACTTTTAGCGGTTCCACTACTTGCCACATCAGGAGGCAGCTTGAGAAAGTAATGTAGATGAAAAAGAGGACAAGGGGGCGGGGGAAAGCTACACTTAAGAATAGGAAATCCCAGGGGGGGTTCTGGAGCTTTACCCCGGTTCGCCCAGTGAAGAGGAGGAGATGGGAGAAAGGTAACTTGGAAGAGAGCAGGCTGGTGCTCTGCATGAAACTGGAAACTCCCGCCCGAGAGGGAAGGTCTGGTCAATGCACATGCAAAAACTTGGCACTCCTATCTTTTTTTGTGAAAAATCAACCCAGGATATGCATTAGACACCCTATGACTCTGAGACGGGGGTTCACGCAGCCTTAGATTAATGGCATTGCATAGAAACATCTACGCTTTGCATACTAAAATTATGCGCCAGCTCCATTTCGGTTGCTTTTCCAACAAAGTTTACCCAGAAAACTGAGTTGAAGAAGTTTTAGAATAGAATATTGAGCCTTTTATTGCAAAAAAAAAAAAGAATATCTGCTTTCCTTGAAAGAGCAAGAGACAGCAGCAAAGGATACAGGCACAACAAGCACAAGTAGAGAAAAAGTGCATTTTTCTAGAGTGAAGCTGCACTTTTCTTTGTGACTTTCTTATCTAGCTGCGTGTAACGTCAATGGATATATCAGAATGCTTTTGAGCAGAAAAATTCATCAGTGCTGAATTTAAAAGACAAATATACAATGCGAAGGATCTGCAGGCACATCCCCTAATGTGCTGGAGACTTCTTTTCCTTCCTTGCAAGGATGGTCCCTTGTAGCGCTGATGCTCGCCACCGGCACAAACCATGCCTTCTGAATTCCTGGGCTGTGTAGAAAGCTGCCCTAGAAGGGGAAAATAAATCCTGGTTCTTAATAGCTATGCGGGGGATGGTGGAAGAGTTTATTCCTTGTCCCTTGTCCCCAGTGGACTTTGTTGGAGCCTTGCAGGGACATCTGTCCTCTTTCCTCACATGCTGCATCTTCCCTCTTTCATGCATCCTAAAATCGGAGATTCACGAAATCCCCGCCTTGTTTCTTTTGCTCTACTCAGAGCACTATAAAACAGGCTGAAAGGCACCTTGAAAGGTCTTCTAGTCTGGCCCACACAGGCTTTCTTGGAAGTAAGAAGTAAACACAAGAAAAAAAAATATTAAAAAGAGGATGATATAGATGAGTGCCCTAGGTGCTTTCTGCCCACCAATGCAGAAGAGCCCTGCCAAAGTAAATTTTGTCTTTCCAAAGAAACTGGAGACAGACACAATTTTTCCCTTCAATGCCAGGCTTTAGGTCTTGAGAAAGCTGGGGCTGTATTATTCGCAAGCACAATTCCTGAATTTCCAGAGGGAATCTGTTGGTGTCAAAGCAATGAGAAGAAAACAAAGGCCTGGAGAAGAAAGGCTCGAAATGGTGTTTGTGACAGATGCGTCTGAGCCTTTAGATTCTGGCCACAAAACCTGAAACAGGAATTTACCATCTGTTTGGGCTTTAGATGCTAAAAATCACCCTCCTCCCTCCCTCAAAAATTAATTGCTGCTGGTGGAGTAGGTTTAATACCATTTGCCTATGTACAAGAATGCCGTGGTTGGCACATGCACTGATGGCTTTTCAGTAAGTCACCCACTTATGCCTGGGGGACCTAATGGCTGCGGCTGCAGCATCCCAGCGGGTGGGATGGAGCTGGAGGGCGTCGTGCCTCCTCCCCTGCAATGCGATGCGGGAGCACACAAAGGTGATGCTCTTGGCTAAGAGGGAACACTGATCCATGTTGGGGCTCTTGCAGATAGGCAAGAGGGGCTGGGCTGTGGTGGAGCTGCCTCTGTTTTCCCTCCAGTTACTTTGGGTCACCTCCCAGGCAACCTTTCCACCCCTCCAGACTTCTTGCTTTGGTGGGCATCCATGCTGCAAAGGGAGGTTTGGGGATAGAGAGGGTTTGCCAAGAAGGCTTAAGATTAGGATTTGAGCCTGAGATGCATGCACGGGGTGAAATGGAGCTTTTCTGGTGGCGATAATCAAGAGGCTGAAAAACACCATGCTTTTGGCAGACCACAGAGAAGCAGGACAGCAGGACATAGTGATGAGAACCGATACCACAAAATGCTAAGTTGTGCCTTCTGCGAGCAGCGGGGAGAGCAGTTTTGCATCATGAAACCGCTGAACGAGAGCATCATCCTTGCAATAAGGTTCAGTGGTAGTTCTACTCATGCCCTAGACATGGCGACTAGAACATGCCCGCTCCGGTCTCCCTACAGCCTCTGTGCAATCTGGTGCTCGCTCATTTAAAGCGCGACATCAACTTCCAGAGCCAATTACTGAGAAATCATTAATGACTTCTTAAATATACAGAGGCAATAAAATTCATTGCTCTGTGGCCCAAAACAGTGTTTAAAGTTGTTCTGATTGGTCAGGTAAATGGAGTCTACTATTGCACATCAAATTTATATACTTTAATTTATATAGTAAATTATTCCTGTCTACCTCTCACAAGCAGAAAACTTTTTCATGGATTGCTTCCAGAATAGAAATAAATGAAGGTAGCAGGATTCAGTGCACCATATTGCCTTGAAATGTGTGAGCAGCAGCATGTCATCACCTCTGAAGTCCTTATGCACGTCAAGCATACTGACCTTTTAGGCAAGCACTCCTTAATTGAAGGCTATAGGGTCTCAGTGTGTCACAACATGCATATAAGGTATTGCAGTTTTATTCTACTTTTAACCTCGGTTTCTGCCTTTCTTGGCTTTTAAGTACTTAAATATGCAACCTCAGTGTTTTATCGGCACAAGAGGAAGGGTTGCGTGTTGTAAAAATAATAAAAACCACATTGATACACTGGAGGGGGGCTGAAGTTGTGCAACAAATACAATACTAGATTAGAGAATATGATTCATGTAGTGAGATGAAGGGATAACTCCCGTGCCACCTGGAAGAAAGATAACAAAAGTGGCACACATGGTATTTGTGTATAAATGCATGAGTGGAAACAGCACAAAGTGATCAAGAAATTATTTGAAGTGGGAAAAGAGGGCCTATCAATCCAGACCTGGAAAAGAACAGAAACCTCGGCTGGCTGTCAGCAAGACCATCAATTTTTGGACAAGTACAATGTGAAAAGGCACTGTGTGCTCATAGGAGCTCATCCCACCTGCTTCATCGAGAATAACCTGTGCCATTTGGTTCACACCACTTCGCAGTACAAGTTTCTGTTGTCACTCAAAGCCACCAAATCAAAGCTAAATACAGCCATTAGTCTGGGCAGTACTCAGATTCTTCCTTGCAAAGCTCTGATCCACGAGAATATCCACTGTTCAGAAATGTATTTAATTGCACAGTTAATTGCACATGTGCTTAGCTTGTATTAGTGTCAGTGAGACAAGATCCTGTACCTGCAGCCTGGTGCTTGTTCTTCCTTGCTCGCAGACGTCTCTGCCTGGGGTCCCAGACTGAGCTCGCTGGGTCATTTCCCTCCTGGGACTTGATTTAAACAACTTGTTCCCAAACACCAATAAATCTAGAGAAGACGTATTGGCAAAGGCCCTGCCAGCTAGCTTCATGAAGCTGTCCAGGTGCCAATGCAGGGTACTGCAGCCCCTGTAACAGGGGCTAATGTCATTCACTTTTCCTCTAGACCCACTCGAAGGTCCCAGCTCCTGTCCACTGGTCTGGTCTCTCTGCTTCTTTTGACAATAACCTTGTCTGGGGACAGTTCAGTGTGGGTTAGTTTTAAGACTGAAAAGTCAATGGTAGAAAAAGGGAAGGCTGTAGTGGTAAGCTGAGGTTGGGTGGCAATAGGGGTTTCCTGCATCTTCAAATGCTACCTCTTGTGTTGCTGCTCCTTCAGGATGTTTCCTTATCACAGGGAAACAACCAGCATTTAACGAGTTCTGCCGAACTCTTTTTGGTGGACAAAAGCTCTCCTGTCCGTGTGTTTCCTCCTCTTCCTCCTGGGGACAGGCAAGACAGTAGTAGTTGAGTGGTTGCGTGAAGTTCACCCTCCCTGGGAAGCTCATCTTGCTTGAGCATGTACAAAGAGGTGTCATGGTTGAGCTAATGAGCTTGTGGAAGGAAAGTCCTCCTTGTTGCTCCTTGTAGACCCTGCTAGTGTGAAGCCCGTAGCTGCCGCTCTGACCCACTGGGAAAAACAGAAACGCGCACTGCTGCCTGCGCCCTCCTGGGCTACAAACCCTTTCTTGCCCGGCTCCTCCGAGTCCGCCCCCCTCCACCCAGCCCCCCCGGCTGCTTGCAAAATGTACTCTATATAAATTTTCCTGGTGCGCCCAGGATTTCGGGGACAAAGCTTACGATGCCATTCTGTGTTAGAGGCCACCCGGTGATGGAAAGAGGGACTTCTTGGCATGGCCTGGCTCTTTTGAAAGTAGCTGTCTTTCTCACCTGGTGACTAACACTCCCAAGTCAAACTTGGCAATAGAGTTCATGGGCAAGTAATGCCATTAGAGGTCTCTAACCTCATATAGATAATGAAAAGCGCACATAATTTTGGGGGGCATGTGGCTAAAAAATATCACAGGAAAATACATTTTGGCCGGACCAACACATTTCTTCTGAACGTCCTTTTTGCATCCTTTCCTCTCCCTTTACTTTTCTCTTTTAAATCTCTTTATGTTCTTGTAAGTAAAGTTAGAAACAGAAATGTCACTTTGAAATGAAAACTATAAAAAGCTTTCACTTTGCTAAATTTGCATATGAAGATCTTGGCTTCTCTCTCTCCAAATTAGTTTTTAAAACCAGACCTGGAAGAAACCTGTCCTGAGCTCATCTGCTGCCACACTCACTCCAATTCTATGTTTTTTAAGGAAAAAAAAATCACCTCGTTCACTCTTTGCAAAAATCCCAGACAAACCAAGTCTCCCCAGCTCCCCAAACCCAAACCCCTTTCTAAACAACCCTTTCACTGCTGCAGTGCCAAGCCCTGAAATTGGTTAACCCACCGTTTCACTTGGACGTACCTTGTTTCAGAGAAGCAGCCGAGGCCCGTACCACTTTCCAAGCTCGTTTTTATTGACCTCTGGCAGGTACTGCAAGCGCTGTGCCTGGCAGTTTATCGCCTTCACCATGTAGGAGTTCAGCGAGGCTGGGAAGGAGGGATGCAAACAAAAGTGTTATTAGCATGTTATTTGGCTCTTAATGGCTAGAAAAGATGCAAGATTCTTTTGGCAGAGTGGTACTTTTTTCCTCCAAAAAAAAGGGAGGAAAAAGGACTTTAATTGAAGCCTGCAATGTTGTATAAATGGAAGATCTAAGTTTTAATTGAAAAATAATTATAACCACTTAATCATTTTAAATGAGGGCTGTAATTGCAGTCAGTTCATAATAGCCAAATACAGACACTTAGATTCCCGCAATAAAGCAGGGATGGTACAGCTTGATTTGCTAATAGCTCTTCCACTTCTCTCCTCTTTTGTCTCAAAGATTAATTCAGGCAAGGGCTATTAGTGCCGTTAATTGGTTCTGCAATTTAGACCTTGTGCTTGTGAATGAGTGACTGATGCAGACCTATCAGCCAATAATGTGAACACTTTGTCAATGTGTTTCTCATTGTCCGGCTGCACGTAACTCCCCCGCCAGTTCCTCTGCCACCCAACCCCGGCTCCCCGGAGGGATCAAGAAGAGTAGGTCTCCTCCAGGGTGAGGGATTCACTTAGCTTTAGATAGGTCACCTAGATGCCTTTGAAATTACGGCTGGCTTATGAATAAAATAATTAGGCAGTCAAAGCGTCCTCCTTGGCGGGGACAAATCCTGTATTCAGGAGAAATCTTCTCCACTGTGCTGGAAGAAGGAGGTTCAATGGGGTTGGGAAGTTGGTGAGGAGACGTGTTAGATGGAGCGCGGACATTGCGGGTGGGAAGGGGCTGCTGCTCCTGGCCAGGGTCCCGTGAGGGGTCCCCTTTCTAGGGGTACTAGCGATGACTAAGGCCAGTCTAAATCACCAGAGTCACAGAGAACAACACAAACTCTACTCTCAAACGGGTATTATTTTTCACTTAAGCGGTCATGGCATTGGTAATGGGCAGCGGGAACAGCTGGTGGGCACAGCTGGTGGGACCTGGGCTAACAGGAGCAGCTGGTGGCATCCTCCCTGACGAGGCTCTTAGAACAACACCCAGAGAGGGCTTTGCCTTTACCGTATCCCTTTTGTGGGAGATCACCGACTGCGATGAGACTATACCGTTTAGTCTTTACCAGAGATAACCGTCATTTTAGGCCCAGTACAGGTGAAACTGTAGGTCTAAATTCATTGCTCCTTTTCTGAACTCTTTGTTTTTAAATTGGTCTTCTCCCAGAGCTTTTGATTTCTAAGTTGTGTAAAATTTACTGTTTCTTTCATTACATTAATGTATTGATATATTGCATTATACTAACGCAAAACTACAATATTTATGTACTGCAGTATTTATTCATTTTTACAGTTTATTTATAATTTTTCTGTAGCTCATTTAAGGCCATTTCACAGAAAAAGCCAAACCCACCACCGCCACCATTTGCTGAAAATCCCGCTGCTGAGAACAGCCTTGGCAGGCTAATTTCCTCCAGGGCTGTTTTATCAGCACAAGGATGATTTTCCTGGTTCTACTTCAGTCTGGAAGAAAACAGAAGGAAGAAGCCCTGGCCAGCATGGGCGAGCATCACCCAGCAAGCATTAGGTTGTCTCTCCCAAGGTCCGCCTAGGGGTATTGTCCTGAAAAGAGGTAAGTGGGCTCGCTCTCTACACATCTCTTCGTGTGACACTTCACACAGCACCAAGGCCATTAACCCCTGCAGACAGGCAAACTCCAGGTCATCATGCCCATTGTAACATCTTCCTCAACTTCAGCATCTCCTACCCTTCTTCCCAAGCTGTCAGTTTGGAAAAGTCACGTGGGTTTGACACCCAGGGAGAGTATGAAAATGCGGTGTCCTGGGCTGAGTGTTGCCTTACAGTCACCCTGCTTCTCCTGGCTGCAGGACCACCAGACCTATTTGAGGTGGGGGTGGCGGGGTGGGAAAAATAATCGAACTGTTGCTGAGGTTTGATGGCGCGAACCAAGCACGTGAATATTCACAGGCACGTATTTATGCTTTAATCCTATTTGCAGCGTCAGAAGTACGTTTACGGCTATGCTTCTGCAGGGTTCAGCTCTGGTGGAGTTCTTTTTATCCTGAGAGGAGATGCTGTGAGATCTTTGACCCTACGGAGATATTTTAATCTCCTGCTGTTTTTTTCATACTGGAGGTGGAAGCTGTTCAGAAGGGGTTTACAGTGGCATTCTTTCAGTTTTTTAGAAATAAAAAAGAGGATTGGCTTTATGACAGAAATTTAACAGACGTAGGGAAGAGGTTGGGATGAGCTTTATTTTTCTGCTTAAGATACTAAATTAAGTAACAAAAAAATGAAGAAAAGCCACCTTTCATTCTTCTTTTTTTCCTTTTTTTTTTTTTTTCTTTTGGTTGTTGACATCTGGTCCTTTACAAAGAAAAAATCCTGCTGATTAAAAGCACCTGTACTGCATGCCCAACCTTATTAGGATACTGTTCACCGGAGGGTGGACTAGTCCTTGCTCTGGGGAAAACCACCGTCTAGGAATAAGCTCTTACAGGAAACCTAAGTAGGGCAGGACGCATTTTATTTCAGTGCTGGGAAATCAAGGAGGAATTGCTCAGATGAGAAGCACTGGGAAAGATGGGCAGAGGCGAGGAAACAGCAAAGGCAAGAGCCCAGGATGGTGGTTGATCCTCCCAGATGACCTGGGTGAGAGCTGCGGATTGCACTTCAACACGAGAAACAGTTGTTAAAGGTGCTGGTGAGTTTTGAACAAGGGAAATAAGTGGTACTCTCACGTCAAGTTGGTAATTTTAGGTGGTTGAAGGAGTTCAGTCCTTGATTATTTTCACCGTGAAATGCTGTCACTAGGTAAAGCTGTCCTTTTGGTTACAGTTATGAAATATCTGTTTGTAAGTGATACTATTCACACACCAGGACTCTACTCTTCTGGCTGCTGTAAACTGGCACAGTCATTGAAATGAACGGAGTGATGATTTGGCCAAGATCTGTTCCTTTGCACGTATATAGCGCTTCCCACCCAGGGATCGAGGTGTACCAAATGGAGATGCATTTTTCAGGCCTCCCAGGTTGATCGAATGCAAGGCGAACTTATCCTTTTAGTTAACGTTCTGAGATCAGTCCCTGGCTCTCATGAGTCTTCCTTGTCGCCAGGTGATCCCGGTTGTGACAAACGCAGGGAGTGTGTTTGCGCTCTGGTCTTAGGCTCTATATTTAGCTATGCGATACCGGGAAAGCTTTCCGTGATTAAGCTGTGTTGACCGATACCAAAAAGTAATTACAGCCATGACATGCAGCAGGTGAGGTGTGTCACCGGAACTGGGTATTATTGTGTCCAAAAAAGGGTCTGGGAGAGGGAGTCAATTATGAAAGTGTACATGAATCACCAATACTGTTCTTTTGGGGAAAACAAGGAAAATGGGGTAATGTTATGGTTAAAACAGAGGACTGTTGGTGAGACACACGGAGTTAACTTTTCCCTGTTTGGTATTTACTTTTGGACTCTACTTTTCACGAATGATGTGTAACAAACTTCAGTATTAGGCATAAAATTTTCAGAATTGATTTTTGAGGCTCTGGGATAAATTATCTCGAGTGAGAGTGACATCTCCCTCTTGGATGCACTCTGACGTCAGATCAGAGCTTTATGAGAAGTAGACTTCCTCTGCTTTGGGTGTGGGAATGGACTGGATGACTTTCCAAGGTCCCTTCCAGCGTGCTTGGTTCTCTCAAAAAGATGCAGAAACAAAATAAGCTCTAGGAGCCGACCACTAGGTTCACGCAACGGACTGGATCTCCTTCAGAAGCAGCTTCATAGGGAAGTCTGTCTACACACGAGACCAAGCATCTGGGAGAGACCCAACGGTCTTTGAGCAAGGGTGAATGTAGCCAAACGATAGTGGTCCACTTCTTCATGCTCTCTGATGACCTTCCACTTCCAACACCCAAATGTCACTTCACCGGGCTCCCCATCTTCTGAAGGTCCCTTCCTGGACCCTCCACATCCCGTGTGTGAGCCTGGCACTGCCGAAACAGGGCTCATCATCTCCTCCCTCCCATGGAGAGCAGCTCTCCAGCAACATCCCCCTTTACTCTCTAACTGCAAACAGGTTGACACCAGTGAAAAACTGGGCTAGGAAGGAAGTGGTGAGGAACGCAGCAGAACAGGCAAAAAAGACTTTACCCTACAAAGTGATGTTCTGCGACAAGGTCAGGTCTCTTACGTGCTCTTGTCTTACAGTAATACACAGCAACATGTCTGCCTTGCCCTCATTCTTTGTCCACTTAAGTCCAAATTCATATTTGGATTAGGGGGATAAAGCAATAGCAAATGAGGATATACCTTTGCTTCTATTTATTTTTTTCCTTGGTCTGCCTGCCAGACTTGGTCCTGGCACAACAAACCGCAGGTTCACACCACTCAACTCTTCAGCCACTGCTGCCTTTCCCGTGGGCTCCCAGCCTGACCTCACCAAGCAGCAAGGTCCACCCAAACAATCAGTGCACTGTCCTTTGCTATGTGCTATCCTCTTTTATACACTACCTTTCGCTTAAATTTTTTGGTTGAGCAAACATCCCCAGATAGAGGCGTGCTAATAAATGCCTCTCCACTTGGCTCAAAAGCGTCTTCTCTGCCGGGAAAGGATTAGGCTCTCCATAAGTTTCATCTGTTTCATCCGATTTAAGCATCTCTGGAGCGCGCAGTCACTTCTGTAGAAGCTCTCCCTCAGCTGTTTCAGAGGGACCCGCTGGTACCCGTCTGCCTGCGCCGGCTGCACCTCTGCCTGGAGGGAGAAGGTAAACAGAGAGCGAGGCGTTCACGCCGTGTGTAACAAACGGCTCTTGGTACCGAGCGAGGAAAATTATCTCACCGAAACAGATAAAGGGAAAGGGTAGGTTTGTATGGTGTGGACCAGACCTCTCCTGACTCCCGTCCGTGACGTAGGCTGTGCCTCCAGCTAAAAGTCCCTTCTACCCTGGCTGCCTGCCCCAGACCCGGCTTGTGGAGGCTTGTGCGTGCCGAGGACCTGCCTACCAAGCGCTTGGTGCCATGTCTGTGACAATATGCCAGTCCATGGGCTTCGTGGTGTCCGCTTTAGGAATAGGAGGCATCATCGCGTCAACGTGCATGGACCAGTGGAGCACCCAAGACCTGTACAATAACCCGGTGACGGCGGTGTTCAACTACCAGGGCCTCTGGCGCACGTGCGTCCGGGAGAGCTCTGGCTTCACCGAATGCCGCGGCTACTTCACCATCCTGGGGCTGCCAGGTAGGGCTTGCTGGCCGCGAGGGCAGAGAGGTGGGAGGGCAGAGCCACGGGCACATGCCAGAAGCCGTGCCTGAGTGGTGGCGATGGGTGATTTTTCAGTGCAGAGCAGGGAACCCATATTTTAGCCAAAAGAGACCACAGGTGCTCACCCTGTTTGGATGACACATCCCTTGGAGGTGTCTCAGCCCGAACCCCCTCCCATGGCCAAGCTGAGGTTCAGCAAAACTCCTTACAGCTGATTACGCAGCAGGTTCCTGAGGTGTTGTCCAGGCAATACACCCAAGGCAGTCGCTGCTCCGTGGGGCGATTATTCCCCCGTGCCGTTGGTGGCTTGGGTATGCACACCTACCCCAGCTGCATGGCTGTGCCTGGCTTCCCAGCAGAAACCACTAATATTCTTGGCATCGGAGAAGATCCTTTCCTAAGAGGACGTGTCACAGTTCAGCACACTGTATTCCTGTACGACTTAACACCACCAGGCTGGATTTCTCCCTAATTCTCCTTTGGTTCCAGTTTTTCTCTTCCACGGGTATCATTGCTGTCCTGGTTGTGCCCAGAGTACCTAGGGGTACAAACAATTAGGTTACAACAGGATTAGCTGGGGTTTCTTCCTGCCTTAATACCATGAGAAAAAAGGCACTGTTATATCCATCTAGCCTCTGTGCTTTGGCACAGCAAGAATGGAGGGAAGAAGCCAGTTATATCAGCAAATCATTGCAGAACTTCTGCAAAACGGCATTTCCAGAACACGCCGAAATAAGCGTTGTGCAGTGGGGTGCAGACACACATTTTCCTAGAAGGACGTGGGCCTGATCCTGCCTGGGCATCCCGTTGTGTGGCCCCTGGCAAAAGCTGTGGGCCGTAGCCGGTAGGAGTGAATGAAGGATGACATCCAAAGAAGGACGTTTGTGCAGGGCTTGTATTCGCACACTGCTGTCACGGTCAGCAGAGCCGAGCAGTTTCACCAAAGGAAAATGCGTGCGGGAAGGGGCAGGACAGGGTGGTAAAACTCGGCTCCAGCAGGCTAATTGCTTATAGGTAAAGAGGTGAAAGTTGCCATATGAGGAACAAATAGAGGTGTAGAAAGCAAATCTGCCCCCTGCACACATACACCCATAACACACTGCAGAACTTCTTCAGTTCTTCAGCTTTAAAAGGTTAAAATTACAGAAAGCATAACAGAAGAAGCGATTAAACTTTTCAAGTGTTCGGCTCTGGGAACTACTTTAACCTTCGAAGAAACCAGAATACTTGAGATTTAGGGGGTTTTGTTCTTTCCAAATGCCTCCATTGCTAACTTAAGCATTACAGCAAAAAACCTAGTGGGTTTTTTTTGCAATTCCCAAGCCGCCAGACTGGTGTCTGAAGGGTGGGTATTAATTTCCTAAAATGGGAAAGAATAAAGCACAATATTTAAAACTAAAGGTGGGTGGGAAGCTGAATCCCCCCAAAGCTGCTGTCCTCATCCTCAGCGGTGTTGGAGAGTCGGTGCCTTCCCCGCCGGCGTGTAGGCATATCACTACTTCTGTACTTTTGTCCCCGACGAGATGCTTTTTGTGACTGGTGCCATCAGCGCTGCCCTACCAAGTGAGGTGGATTTCCGCCCCCCCTCCCCCCTTTCTTTTTAATGAACAGAGCTTGCTCTTCTGAAGTCACTCCCTTGCTCTCCCCCGCCTCCATCCCCGCTTTTCCCTCCCGTTATATATTGTCTGACACTTCCAGTCTCTGGAGAAGCTGGTGCAAAAACAAGTGCCCCACTGCTGTGCTTTGTAGATTGGCTCCTCCTGAATTCATCTGCTCCTACGGGCATTTCTTCCCACCCGCCACCAGCAAAGGGCAACTGTATCCCAACCGGGCTGGGGCGCGGAAACTGATGCTAGAAATCAAATTATCTGTTTGATAAGATATTGTTTAAGCAGATCATCCCAGTGCTCATTTTAACTGTGCTGCACCTTGATCTCCATTAAACCCCCCTTGCTAACCACCCCATAGTTAATGGTTTGTCAGCATTTCCATTATAAACCCCTATTTATTATTCTGACAATGGCAATTTGTATTGGGAACAATAGTGCCAGAGTGAATAAAAATAATAGGACTCTAGCAAAGCAGCGAGGTGACCCGAGTACATCAATGAAGTTTTGGTTTCCGAGGACTTTTTTTCTCAATCCCTCGCTCCCATAGCAAAGATTAAACTTGTCTTGCCCATCATCTATCTTCAATTTAGTTGGGAATTTTAATTTCAAATAGAGGAAAAATCAAGATAATAAACGAAAATGAGAAATAACCCAGGTAGTTTATGGCTCTCGCCCTCACTGCTCAGCTATAAACAGTCAGTCTCTGGTGAAATATGTCGCTTGAGAACTAAGCCTGTTTGTTCTGATTTTGCTTTCCCTTATTATTTTTTGCTGCTTGCTTTGGTGTGTCAGCAGACCTTTCTGTGATTTTTCTGGAGGACACGATCTGAATTTGAACACACAAATAATAGACAAATAGCAATAGCGGGCAAGGCTCGTAGTTTCACCTACTGCGGAAGTCACAAGGCACTTTCTACTAAAAGGAACATTTTTCGGTTGCTTACAAGTTTGCTATGCTAAACTACAATAACACGGGCAGTAATTTTCCTGTTGTCTATCTTGGTCTCTTTTTTCCAGACCTCTTCAGCTAGACCAGGTCAGCCATTTTTGAAAGGACATTTTGTTCTCAAGTCAAAAACCCTTTTGACCCTTTCAGAAAGGCTGAGGCATCTCCCCACTGCCAGAACAAAAGGCTGGTGGCTGGAAATATAAGAATATTTTTGCTTTTCCAGCATCAGACTTTGGAAGCCTGACAGCACGGTGTTAAACTTCTCCAACTAGTAAAAGGGTATGTGTTGCTAGAGGGGTCAGAGTAAAAATAGCCCATGGGAATGTAATCATGACTGTCCAGACTTTTGGGTAAAACAACTGCTTTCAGTTTTGATGGCGCGGGGTAGCAGAGATGCTTAGGTGTTCCCTGAGGAGAACTGATGTCTGGGAAGTCTTAATGTTGGTGTCTCTGGATTTTTTTTTTTCTTTTATATTGACGTTCTGACAAGGTGGTTTTTTTTTATTTCACACAACCAGGGCACATTTTGCGGCATAACCCTAGTAAAACCCCTGCTCTGGGGATTTTGGAGACAGGGCAGCCCACTGGCCAAGGAAACAGCGTTTCTGCTCCCCGGAACTGTTTCATGCCCGAAGTTTGTAAGGATGGGGACCGCTAATTGCTGTGTCATGATCCTCCACTGGTGATGGCCACCGCAAAGTCTCTCCCAATCTCTGCTTGCTGTTTAAAATCCTTTGACCCAGTCAGTTCAGCTCCAAATTTTGAAATGTCTGGAGGCAACTGCTGTAACCTGCCTTTTGACCGTTTCGTGCACAAAAGGGTTTAGGTGGCCCAGGTGGGCTGGAGACTTGATATAACCTACCAAGGGAACGTGTGAGGCTGCGGTGGGTTTGCACTCGCCGCAGGAGCTGAAAGAGGTGTGAGGGTGGGGAAAGAGCTAATGTGAGACCCTTAGAGAGGTCTTGGGCACCCCGGTCCCCAGTGACACTCCGGGTGGGGAGAGGTGGCAGAGAGCCCAGCAGGGCACGTCAGGAAGCTCAATGCATGCATCACATCCTTGCTACTGTCTTGTGCCTTTACACCACGAAAAGATGAGGGACATGGAAGATAATCCTAAAGGATTTGGGCTGAGGGCCAGAAGAGGAGCAAGGCAAGGGAAATGGCAAGAGGCTGTGGAGAGGTGGGGCTGGGCTACAGCTCGTAGGCGTGTAAGGAAGGACGCAGCTTCGTACACCCCAGCTCTGATGAGGGACCTCGAAGCACCCTCTGGACCACCTGAAGACCAATGGGGTAGAGTGGGTCTGAGCTGGGATGGGGGCCTTCCATGAACCCCTTTCCCCACTGAGTTTCAGAAAGGCCAGTCAGCCCTTCTCGTGCTATGGGCTGGTGGACGACACGCATCTGGAGGCTGTGGTCATCACAGCAATGGAGGGGCAGAAAGAGAAGGGTGGGTTTGCTTTGTTTCGGTCTGAACAAGCTGGAATTGACTGGCAGGGTGTGAGCTATATTTGCAAATTTTAAAGTAAACATGAGCTGTAGGTGGTTTTTATGGGAGAGGCGGTGATAACATTCAGGAGTTGCAATGGGCCCAGTGAACGGTTTTGAGATAATATAGAGTCCACGCCTGGATAGATAAAGCAAGTATGAGCTGAAATAAAGGTTGCAGAGAGGAGCGGTCACAAAGTACCCTTCCTTTTCCTAGTTTGGGTAAACTGCTGGAGATGTCCCAGTACTCAGAGTGGGAGCTCTGTTCTCTCCTCCGTGGTGAAGAAGCTTGGCCTTTGCAAGAGCTGTCTCCCCACCGTGTCCCTTCCTTAGGTACCGCTCAGCATTACCATGTGAATGGCCCAAGCATTCAACCACCTTGCTGGAGACTGAGCAACAGGCACGTGCTTGGAGAAAGATGCCCATCCTTCAACTGCTCCTGGCAGTAGGCATCTCCCAGGGGTGGCTGGAGATGAGCAACAGGTTGTGGTAAAGATGCTTAGACATACTCTACAGCTATCCTATCGCCCAACCGCTTTTCAGGTTGTTCTCTGAGCCAACCGTTCAGATAAAACTGCCAGGTGATCTTCTGTTATAGGGCTGGGTGCTGAAAAAATGGGGTGATGAGTGTTTTGCAAGGGGAAACACATTTTTCCCTATCATGAGTGGCTCAGAAACAACCATTAAAAATAAGCTTAAAATAAGAACAATTCAGAAAGGCAGAGAAAATGGGCTAAGGGAAGGGCTGGGACAGAAACAAGTTTGTATTTTTTCTCCAGAACTTTGCTTCAGCCAACCACTGAGGAAGGTATTTGTGGAAGCTTTGAGTTCCCAGTGTTTACAAGTGTGATGCTAATCAGAGCATGAGAAATGGCAAGCAGCTAATGCTGGGATGGCTGGATAGCACCTTAGGCAACGTTCTTAGGGATGAGGGACTAGAACGCCCCCCAAAACACAACAGTCCTTCAAAGACGACAACATATGGAGTGCTGAGCGTGGTTGGGCTGTGTTTGCCTCTTAGCTAAGGACTGTAGCGTGACCCTTGTTACTGAAGTTGCTTTCTCAGGTCCATTTTTGGAGGGTAAATGCATGAGGTTTCAGGGGGTAATATGCATCCCTGTGCTGGTTTATCCTCTTCAGAGACATGACTCAGTCTGGCCCTCAAAATCAAACACAGACTGGTTCACCTGGGCTTTCTTGCCTAGAGACTGTTGGTGATATTTTTTGATGGCTCCACCATTGCTCTGGGGTTTTGATGCCGCTGAGTAAGAGGGATGATGAGAAGTGGCATCCTCCATCAGCAGGAGAAAACTGTATCCCCAAGGAAAGGTTAGCAAGGCAGCACTGCCTGGCTGGCAGACTCCGGCTCAGGGCACAACTAGGGGCAATTCAGGGGATGGTCCTCCTTCCAATAGGTGTGTTGGGGGGGAGCAATGGGGCTTGGGGGTGTGAAATGGTGGAGGGGGAGAGGAGGAGAAGAGAAGGTCCCTATTGGCTTGAAGAACTGCTCCAGCTGCACGCAGCCGAAACCAGCAGAAAGGGTTAGAGGGAAGGAGCGGTGGCTCCCCTCCCAGCAAAGCAAACACGCGGGCGTGCTGCATGGGAGGGCCACCTCCACTGGTATTGATGCAACCACTCAGATGTCCAATTTAGCAGAAAAAAACCAGTAATTTAAAAAGTGGTAGAAGTTTTTTGAAAAAAAAAAAAAAAAATCTTGAAAAAATATGTTTGCCCTTTGTATTTCTGCTCCCCCAGGCCCCATTTTCTTTTTCCTCCCCAGGGGTTATTTTTATCTGTGACAGTCCATGGGTTCATTTTTCTGTGCAGTCCTGCAAGCTGTTGCACACCAATGAAGCAGGGTAACACCACCCTTGGGAATAGAGGTTATGTCCCAGAGGAACCTCTATCCTTGGGACGTGGTTTGAAGTGGTCTAGCCTGGAAAAAAAACATGTGGTCATACCACTAGATGGCAAGAAGGTGGCAAGTCCTGGGGCATGAAGGAGAGGAGTCCTGGAGAGCTGCCGAGGAGCCTCTGGGTTTGGGTGTAACCAGCTTTTCTGATTGGGACACAATTCTGGCTGTGGGGCAGTGAAGGATGGGATGGAGAGCTGGCCACATCACTTATTTTAGCACTTATTGTCCTCCCGGCTTCTAGGTCCTCCCCAGCCCTTGTTGTCCTCCCAGCTTCTAGGTCCTCTCCAGCCCTGATTTATCACAAAGCATCATCCAAGACGAGGAATGTTAGTCAGCGTGCCCTCTCCCTCCCTGAGGATGAGCAGCTCTTACCACCTCTGTTTCTTGAGGGCTCTACTTCTGTGGTTTTTGTTCATGCTATTATTTTTGCTGGCAACTTCTGAACTTTAGATATGTTGGAGCTATCCCTTTCTCTGATATAAACTTGCCAAAGTCAGTGAAAATGACTGAATTTGAATAAAATTGCTGGAAGCAAAGACATCTTGTCCCTGACCCAGGAGGGCTTTGGTGGCTGTGATTTGTGAATTGTGCTCTGGCTGCTACAGCAGAGTCCAGCACAAAAGCATCACTGCCTGCTGCCCACCAGCTTGCTGCACAGCCACAAAAGCGAAAGGGGTGTCCTGGGTGGTCGTTCTTCAGAAGGCAGAAGCAATAGCCAACACGTAATAACTCCGTTGCAACTCATCCATCCACAGAAATCAGCCTCTCCTCTCTTCCTGGTGGCTTTCACACGGCTTCACAACCGGGCGATGGTACAGACGGTGCCTGTGGCACAGAGCGGTACCAGGAGTGGTTAAAGTGGGATTTTGTTTCTAGGTCAGGGCTGAAGTAAATCAGTCAGAGCAGGGTATTAGATGAGACTGGATGAGCGTAAAGTCTGGAAGGTCCTTGTAACTCACTGTGCTCCATCGGCAGAGTGACGCGGCAAATTTATATTGCTCTCCCGAGCCCAGCACTTCTCCAATGTGCAAAGAGAGAATTAATTTCCTAATTTTTATATCCCCCGCCCCTTTTTCCAGGACCATCCCCCCAGCCAATACAGACAAGCACCTGTAAAAAGGCACTTTCCAAACTGTCCTTCTCCTTCTCCCGACATGGGTTTCAGTGGGGCCATGTGATGGGGATGCGGGCGGGAGGAGAATAGGGTTGCAGGAGCTTTGCTGGATCAGTCTGGGGCTCTTGGCCGGTTGCCCTGGGTTGTGCCATGGTCAGCATCCGAGGCAACCTTGGTGATGCTCACCGTGGCTGCAAGGAGCAGCCGTGTCCCTCTTTGTTCCCTGGGTTGAACTGGTGGCCCCGCATCCTCCCGCAGAGCTCACCGCTGGCGTCCCTATCTATCACCGTGCCTCTTGTGCGGACGCCTGCATGGGTGGCCGGGTGTAGAGGTGTCCCTGTCTTGGTCTGATGGCAGATCTAGTCCCCCTTTGCGTAAGCAGAGGGCCAGGGAGGTGGTGACCTGGGCTAGGTGCTGAGTTCACCTGGGAAACATAGTCCTTCCCACATAGTCCTTCCCTCTGCCCCTCTCAGCACATTTGCACCGTGCCAAGCACGCAGGAGAAGCCCAAAGGACAGCGAAGGGTTTCGGTGGGGGGACGGCGCGTGTTCCAAGTGGGTTGCCCAACACTTGACGGAGCGTGGCTGCTTAGCTGGGGAAGGACAAGTACTTCGAAAGGACAAAAGCTCGTATCTCTGGCCCTGCCAGCACAAACCTACCCGGCGAGAGTGAAACTGGACTATCTTGCAAAAACACTTTGAGCAAACACACGGCTCAATGGAAAGCATCTGATAAGAGCTGCTGCGTTTCTGGTGGCTCAGTCCAGAGGGCTTCGGTGCTCCCATTAGGTCTGCGGCTTCATCAGGGCTGTCGCGCCTCCTCTGCCCAGGGGAGACACCATGTCCACGACCATCTGCCAGGTGATGGGGTTCATTGTTTCGTCGCTGGGTGTTGCGGGGTGCATTGTGTCCACTGCCATGGATATGTGGAGCACGCAGGACTTGTATGACAACCCGGTCACGGCCGTCTTCCAATACCAGGGGCTGTGGAGGAGCTGCGTGCGGCAGAGCTCTGGCTTTACAGAATGCCGGCCGTATTTCACCATTCTTGGGCTGCCAGGTAGGGGCAAAAGATGCACCAGGTTTAACCCAGGAGCTCTCCTGTAGCTCTGCACAGTTTTCATCCAAAGCAGGAGGAGATACCTTAAAGCACTTCGCGAGGAATAAAATTTCCAGGCTACTCAGTGTATGAGCATAAAAATATGTGCATATTTGTTACCAAAATAATACCTTTACTCAGTAGAGGTTACAATGCGGAGCATGTGTAAGTGATCTCCGGATGAGTTCAGCCCTGTTGCTGGCATAAATCAGCACAGCTCCACTGATTTGAGGAGAGCGAGTATGTTTAAACCCACAGATATTATGTCCCTTTGAACTGAAACACAAGGAAAACAGCTGTATGTAATTTTGCATTGTTATCAGAATAATGGTTTCTACAGAAAACAACTGATCTTTTTTTTTTTTCCCAAAGAGAAAACTGGCATTGAAGAAATCCGCCTGTGAGCAGTGCATGTAGGAAGGGCGAGAAGGGGAAAGCTGCGCTCAGTCACTTCACGTTATCTGGGGAGTTTTAGTGGTTACAGGAGTAGATTGCAGAGGGGCATTACTTTCTTATTTGCTTGCTCACTTTACAAAAAGAGGGTATTCCAGTGCTCCAGAGCTAGCCGGACCCATGGGAGGGGAGCGGCCAGCCTGGCTCGCCGTGCCTGCCTGTGCCCTGTCGTGCCAGTGCCCTGCCAGCTAGCAGTAAATACAGCCCTGAGAGTGTTTTTCACTCTTGGTGCACAACTGCAAATAGGTACAAGCAAGCACTACCGCCTTTTGCAACTGTTAATTGGTGTAGAAGAGAGCAGGATGTGGGCTCTCAGCCCCTGTATCCTCAGGGATGCCAACCTCGCTTCTCTACTGTGAGGCAGGAGGGAGCGCTTCGCTGAGGACCAGTGTGTTGGCTGCAGTCTTCGCTTTTTGAGAAAAGCCCGCGACCAGCCCGAGGGGTGCGATGGAATAAACGTGTTTCTGTGTACTCAGCTTCAGGATTGCTAGGCGACTTCTTTTTCGTTTGGAAGAGCAAAACTGATGTTTGGAGTCACTTCTCCTGTGGGACCGTTTGTTTTAAAGAATAAAAAAAAATATTTATTAAAATGTATATACAAATGTTGATCAAGATATGCGCATATCCTTATAATGCTGTGTGTAGGTGATTGTGTTTTAAAAGAGCAATGAGGCAATGGTAACAATCATTTTGATGCCAATTTGTCATAATCAAGATTTTACTTTTTATGTTATTTTTAGGTAATACAGCAATAAGGAAATGTGCAAAGCAGTCACAGGCATTTTCTGTTGTGTCTCAGAGATATTCTGTCAGTTTTCTTCTCTTTATGTGTCCGTTTAGTTGATGAGTGCCTTAAAACATAAAGAAGGAATGTCCCTGCTTGAATTTGGTTAACTTAACCCCCTAATTTTTTCCCTAAACTTTCTGTATTCCATTAATCATAACTAGTCATAGAGTTAGATTTCCACCTTTGTATTTTGTATGAGTAACAGAAATACAGGTGATGGTAGTTTAGATGACTTGCAGTTGTTTTACTTCACTCGCCTCTCACTACTCACAGCAACACTGGGGGAAAAGACAATTCTCCAGTTTCACTTACATCTGACAGACAGAGGGATGCAATCTGTGGTTTCAGGTCACTGACATTTATTTTGGTGAATAAGCTTGCATTTTTACTATTTTCTGTGCACGCCATCCCTTCATATGGAAATCGGACGTGCAAAATGAGCAATCATATGTGTGCAGGTATGAAGTGATGTTACCATACCTCCTGCAAAATGTGTGCGCAAAACGGCAGGTAGTTTCTGTGCCTGACTTTAAC
This sequence comes from Sagittarius serpentarius, assembly GCA_034782735.1. NCBI lineage: Eukaryota > Metazoa > Chordata > Aves > Accipitriformes > Sagittariidae > Sagittarius > Sagittarius serpentarius. The sequence goes on from JAVKLA010000084.1 coordinate 14,645,124, forward strand.
TATAGCGCTGTTTGCTACCTAGTGCTCCTGATACAATTTTTTCCCCCTAGTCTCCTGTTTTCTTTGTCTGAGCCCTTCCACTCCTTCCTTCTAGGGGAAGTCATTCACCCTTGGAAAGCAGCTTTATTCAGAGGACTTTTGATGGATGCCAAAATTCACTTGAAACTGCAGCGCTCTCTTTCCAAACAGCTCTCACTTTCAGTCCCATGAGCCAAGTGAAGAGGCCTTCATGCCACAGCAGACCTGGGAGCACTTTCTTCTCCTTTCTCTCCCCTTGTGGAGATGGCACATAAGTCACCCTGATGGAGAGAGGAATCACTGCTGATGGCTATTTTGCATTTTTTTCTGTTATGCCCTGCTGTGTTCCTCCCTCTCTCCTTTCCAACTGCTGCAGATTGCTCCTTTTCAGTGGAGATTCACCACACTTGGACCTCAGTGCTCCAGCAGAAGTGCAACGTCCCAGGAGCTGCTTGGCTTGCCCTGCCTGTTGTGTCCTTCCATGGGCACCCAGGGCACTGGGAACATCTCTCATGGGAACCCACAATACCTCTGTGAGGTCTTAGCTTAAGGTCACTTCTCGAAGGGTTGAGAGCCGCAGTGAGGGCACCTGGGAACCATGAAGTCTGTAGGAAGCATCCCAGGAATGAAGGACTGTCTTGGGGACAAGGACCTTCCATCAAGATCCGTAGTGTCTTATGCTGTCCCGGAGCACCAGCCTCTCCTGCCTGCCCTGAAACAAAAGCAGCTGAAAAGAAACTTAAGGGACTGTAAAGAAAAATGAGTATTGTGATTTTCTTCTCTTTGCAGCTTTCTGCTTTGCATCAGGTGCTGCGTGAACAACCTTTGAGGGCTGATAAGGCATATCCGCAAGCTTCTTGTTCTCTGATGAATAATAACTAATGAGCTTGCACCTGGGGGCTGATGAATGGGAGATTGACAATCCCAGGCTCGTTAGCACTTGTTATCAGCTGATAAGGGCAAATTGAGTCATAAGAACAGCAGCCCCAGTGGGACTGTCAGATGGGAGAAGGTGGTGTATTTCCAGCCGGTGGTATGGCAGACCGCTGGCTTCCTTGTGCGTTGTGGTTCTAGTCCAGTTCTGCTCGGGTTCGTGGTACCGCACTGGCAAGGAGACCCAGAGGGACACCCCACAGCACCCACCCTTGGTCTCCTGGGGAGGGTTTATAAACCCTTCTCCCAACCTGTGCAAGGGTCTTCTCCCTGCTCGGCAGCACCTGTGCCTCCTGCTCCAGTGGGGCCATACGGGACCCTAGGGCACCATGGTCGTCCTGGCTGGCACAGCAAAAGGGGTGACGGGCAGGCTGAGTGAAGTCCCTGGGGCTGTAGGGTATGTTGCCTGCCCTTCTCAGTTGGTCACGAACCCCCATCATCTTCCCTGAAGAGGGACATTCACGTTCGGAGAGCATCGAAGCCAAACCCAGGGCTGCGAGAGCTCATGGGAGAGCAAGAAGAGGCTGCAAAATGTCCCAGCCAAATCACAACAGCCCTTGAAATACTTTCGACCACCCCTTCCCAGTGCTCTGCCAGCGCTGCCGCCTTCCTGTCTCGGCCAGGGACACGTGCACAGGCGGGGAGGAGAAGTGTGTGGGGCCAGCACTGAATTCCAGGCAAGGTGGGAAATGTGCCGTTTATTAGAAAATCACCTTGGTATTCAAATGCATGGCCTTTTCCCTTCACTTCTCTGTTTTAAAAGCTGCAAGTTTTCCTTTGCTTTTCCCTCTGCTTTTCTACACCAGCCAAGAGGAGTCTGGAGGCTTTTTGCTGCCTTCGGCTGATTGACAGCAGCGCTCGGATCCCACGGGCATGACCCACCAGCATCACAGCCTGCCTCCAACCAAGAATTCCCACCTCGGTGGCAGGCTGCTAAAAAAAATCAGGGCTAGGGTATTTGCGTGTTGTATTAATGAACATGGACAGACTTATACAGGACTGATATTACAAACAACCATGGAAAGGATATGCTGGGAGAGGTCGTCGCTGAAGCTTTGTTGGTCTCTCTTGGTGTATGTGTAATGTTTGTCAAGGTGATTTTCCTCTTCGCGTGTGCCATGCGTTTTCCAGTAAAGCAGGAACATACAGAACTCCGTTTTGATTCACCCAGTAGCTGGAAATACCACAGACAGCTGGGTGGAGCTGTCTGCTTTCATCACGGGAGGAAAAAAAAAAAAAAAAAAAAGGCTTTCTCAATCATTTTGGTTATGAAACAATTTGTGCTTACCCCAGCTGTACACCAACTCCTCTCCATGAATTCAGCTGAATAAATTGCGACTGGTACCAATGAACATTTACAAAAAATGATGTCTAAGCCATCAAACTCTTTGGGAAGTTGAGACAAACAGCCACATTTCCAGAGGTGCCCCAGATAACGCTGAGAGTAGATCCGATGACCATTTTCCAAGGTTTTCTTCTTCAATATTTTTATTTTTAGACAGAAACAATCTTTAAAAACCTCCCAGGCTCTGATGAACTTCATTTCAGTCACTCAGCATGGCTCTTGTCAATTTGTTTTGCAGCAATGTTCCAGGCTGTGAGGGCCCTCATGATTGTGGGTATCGTCCTGGGCATCCTTGGCCTCTTTGTGTGCATTTTTGCTCTGAAATGCATCCGTATCGGCAACATGGAGGATTCTGCAAAAGCCAACATGACTCTGACCTCCGGCATCATGTTTATTGTTGCTGGTAAGTGGACGGTGTTGTGTCTTTCACGTGCAAGGCATTGCAACTGCCTGGAACTGAGGACTGGGCAAGTCTTGCACTTCTGGTTATAGGTAGCAGACGCTCTGGAGCAACCCAAAGCATTGATGCATGCACAAAGTTATTGGCATTTGTCTTCCAGCCTGGCCTCCTGGGGTCAAGTGGTTTCTACCTCTGCTTAGCAAAAGAAACGCAGAAGTTTGTATGGGGCAGAACATGGAAGGCTGAAAAAACAGCCCACAGATAAAAAAGAAAATATGTCTCTTAATTTCTTATATGTATGCTGTTGTTATGTACTATTATATCCTTTATTCATACAAAATAGTTTTTTGAAGAGTCTCAGGCTTTATACATGATAATTTTATGAAGACTCTCAGGGTTGTGGTAGCCTAGCTTGTAATTTTTAAGTACCTTGGATTGTCAGGAAGGCTGCAGGAATGCCTAGCGTTGCCCAGGAACCTCCAAATTGCAAATGCTTAATACTTACAGGTTTTCCCACAATTTTTTGCAGACGAGTAATCAAATCAAATCCATATCCTAATGAAGGGAAGGAGAATGTCCCTATTTAAAATCCTTACAGTTAAACAGCACTTAACTTTTGTTAGGATATGAGACGTACAACGCAACTTAAAGACGTGCAATAAGTACAAGTTGGAAAGAGGAAACCACAGCCGCAACACAGCTTTAATTTTGCACTTAAAATCTCTCATTTTATCCATTTGAGTCAGTGGGTTGAGAATTTGGCCAACGCAGATGTTAGAAAAGCTCAGTCATGCACTTCTGAAGAGAGTGTGTCTAGAAGGATGACATGAGAGACTCTTGGGATGGGACGTCCCTTGGTTGAGTTCACTCATTTCAAAACAAGGCCCCTAGTCTCAGCTAGCTGAGGAGCTGGGTACCCACGTGCCATGGTGGACCTGGCCCTTGGTCCCACCTCTGTGAGCTGGAGGTTGTGTTTCTTCCTGAAACAAGGGCTGCTCTCAGGACAGAAGTGCTAAAGACTGTGACACTGAAGTACCACGATAGCGAAGGCTATAAGGGGACCTGAGGCAGAAGCACCACTGATGGCTCAGACCCTCCCCAGTGCTGTGAGTAATGGGGTTTCAGGAAAGACACAGAGGTCTTGGTGGGTGTAGCGAGGATAAACAGGACTCGGGATGCCCAGAAAAGCTGAAGTCCGTATTTTTTGGCAACAAAAAGAGACATGAACTTTAGCTGCGTTTGGTACCTCCTTCCACAGTGGCGTACAGGACAGTGATGACCTTCGGTTAGCATGAATCGCTCTGCTAAGGAGGGCAATAGTGAAATAGCGAATGATAATGCCGTTGCTGCCAGGCTCATCACGGCTGGGCATCGCAGCGATCACCTGTGCCGGTGAATGGAAGAAGTTCCTGCCTCTTGAGCCTGGTCTTCCGGGCTGCCCGCAGAGTCAGGCAGGCCGCGCTACCTTGGTGCTGCACCAAACGCGTCGCCTCTTCCACGTCACAGACAGTGCGTTTTCCCGTTCAAAAAAAAAAATTTCTGGAAGGGAATCTTTTGCCCCTGTTTTTCACTGTAAACCGGATCTTTAAAACGGAACTACTGGATATTGTCAGCAGCTAAAATGATCTGTTTGTTAAACTCATTTTCCTTGAGAAAATGCATCAGCAGAAAGATTCCTGCGGGTATGACTTGGGATTTTGTTCTGTGACGGTGTATTCTTGCTGCTGGATTGTAAATGTGTGGAAATCCTGGCAGAAATGTGTAACACACTGTGGTTCCCCACTTCTGCTGAAGGAACATGCCAGGACACAAAGGAGTTTCTCACCCACTTTTCCAGAGCTTTAAGGTGATTCCCCAAGGCCAAAGGTGACTGCTTGTACTGTGTGGGTCTCAGTCTGTCCTTCTGTCTGATCTCAGGCCTGTGTGCCATCACTGGAGTGTCTGTGTTTGCCAACATGCTGGTCACAAACTTCTGGATGTCCACAGCCAACATGTACCAGGGAATGCAGAATGTCCAGAACAGGTAGGTGGTCAACTGGCTCAGGGTCCTCCACAGCGCAGGTCTCCCTCGGGGCCAGGGCGTGCTGCAGCCGAAGGAAAGGCAAACTCTGGGTGCCCGTTAGTCCGGTCCCAGGAGGCAGAAGACTTATGGAGTCTCTTTCCTTACCTGCGCTGGCGATAATTTGTCTGAGCAATTCTGGCTGGGATGTCTCTGTTCACGCGGCTCAAGAAGGAGGTAGAGAGCCCGCTGAGGATGAGCCTGCAGGTGGGATGGTGCTCATGGGAACTTCTGCAGGGCCAGAGGGAGAATGACAACTGTCAGTGTATTTCAGAAGCAGCAGAGTGGGCCACTGTCACAGCACTAACCAGCCACGTCTCTGTGTTTTGTAGGTACACCTTTGGCTCGGCCCTCTTCGTTGGCTGGGTGGCAGGTGGCCTGGCCCTTGTAGGAGGCATCATGATGTGCCTTGCTTGCAGAGGGCTGATGCCAGAAGAATCCCGGTAAGCCTCTCTGTGGTAGACATGGGAAGGTATGGCGTGAAACCTTGGGTGTCGGGATGGCATACAGCTAGCGCACCACAGTATATGTCTATGCATAATACCCCTGGTTGCAAGAGTTATCATGGTGATATACCTGTTTGCCCTGAATCATGGGTCAAAAGTGACCATTTCCCTTCCCTGACTACATGACTGGCAAACAAATAGAGAGGACAGGAGAGATCAACCTTAAAATCTAAAATTTGCAATGTGCTGGCTAAGTCAGGCCCATTCATTGCAGCTCTGTTTGCAAATTTCATAGCAGATCATCAGCAGGTGTAGACAGCATCAGCTGAGCTACGATTTACATCAGGCAGGTCTTTGTAAGCCTACGTAGCTGGTTATTGTAGGTGGGTCCTTCACTCAACCAAGGGTTTACCCATGGGAAAGAAATTATAAGTTTATGAAAAAACATGAAAGAGACTTGCAGTCTGTCCATGGATAGTTGGCTCTGAGCTCATTGAGTGGCTCCAAGCGATGAGACAGTACGAAGCTGCCTAAAACCCAACAGCAAACAGGAACACAGGGTGCAACGTTGGGTAGTCACAGACCCTCCAGTGGCTGATGCTGTCTTTTGTGTCTCATTCAGTTACAAAGCAGTGTCCTACAATGCGTCGGGACGGAATATCTCCTACAGAACGGGGCCGTATAAGGTTGGTTCAGGTTACGAACCTGAAACGAAGACTAGGAAGGCTGCAGGATATGAAGAAGCTGCTCGAAGTGAGGATGGAAGACGCTCGTACCCTTCAAAATATGACTATGTCTAGTAGACTTTCTGGGCTTGAGTTGCGCTATCTTTTATAACATATTTTTAACTTCAGAAGCAAAAAGTATACGCAAACAAAGCAGTCTGTAAATAGGATTGTGTTTTCTATCACGTTTCCACTACTCTGAGGTTGTATTCTAGGTCGTTATGAACATCGATTTTATTCGACTGCCTGTTAGTATGCCTACCATAAGGAGGTCTATAACAAAAGTAATGCCTTTTTATGCTCTTAGAGTAGCACAGTTTGCTCATGTTTTACACATAAAGTCTCACATCCAGGACCAGGATTGTGCCTTGTGCCCTTTTCTAATTCTCCTAATAGGTTAAAATTCCCATTTAGTAACAGCCCAGATCTAAAAGCAATGCTGCCCCATCGCCTTCTTCCCTTTGAGCAGGCTTTCATGCAATTAGGGAATGTCATCCCCTACTTTCTCAGAGTCTGGAGAGGCGAACAGTATCCCGTGATCTCAGTGTCCTCTGTTGGTCAGAAAAAAACAGTGTTTTGCTGAAATGGTACTGTATCTTTGCTCTGGTTTTGCCACCCTTTTTTTTTTTTTAGCTAATTGAAAAACAAAAATTATAATCCAGTAGTCTCCTATATTATTTTGCTGTGCATTTTAAGTAAATTCAGTTGTGTCCCTTTGGCTGTGGCCAATGCATACAGACCCCATAGTCATGGCATTTTCCTCCCTGGTGGCTGTTTCTACTCAGACACACCTTTGCTTTGCTGGTTGTACTACAAGGCTGATCTGCTGTGATATTTAATCTGATTTATGTTACTTAGACATTTGCTATAACCTGTGATACCAACGTGTATTTATTTCTTCTGATGTCTCCAGGGAATATGTATAATCCATTGTTATTCCTATGCTAGATATTTGCTGTAATAGCTGAAAACCTCTGTGTGCGACCGCTGTTCCTGCAGATGTCATCTTTAATGAAGCCAGAAGAATTTCTCATTTAGAATTAATTAGAGTTACGTTTGGAGCAGAATTCCCAGGGAGCATTAGATGTATAACTCCATACTGAGATCAGGACTTTCTTGTGTTAACTCTTCCCCCAATGATGTGAAGCTTAACTCCTCAGTGGGACGTTGGCTCTTCTAGCCAGTCCATCAGAGAGGAAGTTTATTTGAAAGGGTCAGAGACACAAGAGCTTGCGTGGAGGGGAGAGCTGCGTGCCGTCAGCAGGTCCTCCCGCCTGGCTGCAGGGCACAGCCTAGCAAAGCTCTGGGAAGTGCCTAAAAGCAGAGCAAAGGGTAATGGGGGATAAGTTAGAGAGAAAAAAGGGGTCCAAAACCTCCAAAGTAGCCATTTTGAGAGATATCTGCAATAGGTTTTAGCCCCACTTGTAATGATTGTAAGTTCACTGGCAGGAGTTCACTGGCAAAATTGTTTTGGTGAAATGCTGATACCCCCTTGAGTGCTTTCAGGTTCTGGAGGGATCAGAGGTAGAGCTGAACATTTCTCCAGAGCTGGACCTTTCTAGGCCAAGCTACCAACCTAGCTGGCATCTCCAGTGGCTTGTATGAAGGCGGGGGGCGAGGGGCAGGCTATCTCACTGAACAGCAGTGCTCCCAGTGAGCACAAACCATACTCACCAGCTCTCCACAACCATCACCCCGCCATAAGCATCAGCTCTCCACAGCCACCGCTTCTCCACCACCACGTGGAGGTACGTCTCCAGCGCGGGTCCTGGAGATGCGGAAGAGGTCCCACCTCGGGCAGGTCAGCGAGAGGAGGAGGGGATGCCTGGCAGGGTACGGCCCCAGGGACCGATGGCTGGAGGAGATGACCACGGTGCGGAGAGGTGGGAAGAGCTTCCATCCAACAGAAGCTCTCGGTCCCATCTCAGGCTGGCCACCGGCCCCTGCTGCCACCGGGGATAAATCACTACCTCTGCTGGATGTCAGCACTGATTCTCCCTTTCGTACTAGTGAAGGACTTATTTTAAGGATCTGTTTTTTTAAAGGAGAACAATTTAGTTTCTCAGAGGTAAATCCTGTCCTATTTTTAAAATGTTGATATTCTTTAAAACGGTTTTGTCTCCATCGCTCAGTATAGACTTAGCTTTTTTCCCCTTTTTTGCATGCTGGATTTATTTTTTTGTTTGTTTGTGTTGTTGGTTAGGTTTTTTTTTTTACATGAATATTAAAGAAGAAAAAGTCTTCAAGACCAAAATCACTGTTTTCACTTGTTCTCTCCTTGTCACGGGCAGCAGCTACCAACTGCCCTACTCAGCTAAACTCACCCCGGCTTTGGGGTTCTGCAGGTTCTTGGGAGCAGTATGGAAAAGTATGTGTGATTGAGGGAAAAAATAAAAGATGAGGCTTTTTTTCTTTCCTTTGTAAGGTATAGTTGGTTCTATGCTCAGACAAAATAGCAGAAAAGCAGATGAATAAGCGTCGGGGGACCCCAACTCACGGATGCAATGAAATCAGAGGTCCTTGCTGGGAGCCTGGGCTTGCTGAGGAGTGCAGTTCAGCAAGTGCGTGGCTCTTTTTGGGTCTGAGGCAACTCTGGTCAGGCCAGCATCTGCCTGACTTTCAAGGCAGCAATTAAACACTTCTAAATACTTCACTGCTCTTAGGAGGGCAGAAAAATTGCTGGTATGCTCTCACTTCTGCCAGCCTCCACTGGAAAGGGGCTGAAAAGCACAGGAATGTTTAATTTAGATAGGAAGCATTTAAGTGGTTAGGTAAAGGTACACAGGGTAACGAAAAATACAGAAAAACACGCAGAAAAATTTGAAATACATGTTTCCGGCTGCATTAGGACAAAAAAAAGGCACATCCATCAAATCACAAGGAAGCACCTTTGAAAGTTACATTTTATTTTTATGCAACACAAACACTTTGACAAACTCACTGAGCTGGCTATCTCTCGCTTTCACTTTGATGTGTGCAAGCGTGTAGATTTCTAATCTTCCAACATCAGTTTTCATTTCCTTACCTCGACCGAAATCGTGCAGTATGAAAAATCTTAATGCAGCGAACTTTAGTGAAAAAAATAATAAAATTCCGAAGCGGAGAATCATTTATTTATGAGCCTGTTTGGGGTGTAACACCACCTGATATTACAGCTGCTCCCCTCTGTTTCTGGCCGTAATGGACCTTATCTTGTGGTCGGCACCACCGTGAGGGGTGAGCATTGTGCGTCGGGGGAATGACAGCGTGGGGACAGCCAGCAGCCACAGAGCTGTGGTTCCTGCTGCAGAAAGCACTTGGTGTTTCCCTGTCTTGGGACACGGACCCAAATATCCCCTTTTCAGCTGAACTGATCTGTCTTCTGAAAGCTGAAATCACCTGCTTAGGGAAAGCTCTGGGTCTTTATGGAGAACAAAGTTCCCATTTCCACGCTTTTCCTCTGCAGCCCCGCAGGCTAAAAGAAAATGAGGATACCCTAATTACTTCTCGGACTTTGAGAAAAAAGCGAAATCCAAGCGCCCCGCCCCCCCCCGGATGACCCAACATTGTCTTGGTGGCACCTCATTGTGGCCCACTGCTGTGATGTCCCAGTGCCCACATGCAAAGGACGCAAAACCCCGTGCCACGTCCGCAGCCCGCGGTGCTAAGCCCAGCTGCGCGGGGAGGGGGGACACCCGGTCCATATGACGCCTAGGGAGCACCCTGGGGCCTCCCACCCAAAACACAGCCTCTGCACCCCACGCTGCGCCTGGGTCCCCCAGCGCTGCCGGGAGGCACTTTTACCCTAAAGAGTGTGAATTTAGGCCCCGAAACTCAGCACCGCGTGCGGAACTGAGCTTGCTCGAAGGAGCAATGCGCTGCTCTCACCCGGTCACCCTGCAGGCACAGACTCACAGAGGGTACGGTGCCGTGCCGAGGTGTGCGGAGCTGCCTGGCTGCAGCTTGGGAGGAGCACTTAAGTACTTGCTGGGCTGAACTGGGCTTGCTGGTTTGACCAACTGCACAGCAACAAGGAGGTTTGTACCTCTAGAAGTCTTCGGTGGAGTAAAGCCGGGGAATAATCAGAACCCAAATACTGCAGATCTTTTGGCCCCGTGAATAAATCCAGCATTTCCTCCTGCCGTTGTTAGTGGTGAGGGAGGGAAGACAAACCTGCCCCCCGCCCCTTGATTACTTTGCCTTTATTGACAATAAACTGCAGGGCAAAGGATGCATTTGGTAGCACTCGCAGAGCCAAGGGAGATGAGTTAGGGAAATTGTGATCAGTGATGTGTGCGGGTACATATGTGCCCACGCTCAGAAATGGTTTTGTTTCCATAAATTTGATCATCCTCTGAAAAAAAATGCATATCCTGTTTCAGAGGAGCTAATTAAATATAGGCTTGTCTAATAAAGCAAATGCTGAAAAGGCTGTGTGCATTATCTGCCAGAAGAGCTCTATATAGGTTCTTTCTGAGCTTCTGCAACATTTATAAGTATGTGAGAGCACGGCAGATTTGCATGGACTTTGACCAAGGGAAGCAAAGACACATATCTGAAGCTACAAATTGGACTGTGAGATAAGAACTCTCCTGAAATCTATATGCAATTAAAAGCCCAATCTTCCTTCCTATAGTGACAAGGTTATTGCTTTTATGTAGCTGAACAGAGATGAATGAGTCTACGGATTAATAGCACTAAGATTTATGACACTGTGCTTGCCCCAAATATTATGGGAGAATAGCTCTCTGGGTGAGATATTCCAGCTGAATAAATTTGATAGGATTTTTCTTTTCCTTTATTTTTTTCAGCTTGGTATTATTTGGGAGAGTTGTGTGCATTCAGAGATCGTTAGTGCTGCGCTTTGGATATCTGCTAATTGTCCCATGCCTATTCATGCTTTACAATAATAAAGGAGCCCCCAATAACTGGAGCCCCACAGAGACAAATGTCATTGAGAAAAACAAAACACAAAATATATTACTTTGAAGAGCATGGGATTCCAACAGCATCAAACTCTCGGCAAGGGCCTGACCAACGATTTCGGTGTAGTTGCGCTGCTTTGCCCCCACGGGAAGGGGGTCACGCCTATGCCCCATGGATGTCCTAAACGGTATGGCACTGTTACAGTACCCGCAAGCTGGAAGCTGGTTGTGCAGGCATCAGCTGGGTTAGTGGTTGTAAAACCGACCCTTCAATTTGTCGTGGCAGTGCAAACGTCCCTTTTTCAGGGTGAAACTCCGATTTGCGTGGTTTCTCCTTCGTTAAATTGGCTAGTTCTTTATCTTGCTGGCTCTGAACTTGTTTACTGTTCCCAGAGACTCGAGAGAGGATGAAGCCAAAGGAGTCACTTCTGGTAGGAGAAACGAGGTGGCAGCAATGGGTGAAGACCATGGAAAACCCTCCATGCTTTGCTGAACTGAAGACAAGGTTGAAAAATTAGGAGGAAGAAAACAGAAACCTGTGGGAATTTAAGGGGAGCAGTCTGGGTACGGGTGGGATGGGGTTACATGCCCAGGAGGGGGACACAGGTCAGGGCAGAGGGGTGAGGACTGGGCTGCTTGCACTGGAGGAAAGATAAAACCATGCCCAGGCAAAAGCATGGGTACTGGTCAGGCCCTGCTCCTCCAAATCATGCCACAATGCGAAGGTTGCATCTTCCGTCATTTAACAAAACTTCAGGGGTTTGGGTTGGGTTTTTGGTTGTGGGTTTTTTTTTTTTTTTTTAAGCTTTTCAGGAAAAGCCTCTGGGTGTTAAGCAGCACGAACGGGCATATGTGTGTGTGTGCTCCAGCCCAAGGACCGAGCCTGCTCCACCACCCACTAGCAAGCAGCAGGCTGGCAGCGCACAGCCACAGCGTGCCGGTGGGCAGGATTTGACCCGAGGAGCAGGTGCGAAGGCTTGAGAGGGCAGCAATGCGGTGTCAGGCTCTGAGACGTGCCAGCAGCATGAAGGCAGGATGCCCGCGGTTTGCACGGGCCATCTGCCTGTGGCAGCCTCCCCGTTGCTGTCGGTGCTAACAAAGTCGCGTTGTCCCGTGGCATTGCAGCATCGATCTTTACAGGGCGAGGGGAATGAATTTTTGGAGGCAGCTCGCTCTTGTTCCGTTGTTGTTCTCCTGCGGGAGAAGCCGAATTTGTTTCCTTAACGCCGTCACAAAGAAATCTTTGCGCGAAAGAAACATCAGGACGCCTGTCTGCCTATTTAACCTTGGCTGTGAGCAAGAGTCCCCGCTTGCACTTCTGACTTTCCTTTCCACTGTGTGCTTTCTGCTGGCTTTGCTTCCTTTTGCCTTGTTTTGCCTTCCCCTGGCTGCAGTCAACCGCCTGCTCGGGGAGCATCCCCGCCGCTCTCCGCTGGTGCGGCGTCAGGCAGCATGACACGAAGACGCGGCAGTGCCGGCCGGCACAGGACTCGTGCCAGGTACCCAGCAATGTGGCCCAGCTTGGTGTCATCAAGAAAAGGATAGTAGTCCGAAAAGGGGTACACAAGCAGTTGCTTTATCTGGGGAAGGCGTCCATAAAACAACAGGGGGAAAAAAAACCTGACTAATGTATCTTTTCCGGGCAAGACACACTAACCGAGCTGATACTGTTGGATTCGCTTCTCCCCCTCCTTTTCCCTTCTCTTCTCTGGAGACAGAGCCCATCACAGAGAACAACTTTCCATGGAATATGCTGGCTTAAAATGTCCAGTCTGAAATAAACATGCTCTGTCCTTATCTCTATTTATTTATTTGCCAGAGTCTGAGTGCCATCCTTCTCTTAGCACAAGGCTGTCAGCTACTTTTGGAGTTTCCCAAACTTAGGGCAAGTTTCCCCCCCACCCCCCACCCCCGCCACTTTTCTGCACCATCTGGACTTGGTGTTGAGTGCATGAAGCTCACTGCAGTGGCTCGAAAGCACCTCAGGCATGAAAACTGCTAGTAAAACGCATGTAAGAGTGACTCTTGCACTTGTCGGCAGGTGAGTGTGTGCAGGAGCAGCAGGAGCAGCCAGACCCGGGGCTGGCAGGGTTTGCTCAGCAGCCGGCAGAATGGGTGTGATTCAGATCTTAGCGCTGGGCAGGGCCCCCGCCTTGGCGCTGAGCTTGCCACCTGCGAAACAGTTTCTGCTTTCTGCCCTTTTCCTACCTGTTTGCTCTTTTGGGCAGAAATTTATTTCCCCGTTGGTTTCGGACCGTGCCAGCACCAGAGCCCAGCCCAGGGCAGGGGTGCAGAGCCAGGACAGGTTTCCTGTCACCCCTCTGCCAGGAGCAAATGCTCGCTGCTACCTCCACCTGTAATTTTTTACAGGTAAAAAGCTCGTTTCTTTTTTCCCCAGTTACCAATACCAGTGTTCTGAAAGGGGTGAAAACACCCCTCCTTTATTTAATTTATTAAAAGCGGTGTTTGTTATGATCGACGCTTGCCAAAAAGAACAAGAGCTGTTAAGCATGAAGTAACGAATCTGGCAATACCACTGTAAGCGACGGGTAATACAAACCGGGTACAGTTCTTAAACTTGAATGATTAAAATGGAAAAAAGCCTCGTCAAGGTATGCAGCTACAGAGCCACGCCGTATGGGTGGGTTTATACCCACAGAGGTGAACATGCGCATACCTGGGGACATGGGGATTTGCAAAATGGGGGGGGGGGGGAGTGCTGCATGCTTGTGAACACTTATGTAGAAGGCACTTTTGCTGGTCAGTGAAATTAAACTAATTGACCCGTTCTGCTCAGCCCTAGTTGGGCTTTCTGTTCCCTAGCATCGAAACCCACATGCAAATGTTAAAAATGGGGAATGGCAGAAGTCTGACCCAGCAGTGGAGAGGGCTGGAAAAGAGAAGAGAAATTGAGAAGTGTCCGTTTTTCCTGTTTCATACTTTTAAGAGATCAAGATCATAAATGCACTGCTACATGTACAACGTACAAAAGAGAGAGAATACAGAGAGAACTAAGAAAATGAACTTAATTTACACAGGCGAGCGTTATCATGTTTGTCATGTTTACAGTGCAAAAAAAATAAAATAAAAAAAAATCATCCTTTGGGTTGGAGTTCCCACCGATTCAAGAAGGAAAGAAGGAAGGAGGCAGCCACGGTGGCTTGTTACTCTGTCCGAGGACATTCAGGCCAGGGTCCCCCTAGAGCAGAAAACAAGACCTTTTCCATCACCCTCGGGAGCACCAGCAGAGAGACACACCAAGACGGAAAGCCGTTTTTCTCCCCTCCCTGACTGTTTTCTGGACTGCTTAGAGAATAAAAAAGCCACACACAAGTCCCAGGCTGTGTCCAGCGTGGAGAGGAGGATGCAGAGTCCAGGGCAAGCTGCTGGGGGGGTCCACAAGCTCATGGCACCGTCGGACACGGCTATTGCTCCTGCGCGTGATGAAGGGAGAGCAGAAATCACTCCTTTTCAGATCACCCATCATTTACCCTCCTTGGTGCAATCCACGGTGGCTGGCCAGGGAGGAGCCAACCCCCCTGCCCTGTCTGGGAGAGCCCCAATCTTGGGGTCTTCCCCAAAAGAAGGGCAGCCGGAGCCCAGGAGCAGCCCTGGGGAGGCCGCAGAGCGGCTGCTGCCCGTTTCTGGTCTTGTGGCACCATCCAGTGGCTGCTGGCAGAGGCCTGTCACTTCCCTGTCACCACCATGTGTCCCCTTGCAGCCCAGCTCCCCCGGGACCGAGGGGGTCCCCGGAGCACCAGCGGTGGCTCAGCCAGGTCCTCCAGGGAGGAGGTCTCCAGGTCACTGCTGTCACCTGCAAACTGTGGAGGAGCACAGCGAGGGTGAAGGGGAGCGGCAGGGCCAGACCCACACACCCCTCTTGGCACCCTGTGCCCCCCTGCTACAAATCAGCAGGGATTTCTTCTCCATCAGGCCGACGCAAAAATTAGAGCAAAGAGAGCCAAACATGGCTGCGGCAGGACACCACGCAGGAGACCCTTTCTCTGCTTCCATGGCTTGCGAGTTGCCCCATAAACACCATGCTTCACTTTTTTTTTTTTTTTTTTTTAAATTTGCCAGATGAAGCTCTAGAATTTCATTGTCATTGCAATAAGGAAAAAAAATAAATAAAAAATCTTCCCTGTATTTGTGCCAGGCCTTCCTTAGGTAAAATATTTCAAAATTTTTTTTTCTAAAAACCAGCAATTTGATTCTGACACTGCCACCACTTTAATTACATCAGCTTTCCCCCATCAATTGAGGTTATGTTTAAGTCCTGTCTTAGTAATTTCATAATTCTGCCATTGCATCACTCCAATTATCTCTGGATTTGTTCCAGAGACCTTTTCTCAGTTCGATTCTCTGGTACTTACTGTTTTGCTCCCAATTGCACGAATACTGAGTTTTGTTTTTTTTTTTTCCCCAAAGAGGGTGAATGGACAAACATTAGGGGAAGGACAGATGTCTGCAACTGGATGAAGGGGCCAAGTCTCCACTGCTGTAAAGTCTGAACTCCCTGTGCACAGGCTGTGCCCTGTGGCACTGCTGATGGGTAGGAGCTGAGAAGAAGGTATGACATGCCAGGGTTTTTTTCTTTAAAATGGAAATTATGTCAGAAAATATCCCTGTGGTCATTCGCACAAGATACCTGGAGTTTCTTGGTGGGCTGGCTGGTTTTGGGTGACGCCGAGCTCCCGGCTGGGAAGAGTGCCACCCTGCCAGGCGGTCTCTGTGCCACCGCATCCAGGCGTCTCTCCACGTGCCTCACCATCGTGGACGTGGCTGTCCCTGTGCAGGGCAGAGCAGGTTAAACAGGGAGCCCCAAGGCAGAGCAATGGCACAGCTGGGCGAGAAGGGAGGGGACCACCAGCCACCCCAGTATGAGTTGGTTTCTAACCAGCTTAAACTCACCAGCACTGTCTGGACCCATTCCAAACAGAGCTGTTTCAGGAAACAAGTGTTTTGTGCATAGGATAAACCATGGGGGTTTTGCCCCCGCCCCCACCCCCACCCCAAGCAAGCACTGGGTGGGTAACGCTCTAGTGCGTGCAAGGATGCTGGACCCAACCTCCATCCGCACACGCGGCCCGAGCTGGTGGCGTGTGACACAGCACCGACAGCTCTCTTCTGGACTGGGACACACCACAGCCACGTGCAAGGAGTGCCTACTGCTGTCTGCAGTTAATGCGTAAGTAAGAGGTACCTCCCACTGTCCCCCAACTCCCTGAGGGGCCATGGGGCAGTCCCTACATCATCCCCTGATGCATGGTGCACGTCAGGTTTTACAGCATATAGCCAACAGTTAAAATAAGCTTTCCTCCTCGTGTTTGACAGCCCTTCGGGTCCTGTGGGGTTCCCTGCATCCTCTAGACAGCCTGGTTTTCCCCGCACAAAGAGCGAGCTGCAGGATTTATTGCACCCTAGGAAAATACCCCAGCAGGGTTGGGCACACAAGTTGCTGATGGATAAAGCCACCAGTGCCCCGTTGCCTGGCTGGATATGGGGGACAGCGGGCTCAGACTTGTGCCTCTTCAGCCCCAGGAAGAAAGTGACACAGCGGCACCGATGGGGCTAACCAGGACTGCCCCCACCACCTTGCTGACCCACAGCGGTTCCTACAAGAAGAGGCGGTACCTGAACCAGCCGTTTCCTCCAGCGAGTCCGGGTCCGCCCCGTCGGAGTCGGACTCAACCCCCGGCACTGCTGCAGAGAGTGCTGGCTTTTGCTTCGGACTGAGCCTCACGGGGGACAGGGCGGGCTGCTTCCCTCCCAGCGTCGCTTCCGAGCTGGCACACAGAGAGACGGGTCAGGCATGGGGTTGCGCTGGCGTCCCCGCTTCCCCACTCCTGAAGCAGATGCAGGGGAACCCTGTGACGCTCTGGGCTAGGATCCAGCCCTAAGCAGGGCAGCCCACGGAGAATCCCCGTGTTCCCCATGGACGCGGGCAGATCCATCACACCCGCCGACTGCAAACACCTTGCTGCGAGTATCTCCAACAAATACTCACACCCATAAATACCCACATTCCAATACTCACCTTGCCTGTGTTTGGTATTGCTTTGCTTGAGTTTAAAACCTAGATCTGGCTTTCTCTTGCTCCTGGAGCAAGCGAGTAACTCTTTTTCCTCACCTGCTCTTGGTCACAGATAAGCTCCTCTTCCTCTGCTGCCACCTCATACCTTCTCTACATTGTTTCTTCTCAGCATGGTCTGCACAGTTTCCAAGCTTTTGTTTTGCATCTTTACTACTTTTGCTCCAAAACCCCAAAAAGAACTCCTTCATCCCCTTGCAAAGGTTCTGGGAGGGGAAGAAGGAGCCAAACACCAGTGGGAAATGCCCCGTATTTATCTCCAGCACCCGGGTACAAGCTCTCAGGTCTGACTTCGCCGAGCTGTTTGAGTCGGCCCGTACGGGCAGGGAGACCCCAGGAAACTCCTTTTCCAAACCAACCCCTCTGGGGTGCCGCAACATCCACCGCTCAGCAGTTTCCAAAGGTGCTGGTGTTTGGGCAGCACTCGGCATACTTGGGGCCAGGTTGTGCCTGAGGGTCCTGGGCACTGCCCACCTGCCTGGAGACTGAAAGGAGGCGAAGGGACTCACCTCCACCGTGGGACAAGTCCTCGGCGTGGGCTGCTCGCTTTGGAGGTCCGCAGGGTGCCCCAGGGGGTCCTCGGGGGGCTGTGGGTGGAACAGGCTGTGCTCCAAGGAGCGGGCTGGGGGATCGCCAAGGCTTCAGGCTCTACTGCAGCTGGTATCGCCGTGGGCTGTGACCCACCAAGGGACCTGGGGGTCTTCCAGCTTTGAGCTGGAAGGCAATATTGAGAGCAAGGAGAATCACCACCCACCTCCTGGTAGTCCTGTGGGCTGCCCTTGGGGGAGCCGCACAGCCCACCCGGCATGGGGTTGTGTCGAAAAAGTGGGGGGCGTGGGGAAACAGATGTGCAAGCATTGCCAAGCCTGTATTTTACTCTGCTGGGGCTTTTGGGGACAGCTGATGTTTTTTCCTGAATACGTCAGGCCAACCCACGTGAGGTCAGTATGTAGAGAGCAACTGCAGATACTCGCAAGCACCCTAAATGCCCTTTCCTGCCCTCCTCTGCCTTGTTGCCCCACTGGGTAAGGGGGCAGCACCCCGTGGCCATCAGCGGGTGGCCACAGGTTCCCACGGTCAGTATTTAGAGAGGACAGGGGGTCACTTCACCTGCCATGATGGAGAGTTGTCGAGGCAAAGCACTGCTGGGCTTCTTGCATCGCCTGACTTTCCCCATCACTGCTCGGACCAGCTCATCCCTCAGGTGGAGGAGACCGGGAAATTTCTCAGCCTTCTGTTGCTGCTGAAGCCTGACCAGAGCCTGGAGGCTGTGGTAGGTCCGAGTGGAGATTCCCTTCACAACCTAAAGTAGGGGGCAGCTGAGGAGCCTGACATCGTCCTCCCGCAGCACCAAGTGGTGACACAAACCCTCGACAGCATTACCCGTACCTCAAGAGCAGCCTGCGAGCTCCAAGCCCTGCCCAAACCCCAAGGAAGCTGTCACTAGCCCTGACACCCATCGTTTCCCCAGCACAATGTGTCCCATGCCAACAGCCCACATTTGCAAAGCCCTCATCTGCTTTAGTAAATGACTGCTGAAGAGTAAATCTCAGCTATTTGGGGCAATTTCTAGGCTACAGGCTAAGTGCAGCATTTTCTCTTGGGTGGTATTTACAGCTCAAGCAGGTTTCGCGACCATGAATCTCGGTGGGCTCGTAGCAATGTAAAATGATGAGAAGTGAAGGGTGAAGCGGGGTGTACGCCTGTGGGTCTGGCTTTGGGCACCTCTGCTGCTTTTGACACCACCTCAGTGTTCCCAGATAACATGCTGGGGAAATGGGGGACATGCCGGGGCTCCAGCGTACGTGGAGTGGCCCCAGGAGTGCTCCTCAGAAACACTTCCAGGAAACAATCGCACGAGAAGTCATTCGGTCACTGCTTTGTCTTTGTGCCTTCGGGACCCAAAATGGAAATGCTGCCTTGCTCAGAAACGAGGGTCGGTGGAGCAACGTGGGTCCTGAGCACCCGTGCCCGCTGCCTGCCTGCTCGCTGCCCTTGCACCAAGCTCTGCAAGGTGCTAGGTGGTGGTGTTGCATTGAAGACTTGTAGGAGGTACTATTTAATATGCTTGGCATGAAAAAGACTTGGACAGTGAAAGTCCCCTTGAAATCCCCGTGAGAGGGGCTGCCGTGCCCTCAAACACCCTCCTTCCCTAGAAGAGAGGGAGCCCTGGGTAATTTAGCATATGAAAGGCTGCTTGTGAGAAAGATTTGCTGGAGAGATACTAATAACCAACCTCAGAGATGGGAGCATGGTGGTTTATTCCCTGTGCTGCTGTGCGATTCTGCCTCCATCTTGCCATGCGCCTCTCAGAGTGTGATTGCTCCAGATGGGGGATTTGTTTTTTTGGGGTGTGTGTGTTTTTTCTTTTTTTTTTTTTTTACTGCTGGTTAGTGTTTTGGTTGCTCCCTTCCCCCGCCCCCCCCAAAAAAAATCATCAATCCAGAGCAGTCTTTGTGTCCCTGCACGGGCTCAGCGCTGGCATTGCAAATCCTGGCGCTGAAAGGACAGACTTACCCTCTTGACCCCCATGCTCTCCAGCTTTTCCTCCAGCACTTCCTCCAGGACGGGGCGAAACTGCTTCAGGAGGTTCGGGTTTCTCTGCAGGGCTTCCAGCAGCCTCTGCTTCCCACCCAGGGTGGTCTCCTCCCTGTCTGGAGTAGAAGTGGGTGCTGGTACCAGTGCAGCGATGCACGGGCTGTGCCCTGGGGAGGGGGCTGGTGGGACCCTTCTCCTCTTTGAGGACATGGGTCCCACCAGTCCCAGAGCAAGCAACTGGTTGCTCTCAGCAGACTACCTCCCTCTACGAAGGGCCAACCCCCTCTAATTTGATTAATTCCTGCCCACAACTACTCCAAAATCCCACCCCACAGCCCAGCAGCCGCCTGGGACAGCTGAGAGGGGACCAGCGAGCTCGTCCCCTCTGCCCCCAGCCTACCACCTCATCACCGCCAGCTTCGCCCAGCACCCCCTCATCCTCACCACGCAACACCCCAAGCCAAATGCCAGCTTCATCCTGGTGCTCTCAGGATAGGGACGGTCCCAGCTCCGGTACCCACCTGATGACTCTTCATCAGCCACCACTTTGGTCACCTCCCGGGTCGCTGCAGGGAAGAAAGGAGCCTGTGAGGGTCAAGGAGGAGACGCGGCCCCCAGCGCAAAAGCAAGCGCTGACCACCACCTGGTTTTACTGTACGGAAAGTACGGACACACCTGTCCCTTTGGGGATCCCAGGCTGGCCCAGGTCTGGCACCAGCCCTTGGAGAACACCCCCAAGGGTGCTCGCCTGCCAAGGCCACCAGCCGGAGGATGTCAGCGGGCAGACGCCTGCCACCCCTCAGGGCTGGGGTCAGCGACGTACCCCTTGGGTATTTGCTAATAGCCATCCCTGGTTTATGGGCTTTTTTGTTTTCTGAACAGCAGCACCTGGGTGGGTCTGCGGCTGCGCCGCAGGCATTAGGGAGCTGAGAAGCCCCCACATTCTTTCCCTGGCACTTGATTATAGAAAACCCAGCCTGTAAAGAAGAAACCACAGCATGCCTCAGCTCCTTGTTTTTATGCAATTAACCACTGGCATCATTTTGGAGGAGGCAAGTTCATCCGTTTACTGTGGGCGCTTGATCGCAATCTCATTCCTTTGGGGGTAAGGCTACAATGCAAAACCCACCCAAGAGACAAGTTAGTTTAGTTTTGTGCCAGCGACCAGAGCTGTTGCAGCAGATAGCCAAGGGACTGGAAGGCGTCCGCTCCACGGCTTCGTGCGAGAGGACATATAGCCAGCTCCCTGGCGAGGTCTCCGTGGCACGCTTTTGTAGAGGAAGACAGAGAAGACATTGTGGTCTGAAGGGCTGTTAGCTATGAAAAATTTATCCAGACCCAAACTGATGCACTTTAAAAATGCCATCATTACCTTCAGGTTTGCTTGCAGAGAGCAGCTTGATCTGTAAAGATATAGACTGGGAATCATTCAAAGATCATTTCTTTGTCTATAATTACGGGTAATTTTTCCTCTCTCTCCAGAGTATTATTATTAAATGCATTCAAAAAAGGAGCAGAAAACAGCAAGAGCCTAGAGTGGGCACATACTTTCCCCAAGAGCTATTTCCCTTAAGCAGACCATACCTGTAAGGGGTCAGCTTAGGGGCTTTCCTTTCCATAACAGGACCACTAGCACATCGGATGACATTCTGTCATACCCCACGTGCTATTCATGCATCTAGGTAACAAGTAGAAGATAGTCCAAATTGTAATGCAAAGTGTTGCTCTGGCGATCTGCACCCCGGTGGGCATGGTTCATGCCGATGGTATTCATGCTTCGTGTTTAGGGAGTGCAAAAAAAGAGCCAAATGTAGGAAAGCATTATAAAATGGGCTTGAAATTAGGCTTAGTCTTAACCCAGCAAATATTTTAAGGCTGCTTAGAGTTAAACATCTGCTTAAACCCTCTTGATGAGCCAAGGCTGCTTATTTATTTATTTCATTTGCCGCCTTCTCCTGGGACGTCGTGACCTTGGGCCGCTCCCCGAGACGGGCGCTGAGGGCATCCATCTGCTGATGGACCTGGTCCGTAACTGCCCGCTGGTCCTGGGATGGGGTGGTACAGAGTGTCTTGTTCTCTTTCTTCAATTGAAAGAGGCAAAAAAGGAACAAGATGACTTGAACATGGCAAAAATGGGTTTGGAGCCACCTCCTCCCTTCACCAGCAAGGGCAGCTCTCTGGATTTTTATTCATTATTGAGCTGTCCTCCAAAGGGCAGATCTGGCCCTGCAGAAGATGTACGGCCAGCTTCAAAGCCCGCTGGCGGCAAGCTCACAGCTTCTCATCGGCCCTGATGGGACACGGCTTTGGTCGCTGCATTTACTTTATTCTTTCCCCTTGATAACATAACAACTACACTCTGTTGCCCTGGGCTTTGAAGTCCAGCCAAGGCTCATTTGAAGCGTCTAGCCCTGCTCCTTCCACCTACCGCTTGCTGGGCGGAGAGCTCATCCCTGGTTCTTCTGAAGAGACCTAACATCTCTGGGCTTTGAACCATAAAGGAAACAAGGCCTTTTTCTGAGCGAGGTGCCTGGGAGCTGCCAAGGGCATCTGGCACCTACCTGGACCTCCCGTGCCTGGTTCTCCCTCCGCAGGTCCTTCAGCGCCTGCCTCTGCTCTGCCCTCTGCCAGATGAAACACACAGGCATTCCCCTCCTCAGGTTGCGGGTCGGGGGGCTTCTTGTGGGCATGGGCACCCGACTGCATCTGTGCTCAGAGAAATTCAGCTTCCCTTTGGGTCCCGAGGGACAGCTGGCACTGTAGCGGTGGTGCCGCTCCCAACTCACTCCATGCCCAGAGGTACCGTGCACGGTAAAGCCTTCTTCAGATGTTTTTTAGATGTTGAGAAGGAGGCTGATGCACAGGCAAATAAATTTCTTTTGTTCATTTACGTGCTTTTACATATGGTGAGCTTCTGCAGTGCTCTGGTGAAGACGGGTTTCCCTGCAGCAAGCAGGGCTGACCTGGGACGGTGACATGCCCTCAGCACCCTCCAGGTCCCATTTCTGCTCTCGGACTGTCAGTGCTCCACACCAGCGGGAGCCCATCGCTACCTGAACCCGAGCTGAGATCAGATGTCCACAAAGCAGATGCCCACAGAGGTGCGTGGATGTGGGTCCACCTCCATCCACACGCGCCTCCTGGGATGCACAGCAGGAGTGAGGACATGGGTACCTGCTCACTGCTCACCTGCGCTGCCGTCCTCTGCCGCTCGCCCCGCGGCTCTGCCCGGCTTGGTGCCCGCCATCGTGCCTCCTCGTTGACATCGTCCCGCAGGGTCCCCAGGTTGGACACCAGCACCTCTCTGGCCTGGAGCTCCTGCAGTTTCTGGAGTGGGGAGAGGAAGGAGCTGTGTCCTACGGGAGGCTCCATTTTCCTCCTGGAGAGCCCAACCTTGGCCAGCCACTTCTTCCGTCCCCAAAATGTTTGCGTGCCCCAGGAGCAAAGAAATGAGGCCTCTTTGGGCGGTGAACCTGTGATGCCACCTGGACCAGGTGAAGCAGCAGGTTTGGACATCCCCTCGCCTGCTTTGAGGAGCACGCAGGGTGCTTGCTCACCCCCTCCATGGCAATGCTCCTGCTGGACACATCCTTGAACGCTGCAAGGAAGAGCTGCCTCAGGCCATCTATCTCTTCATGCAGCTTCGTCCTCTCCTCCTCCTTCCACCTTTCCAAATCTCTCCTGCCCTCCTCTTCTTGGTGGCGAGCTCTCTGCATTTCCTAAAGGGAGTGGAAAAATCAGGGTAGGAGACATTTTGGCTGCAGAGCAGAAGCACCAAGGGCCAGGGCTTCTGCCCTGGCACCAGTGGGATGAGCACCAACGCTCTCATTACACCCGTCGCTGCTCAGAGGCTGCCTGCACACCACGGGGAGGTCGAAGCAGCGCAGCTTCCCGGGCAGCCAAGCTTACACAGCCCTTATTTCCACGTGACATTTCCCACGGGAATTTTTGGGGGCAAAGTTTCCAAAGGAAGTAGCACGAGCCCCACCGTAAAATATTTGTCAGCGCCTTTTTCACCTGTGCTTTAAAAACACCCTGTGTTTCATTGCTTCTCCTCCCCCATTTTTTTTTCCAAAATGGGCAGCGGTGCCCTCGCCCTGTACCTGCTCCCTGCGCAGCTTCTCCACTTCCCTGCCCGCTTCCAGCTGCTGCTGTGTCTCCCGCAGTTTCGCCTTCAGCTCCTCCACCTCGTCCTCCATTTGCTCCACCTGCTTCATCTTCTGCCTCTCTGCAAAGCTCAGGGAAACAGAGACTCCGTGAGCAAGGGTGCAATCTGCCAGCTCCTACCGGGATTTTACTTTGGGTGGGGTGGAGAATCCTACTAAAGCATCGAGCACGGCCGCTGTAGGGTTTCAGGGTAGAGAAGCAGGTAGCTGAGCTGCAGGAAAAACCATGACAAATGTGGCCATGCGGCACCCTGCTTATTTCTTTATTACTATTATTAATTTTTTTTGTAAACTTGGGAGAGATTAGAGGCTTGCAGAGCAGCGTGGCTTTGCCCTGGGCTTGCTCTCTCCAGCAGCCAAAGTGCCCTGCTTGGACGTTTCAGGCTGCACCAGGGAAGGTGCCTCTGGAGCAAAGCTCGACCTGTTGCGTTGCGTCAGCCCTGGGCTGAGGTTCCAACCTGCCAGCAAACAGCGAAAGCAGCTTTTTTTTATCTGACAAGTTCAAGCGCTGGGTGCAGGTGAAACGCTGTAACCAGGCGCTGTGGCTCTGACGCAGCATATTACACCTGCGGCTTTCAAAGCATTTTGCAAAGGAGCATCAATTCCTCGCCAAAAAAGGGGCATGGAGAAGGTGGACTCCTCTCCCACTCTGGCAAAAGACTCTCCCGAACTCCCCAGCATAGCTCCATCCCCACGGTCCCGTGGAATCTTTGGGTGGAAAAGATCCTCAGGGAAACTGAGGCACAGAGATGAGCTGTAAACGCACACGCAGTCTCGTATTGGACTGCACGTCCTACCTGTGCTTGAGGGAAAGGCAGCAAGCAGAAAGCATTCAGTCAATATTCACAGAAACGCAGCAGAAGAAAGAAGTCACAAGAAGCTGTTTTCAACCTCCTGTGGTCACTCTGGTTTCCAGCATCTACACGCAATGGGGGAAAACCGGCCTGCGAAAGCGAAGGGAGAAATTGTCCCAGCGCTCACCCGCCTCGGTGGCCTCTGCGTGCCGGCGCTGCACGTGGGCTTGCAGGTAGGAGTCGTTCACGAAGGCTTTATCGCAGAGGTGGCACTGGAGAGGGGGGAAAAGTCAGCGGAGGGACTGGGATCTCCAGAAAGGGGCACTCCCCACGTCCCCCGGCAAGGCAGACAAAGCTTTGCTGCTTTAAAGCAAAAGGGGACACCTCAAGAGAGGGAGCTGTTGTGTCAGAGGCATGTAGATAGAGGGTATTAAGTTTCTTCTGTCTGAAGCCAAAGGAAAACCCCTTTAGAGGTCAGAAGGCAGAAGCCAAGACGGTGCAGGGATGCTGCTTGGGGCGGGGGGGGGGGGGGCGGGGAAATAAACGCTGCTTTGCCCCACCGAGTAA
>JAVKLA010000084.1:14670119-14706094 GCA_034782735.1 Sagittarius serpentarius
CCCCCCCCCCCCCCCCCCCCCCCCCCCCCCCCCCCCCCCCCCCCCCCCCCCCCCCCCCCCCCCCCCCCCAAATAAACGCTGCTTTCCCCAACAGAGTAATGCAATAAGGTGGCGAAATCATCAGTGAGCTCCTGCTTGTAACAGGGTCCTGGTTCTAGCCGTGGAGGGAGGGAGAGCTGCGCTTGTGGGGATGACTGGGCTGTACGAACCTAAATCACCTGGTCAGGGTGGCTTTTACTATCCAGGAGTAGGTGAGAGGTTTGATTTGGCGATGGGGAAGAAGCAGGAAAAAAGGCACAGCCAGCAGGCTTCCTGCTGAAAGGGTGGGAAAAGCTCGGGGGGCGGCGGCGGAGCAAAATCGCCACCAAATCCAGGAGCATCCAGAAATCTTTCACTGGTCTGGAGGATGCTTAAAGTCTCCCTGGCACGAGATATCCCCCCCGGGGATGCAGGGATCTCACGATATCTTCCCAGACACCCCCTACGGCCACCTCTCCTACACCCTGTGCAGCTCTGACTACCTGTAGCTGGCACCTCCTGAAAAAAAACGGGAGCTTCCCTCTGGGCTGGCAAGGACTTTGCAGTCTCCATGCAGGTGACGAACCAGCGCCAGGGAAAGCAGCAGGGCTGGCCAGCACCTTTTTTTTTCTGGGGCCAAGGTATAACCACGGCGGGCTACAAAGGCAGGACGCAGCAAAGAACATCCTGCACGGGGATGCGCCTTACGCCCCTTACACCTTCCCACCACGCACCTTGCGGTAGGTGCTGGGGCCAGCTTGCAGGAGGAGGTGCTGCATGGCAATCAGCTTCTTCCACCTCCTGCTCTCCTCCTTTGCCCCCCGGAGCTGCGCTGCCTGCTCCGCTGCCTGCTGCTGGGTGCAAGCCAGCTCGGCACGGGCAGCTTGCAGGCGCTGGGCGTGCACGGCCAGGTTGGTCCCCAGGCGCTCCTGGCAGTGCAGCAGGTACTCGATGCTCAGCTGGGCCATCCTAAGCACCTTCAGCAGGATGGGGTCCGCCGGCTGCCTGCAGTGGGGGCACCGCTCCCCGTCCAGGTTGCAGAAGGCGACGCCGGCGATGTGCTCCTGGAGCGCGGCCACGTCCACCTCCCGGGCCACCCGCTCCACGTCGATGGCGCTGAAGCGACGCCAGTCCACGCCGACCCGGCGGGGCTGGAAGCGGAAGGTGGGGATGTCCACAGGGATGGCGAGTCCTGGGGATGCCCCTAGCATCCCCGCAGCACCGGGCATGGGCTGGCGCAGTGGGTGGTAGAAGTCTCCTGCAGAAAAGCGCTGGAAGGCAGAAGGGATGCGTAAGGGAGGACCCCGCAGCCACCCTCTGACTCCACTGCAGCCCCCACTAGCCTGCACACGCTGCGGGCATCGGGGAGTGGGTCAGGGCTTACGGTACGTGGCAGCAAACAAAAAACCCCTTCCTTTTCCCTCCCCGTCCAGAACTGCTATCTACTGCTCTGCCAAATCCTGCGGAAAAAAAAAACCTCTGCCAGTTTGTTCGCCATCTGCTTTTGGTAAGGGAAACTTCTAGAAGTATCACATTGGAACTCTTTACAATAACTCATTCTGAATGAGCTTGTAAACCCCTCCTGAGTGTACCTGGTTTAGGGAAACCGAATTAGCTTGATTTGAAAACGGTACACGGTAAACGCCGGACACACTTTGATACCACAACAGTCTGCTGCCTTCCGCTGTGCCCTGCTCCGACCTAAACCTACATCGCTTCCAGAAGTGGCGTTTGCACATTTTCTTAACTGTGCTCTAAACAATAATTAAACAAATATAGTTAAAATACATAGGTTTGAAATCTGCGAAATAGACCTATATTGTTCTTAGTCTCTACCCAGGGATTTGCTGCTGCCCCACATTACGATTTCCCCTTTGCTACACCCACCTGCCACATGGAAGATGATACTTCATTTTTTAAAAACGCTCTTTGCTGAAAGGCCACTTACCCTATTTTTGGATGCAGACGGGGTTCCTGCACAGGCCAAGCGCCCCGGGACACGGAGGGGAGCAGCCAGAGCAGTGTTGTTGGTGTGTTGCCGGGTGTGCTGCGTACCGTGGTGACACAAGTCCCAGCCAGCTCACCGCCCTGCGCACGCCTGCGCCTCCCGCACAGCCTGCGGCTACTTCTGTGCTCGGCAGAGGAGGACAAACAGGGTCAGGAAACCCAGGGAGGCAGCGATTAACTGCGCGCACGGTGCAAGAAAGCCAAGCTTTCCTAGGCTCTCCTCTGCTAACTCGGAGGAAGAGGGGGCAGTGGTTATCGCTGCCTGTTTGCAGCAGAAAGAGTGCCAAAATCAGCTTTTTTGCCCTAATTTCAGCCCCTAAAATGTTGTTGGCAAGTGAGAGGCTCCGAGGCTCCCGCCTGCATCTCTCCAAGGCTCAGTCCCACCAGGCACAGGGGGTGATGGTGGCAGGGGCAGGGCAGAGCAAGGGGCTGCCAGGCTGAGCCAGCCCTGCATGCAGGATTTTCCGACTGAGAGCCTAGCAGAGACGCATTTTCTGGTGCCTGCACGTGTCCTGGGATAAAACAATCCTGTTCTTACCTTTTTTTTTGATGCTGGAGCAATTACAGGGTTTCCCAGGAGTTATATGGGGTTGCACAGGGTGGAGCCAGTTAATGCTGATACTGCAGCCAGTGATGTCTGCAAGCCTGTCAGCATTTTCCATCCACTGGGACCATTTTTCCACCCCTAACCCAGGGCGTCTGTTACCTTCACTGCCAGGGTTGCTTCATCTGCACGGCGCTTCTTGTGTCCCTGCAAGGCTGGTTTGCTCTCAGCCCAGCTCAGCAGCATTCAAACCTATTGCAAACTCTGCAAAGTCCTCTCTTGCTCTCAGAGACAGAGGATCTCCTGTCCTGCATAAGCCCCTTCACATGTCTATGTCTGTCTCTGCCTCTCTCTAGTCTGGTTAATCAGCTTGTCAAGCACCTAATTACCTTTTTGCCTGTGGTCCCATCTCCCACCTGGGCCTCTCCCTGTTGCATGTAAATACTAGAGGTCAATGACTGCTCTGAACCAGTCCGGATCGACCTGGGTGGCTCTTTTAAGCACTTTTCAGCTCTGCACCAATTTCACCTGACCCTCTTCTTTCTCACCCTTCTCTCTCTTACTCCCTTGCCTCCACAGGGCAGGAGGTGGGAAAGCCTTGATTCAGGGCAGCAGCAAACCTAGGAAGAGGTCACACGCTGCTGCAGCCAAGGCACCAAAGCCTCCGGGAACGGCTGTGGATCAGTGTGACGTTGTAGTTAACCATAAGTTTTCCTCTAGAGTTTGCTCATTTTTAAATCTTTTTTTGGTGCCTACCTAAACCCAGCAGATCAGCAAGCCCCTTCCCTTCCAGGCTCGTATGGCCAGCAAAGACCATTACTGTTGTTAGTGCTGCGATACGTACGCTGTTAGCAGCACTGCAATGTCCAACAACCCCATTCCTTGCATCAGACAAAGTGAAGTGCACGTATATATACATGCATACATATACACGGGTGTATATGCAGGTGTAAACACAGCGCTGCCTCATAGCTGCGTGTCACATAGACCTGTTGGGTAATGGTGCGTGATGCCTGCAGGTGAGGTTTTGTTGCATGACTTAACCACTGCTAAAGAGGAGGGGTTTGCAGGGACCACTAATTAAAAATCCCCTAACGACGGACTGCATACCCCAGGGGGTAGGCTGTATTGCATAACCTCGTTTAATATTAACAAGGTCTTCACGCACCAAAGCCGGCCACGTTTCACCTGCCCGTCAATGCTGATCTGCTGCTTGGCAGCATGGCTGCAACCGCCCCACCGCTGCTTCAGGCGGGCCTGTGGGTGCTGGAGCCTGCTGGGTTTTCCCCTCCATTTCTTACAAAATGCTATATATAAGGTCTCAGACAGGGCAACCACGGCTTCAGCGGGATGGTGGTACAGTAAAACCACTGCATTAGGCAACCAGGGAACCCAGCTCTGCAGATTTATTTCTTCTCTTCAGTTCTTGCTTGCTTTTGCCTAGGACGGGTCCTCAGCTGGTGTAGAGCAGTAAAAGCGTTTTGACTTCAACGCTGCAATGTAATGCAACGTCAGCTGATGCGATGGGAGCTGCTGGCAAAAGCCGCCTCTATCACCTACGCGGGAAGCGTTGGTATTCCTTCACCAGGACTGAGATTTTGCCCACTGGGTGAGGAGGACATTGGCCCCAGGGGCTGCAGGTCCATCGCAGGTAGTGCCACCCGGCAGAACACAGAGCTGAAGGGGGTCACCGGCACCATTTCCACTCCGCTGTCCAAAAACCAGCTCTGCCAAAGTGCTGGTAGAGCCGCGTCTCAGAAAGCACGATTGCCCTTCCATTTTCCAGGCTGGCAGACGGTGCATTTGCTGTCCCAGCTCACGGTTGCTGGGTCAGGCTGTTGCACGGTCCTTTCCTCTGCAATCCTCAGCCTTTGGCAGGGAAATCTCTCTCTGTTTCCTTCTCCTCCAGCCTTCCCCACTGCCACCCTGGGGCCCTTCTCACCTTCCTGATCTCCTCAAGGCTCCTTCACTCCCTGCAAAGTCTAAGGGTGCCCGAGCTGCCAGCATCCCTCTGCTCCCCTGCCCATCTGGGAGCCTGGAAACTTTGGCAGACGCCTTACCATGAAGCAGAGAGGTGTCAGGAGACCCAGACCCTGCTCATGACCTGCTCAAGCAGCTTCTCCACCTCCTCTGGACCCTTCCCAAAAGCAGCCATCACCTCCCTCCCTTTCTCAGCTTCTCTTCTAGCCAAAATGGGATCTCCTGGGACTCATGCCAAGCAGCGGCGGCTTGCTCAGGCAGCTGCAGGAGAAAGCCCTCATGCTTGCTGCCATCGGCCCTGCTTTGCTAAAAGTCCTGACAGTAAACAACAGGCAGGAGAGAAAAGTGAGACGAGGTCTGACCTCATCTGCAGAGGAGCCGCGACGTGACACAGCAGAGCCTCGGAAACGTTTCTTCCCTGAGCTCATCTGCAAAGGGAGCTCGAGCGGGTCAAGTCTCTGCCTGTCCCCCAGCCCTGTCCCTCGCTTCCACGGACACAGCCATTGCCCAGAGAGGCGAGCCACAGGGCAGAAAAAGGCAAATAACTCACTTGTTGCCAGAGACAGAAACCGAAGGGAAGGGACGAAGACGGGAGCGGAGCGATGAACGTGGGCGGCGAGAGGCGGCTGGGAGCAGCCGGGGGCTGTCCGAAGCCGTGTGGGAAACAGGGGAGGACTTTCTAGGCTGTAACCCTACGCTCCTCCCCTGCATCCCAGGGAAGTCAAAGTCATGGAGGGAAAGCACCTCCCGATGCCACAGGCGGGCAAAACCCACTGTAACGGAGCGGGGAGCAAAGCTAAACCAGTGTGGACGGCACCGGAGCGTGAAACTCACGGCCCCGGGGCTGAGCCATGATCGCTTCACCCCGGGAAAGGGAACGGCAAAATATTCCCCCACGCCACGTTGCTGCTCTCACAAGCCGCAGCGCTCGGCTTGGCACCGCCTGGCCTTATACTGGTGCAGCTCCCGCTGACTTTAGCAGTTACTGGGCGGGGGGGAACATGGGGCTGGAAGGAGACGCGAGCCCCGTGTCCGAACACGGCACAAAGCGCACATAAACCCTGTGTGCAGAGGGCTTTCTTCTCCCAATCAATCCTGCTGCAATTCCCAGCTTTTCTAGCAATTTCTAGATTGCAGCACGCTCATTAGCTGCTGCGTTTACAGAAGATAGCATTGTGCAGACAGCAAACATTCGATGACGGGCGACCGATCCGCCCCTGCCTTTCTGCTTCCAAGTCTAAAACAGATGTTCAGACAGACTCAGAAGAGACTTGCAAGCTGGGCTTCTTTTCAGGGGGTTGGGTGGAATGGCGTTACCCTGGGGAAAAAAGTGAATGCAAGAGGTTGCATTGCTCTCTGACAGAAAAAAAAAGTCACTGGGTTCCCTGTTGGGGTTAAATGGGGATTTTCACACAGCTGGACGAGGGTGACCAGAGCTGCGGCACCTCATTTCCAGGGTAGCTGAAGTCCGTTTATTTCAAAGGGATTTGGGAGCCTTGGAGGGCCATCCCTACCCTCTCTGGGTGCCTCAGCATCTCCTTTCCAGGGGGAGATGTGACTCTTTGCAGCCAGAACTGACTGCGGTGCAGCCCCTTCCTGGAAGGAGCCAAAGAGAAAAAGCGCAGGAGCACAAACATTTGAAAAATGGGACTCATTTTCCGGGGCGTGCAGGGGAAAGCAAGCTCAGAGGAGTGGCGGTTTATTAACCATTTTATTTTCACTTGCACTGGTAAGGTCCCTCTCAAAAACGTAGGGTGTAAAGTTCGTGTGAGAAAAAACATAAATTAATGAAGAGACAGTGGTTTGGGCTTCTCTTCATTAGCAATTACTGTCATCCAACCTCTGCTATACATTTGCCTTACGCTTGCCTCAGAGGCTTCGGCCCAGTCCAAAGCCTGTTGTGTTTGCGACTTTTCCGACATGGGTAGCTGCCAATAGTGGCAAGAGATGCAGAGATGAAATTCCTCCCAGGAGGCCATGCATCTCTTTAGGAACTTTTCCCTCGGAAAAGCTCGCTAGTAAGGCCTGTAAGTCTGTTTGATTCAGGAAGGTTTGGTTCATGAGCACCTATAAGGAAACAGAACCGAGGCAAATGTGTCCTTAGTGTCACTGGAGGCTACGTCTGATGGATACCCACCACCATTCTGCACGTGGTCCTTAGCATCCCAAGGGAGTAGGGAACGGTGGTTATGAAAAGGTCTGTCTTTCTCCTACAAAGCCAGCTACTGACACCAGTGGTGACTGTGTTTTGGCCCCAGGATGGGCAGGGCTGAAAGGATCATCCCCCTCCTCCTTATACGGTGTCATGCAGCGTCCCCAGAACGTGTGAAATCCCTCAGCTCCGCGTTTTGGATCAGGTCCTTGTACGTAGTG
This sequence comes from Sagittarius serpentarius, assembly GCA_034782735.1. NCBI lineage: Eukaryota > Metazoa > Chordata > Aves > Accipitriformes > Sagittariidae > Sagittarius > Sagittarius serpentarius. Next base: position 14,677,042 of record JAVKLA010000084.1, read on the forward strand.
GGGCAGTAGGCTTTGTACAGTTTTTCAGCCAGCGTGTTGCTGCCCGCGACCACGGCTTTCCGGTTGTGGTTCATGAAGTTCCACAAGTGCAGCGCGTAGGACTGGTTGAAACTGGGGCTTTTGTCCCACACCTTGTAGTACTGGCCCCAGGCTGGGTACGATATGGGGTAGAAACGCTGGGGATTGAGGAAGGAGATGTTCTGGCAGCTGTGGTCCTCAGTGCCTTTGAAATCTGTGAGATTGCAGATGGCTTTGAGCATCCTTGTCATTAAAAAGGGCCCCTGGTTCCCCCAGATGTTCCCATTGTACTTGAGGACAAAGTTCTCCATGCATTCCCAAATAAATTTGTGGTGGGCAGGGAAGCCAAAGATCCCATTACTGGAGAACTGCGACTTCTGCGCCGCTAGGAAGCTTTCCTCAGGGATGGGCCTGATGGAGATGACATCTGTGTCCATGTAGATGCCCCCATACTTCCAAATGAGCGCTAGTCTGCTGGCGTCGGAGCTGATGTGGACCCAGTTCTTCTCCTGCTCCGGGATTACCTGCAGAGTTGGAAAGGGGAGACAGTGATGCTGCCGGCAGAGAAGGGACCACATCCATCCATTGGATGCAAATGGCACCATAAAACTGCACCTGCACGCCTGCAAATGTCACTGACCGCCGCCTTCTCCTCCAGCTACTGAATTTTATTGGAATAAGATAAGGGGGCAGTGCAGAGCAATGCTTTGTTAATATAAATGAACGCAGACACATTATTTCCAGGGTGGAGCTCACAAGATCCCACCTTGGTTTTGCGTATTGCTATTACAAAAACTGAAACGTCTCCCGCATCTTATCTACTGTGGGCTCTGTCGGTGTGTGGCAGCATTAACAAGTGCTCAGATGACTCAGGCAGCACATTTTGTTCAACCAGCTTCTGTTGAGAAAGATTATTAAGCGATGTTTTATCAAAACATGTATGCAATCTATTTTTACCCATGTTCCGTTTGCCAAAAAATCCGATTCTCCAGAGAGGGGGGGAAACGCCAATCATGTGTTCAGTAAACGGATAGATGAATACACTGCAAAACGTGGCAAAAATGAATCTATTCCGACCCCCCCCCCAAAAAAAAAAAAATTATTAATTTCACATAGCCAGTCCTGCATTCCTCCATTTATTTTAAGCTTACTTCAGACCATTTTTTCCCTCTATTTATAACTATTTTCCTATTTCCCTGTTTTCCCCTCATTATAACGCTCACCTGGTTGTACCACTGGAGCAGAGGCGTCTCCTGGAAGACAGTTTCCATCTGGAGAGGAAAAATGAAGACATTCTTCATAGAAGACAAAAGCGAGAAGGCTGCATAGCTGGAGTTCAAGTCCAACACCGTGTCATTCGTAAGTCCCTTCATGAAGAGGATGATGGGCCGGTCCTGGTAAATCCTGGCGGCAGACTCCACGGAGCAGGACACCAGCGGAGGCGGCTCCAGGCGCTCCGTCGTCTCCAGAAAGATGATGCTTTTGCCGAGGTTCAAGACCTGCTCAGGTGTCAGGAAGTGCTTAGACATGGGCATATAGGAGAAGCAGCAGCTGGACAGCAGGGAGATCTCGTACAAAATGCCCACGACAAAGAAGCAGCAGAGGCATATCTGGATTTTCTTCAACATTCTTGCTTTCCCTGGGCCTTTGGGGTCGTGCCTCGGACACGGATGCTAAAGAGAGACAAGAGACAGCAAAAATGTATGCCAGTGTTGTTGCTTAGCAGGACTGGGAAATGGTAGGGCATGGCTTTGGACATGGCGTAGCATGAAGGCAGTTTGGTGAAGCTCGTGCCTTTTCCCCAAGGAGAAGCCTGGCGAGACGTCTCACGGTGGGGGTGAAGTGCTGGGGTCCCACCTCCTCACCCCTAGCCAGGCAGGGGGGACCAGGGGAGGTGTTGGGGAAGGGACGTGCAGCTATGTCTCATGGCACAGCTACGCAGTCATTGGGTGGACAGAGAGGGAAGGACCAAGGGAGAAAGCAGGGAGAGCAAGGTGAGAAGGATCACCTCGCCCCATGCCAAGGCAAGGACCCCCAAGCCCACCCCTGGGGCGGGCTGGTGTAGCAAACTGTTCCCAAGCACTGCAGCATCATGCCAACACGTGCTTGTCCGCAAGCAGGAGACGTCCAGGGGATCTCAGGAGCAAAATGTAGAATTTTGGCCGGTAGAATTAAGCGGCCAAGAGGGCTGTGAGTGCCAGCGAGGGGAAGGTCACGATTACAGGTTGGGATGTGTCAGCCAAATCTAAAACACTAGCAGGTAGGCACCAAAGTCTTTTTCCCAAGCTGGCCCTTCTGCTGACACTTCATCCCTGAAGGCCACGAGGGACTGGGGTCCTGCAGGGGTGGGGGCTGCAGAAGGACCAGAGAGAAGCAGATGTAAGGATAGAAAGCGAATGGTTTTGTACAAGCAAGGAACTAGGACCTACCTGGATTAGAGTTCTGACAAATCCACATTTCCAGCTTGGTTTTTTGCCATCATGGTGGCAATCAGGCTGCCTTAAAGCCCAGCTCCCTGGTGGAGACACCCAAACCGTCTGCAGCATGCAAAGGGATTTCTGAAGGCAGGAGATGATGCACAGGGGAAAACTGGCACTGCTGCTGGCTGATTCTCCGTCCCAGAAACGGTTTGGGGCCAGCGGTACCCACCTAAAAGGACAAAGAAGGGACAGGTTTTAGGTGAGACCCATCTCATGCCTACATCATCCTGGCCCCGCTCCTCATTCCCGGTTTCACCACAACGCAAGCCCGTACAGCACCAGGGATTTCCTACCGGTAAGAGGCAGGATTGAATCTTATCTGCATTGCACTGTTTGACAGGCTCGTGACGCAAGGAAATTCCCTCCTGAGATGCCACCTGATTGCCTCTGAGCAGCCCACATTTGCTCTGCAGAGATCATGAGCTAGGGTCCAACACAGGGGAGACACTTTGAATGACAACCCAATGTCCAAGTGACCCCTGGAAGTGTTTAAAGCTTGGTTAGTTACAGGGGATGGGAGGAAACACAGCTCTGTGTGCTCAGATAATTCGCGAGACACATTACCACGTCAGCCAGCCAGAATATAGACAAGTCCGCAGCGTAGCAAACCCCGTGGAAATTCCCCTGCAAGCGCTGAGCTGTGGCAGCTCCTGATCCATTTCTCAGAGCTAGACCTCGTCGAATTAAATATTAAAGCAATGACTCTTCCCATCAGTACAGCTTTCCGTGCTGCATAGCAGATTTTGTTGTTTCCCATTGCCACTGCACAGAGTTTCTCATTACACCCTGGGTTCCCACGACAGCGTGGGAGAAGGTGCCCGGGGTGAAGTGGGTGACAGTGCTATAGCCACCAGGCACCAGTGTGGCTGCGGGTACGACCTGCTGGGGAAAGCAGCCTGCAGAGGAGGAAATGCTGCTTTTTTATTATTTTTTTTTCCCATTGTTTCCCCGCATTCTCTCATCGCCCCAGCTCCCGGCAGAGGAGCCCCTGCTGTGAGAGGCAGCACACCGCGCCCAGGGCCTCCCTGCAGATAATCAAATTTGGACGGAAGACATGGGATGGAGAGCAAGTACAAGCGGTTTGGAAACAAGTGGTTGCCAAGCTTGCAAACCCAGCAGCCTGCGCTGCAGCGCACCGCAGCCCCAGCGCTGTCCAGGTGCAGCGTGACCGTCCGCTGCTGAGCCCGGCACGAGAGGGCTCAGGGAACACCAGCAGAAGCGAGACTAAAATGAACTACATGATTTGAACTGCAAGATATCCCTCCATGTTCCCCTCCTGCCTCTTTCTCAGGCGCATGCTTCTGACTTACTCCAGGAATTCCAAAATAAAACAGAAAGGAAAAGTTGCCCCCTAGCAGCTCCCTCACCAATCTCAGCTTGGCCAGATTTTCAGGCCTATTTTGGTTCCCCCCGCCCCTCGTCTCAGCTCCGACCTAAACCATGCCTGCTGCTGTTCCTGTGCTGCTGCTCCAGTGCAGCCCAGGCACTGGAGCTCCCTACCTCTGTTCCTTGCAGTTTTGAAATCTTGATGCCACTCTTGGCAATGCTCGCTTGAAGCAGAAAACCCAGGCTTTGCTTTGATTAGAAACGGGACCATTAGGACATTCCCATTACCGGATTAATATTTCTTCTTCGATGGCCTAAAGATCCGGTGTCTCAGGTCTTTATGAGCAGCCTAGCAAAGCCGTGCTTGCAATAGTCGTTCAAATTTAAAATAGTCCGGGAGGCATTTTATTTGCAAATGGTGGGGAGAGAATAAGTAGACGCTCCAACAGATACCGGCTCTGTGTACGACATTGTGAAGAGAAATGCGAATCTTCATCGTCTCATTCTGGGAAATTGTTTTGCTTGGTTGGTTTTCCAAAACCCCTATGTGGCGAGTTATGAATTCTCATCACATTTGACCTGGAGGCTGCTGTTATCAAAATGTTCACTTCCCTGCTCAAGTTAAAAGGACTGCAGAACCAAATGTTAAAAATAAATCCCAGCCATTGAATAGATTACCCTGCTGAGTGGGTTGCTTTTCTGGATGCAGCAGACGGCATGCTGGCTTGATGGCCCATCTTGTAAAGATATTTCTTTTCTCGGGGCAATTTCAGTATTTCAAGTGCGGGATGAAAACGGGTGGGAGGCTACAAGAGAGATTACTACGAAAGCCAGCGCACTACAGCACTGTTACTGCTGCGTGATAATTCCTCCGAGGTGTCCATGAGACACGTGCGGCGGGAAGGTACGGCAGGATTTTTTCAGTAAATGCCACCGAAGGGAGTAAAGCAGCTTGCCGGGGCGCTGGCAGCCATGCACACCCCCCGCACATCACAGCCTGACCCCACAAACACTGGGGTCCTGGTCCTTTGGTCTGGGCTCGTGGCAGCCTGGCCCAAGGGGTCCCCTCCCAGGGCAGCTCACGGGCCACAACCAGCCCCACGGGGACTCGGGACACGGGTTCAGTTTGCCTGGGGACTAAGTCTTCCCCTCATTTGCTGCAAGGATTTAAAAAAAAAAAAAAAAAAAAAAATCACAGCACCTGCAGCTTTCAGTTTGCACAGCCCTTTAGTTCAAATCTGATTTGAGTTTTAGACTGTCTGAAGAGAGTCACCTGCATTACAAATTACAGTTAATTCACCACAGGTGAATAATACACATACCACAGTCCTCTGGCCATGCCAAACTCTGCTGTCGCTGAATCCTCATTCCCATGGCTCCTGGGCATCCCTCGGGATTCAAAAGAGCGACTCCCACCCTCTTGTCTGTCCCCAGCGCTGTGGCTTTCCTCTGAGAACCAGTGGGTTTTGCATTGGGGTCTGCACCCATCCAGCTGGGTGACTGTCCTTATTTCTCCCGGCAGGGAATAACCCCACGGCACTCCCTGTCTGTAACACACACAGCATCGCTTGAACCTACACCGGTTTGTTTTCACGTCTTTACGGAATCTGCTCGAGTAAATTACAGCTACAATCAAGTCAGCGCACGTGTGTGCACTTCAAAGCCAACTTCCTTACAGATTTAACACCAAGAACATTTGGAAACCTCTTTCAAATGGAAAACCCGGAGAAGAATGTATCATATTCTTTGCAGACCCTAATTAACGCAGCCGTTCCGACCTCCAGCAACGCATGCAAACGAAGGGGCTTCTTCCTGCACGGCTTCTCACCGGCTTTCTGATTCTACAACCCGACATGTTTAGAGAGAAAGCAAAACTCACCTCTTGGCTGCAAAAAGCAGGCAAAGCGCGCAGTCTGTTGGGAAGCAAAGCCAAGCTGAACCACGCTGGAAGGTACCCACAGCCGGTGGCGAGCCCTTGGCCTGTGCCAGAGGAGCTGCACTGCCTCGCCACTATCTTCTGCCCTGCTGGGGCTTGGAGCAGCCTCATGGCTTGCTCTCCACCAGCACTGGTGTTTGCATTCCTGGTGCGCTGAGATAAGGCTGAACAAGGAGCGAGGGCTGTGTTTTCAAAGGTGCAGGCACACAGGAGCACCCAGTGGGACGTCCTTCAGGCAGCCAAATGTGAGCCCCACCGCCCTCTGAAGGGTCACAAGAGATGGGTGGGCCTGAGCGAAGTGGGTGCCAAAAGGCAGACCATTTGCACCTTTTGGGGGTGGTTTGCAACATATTAAGCCTTATCCCTTCGCATCCAGACCTGTGCTTATGGAGGCTACTCTACCATTCTTTGCCCTATAGCGAAGAACTGCTGTGCTGGAGTGGCATTGATGCTCTGAATACTTTCAAGGAAGGCAACGACAGGGCCTCCTGCACAAACAGGTCCCAAATAACACCACACATCCTGAACTGGCTGCCTGACAAGCTCAGATGCCTGCCCAGCTCCCCGTCAGAGACCAGGCAGGCGGGGAGGTTTGCTGATCCATCAGAGCCTCTGCTTGTCCCTACAGCCTGTCCCCAGGAGGATGCCTTGAGGGGTACAGGGGCACCATCAGGTGCCCCCAGGATTGAGATGACCCACCTCAGGTTAGAGGGATCCCCCAGAGCCTTTCTGGCCCCGGGGTCTAAGGGGTATGAACTTCAGTGGCCATCCTGCGCTGGGACAGCAGAATTTGTAAGGGAGAGGTGGAGCTGCAGTGGCAAAGCAAGCTCCCCAGCACATCCCTCCTGCAACCCTGACCTGTGCTGGACCAGTGCCGCCCAGCCCGTGTGAGGAGACCAGAGCATCCCGCTGGGATGCAGCCCCTGGCTCCCAGTCACCCACAGCCAATCGGGCTCTTTGCAGCTCCCCTCCCTGTTCTTTTTCCCCTTCTCCTCCTGATTTTTGGCAAGGCTATATAGCCAGGGCGGGTACCCCAGCAGGGCTGGAAGCTTTGTCCAGCCAACAAGTGCTGGGCCCCACACGTTGTGCACATGCAAGCATGGCAAAACCCACTCCTTTACCGCTCAGAAAACCACCTCTCTCCACCACCAGCAACCACGCAAAATTTACGAGCCACCAAAAACCGCTCAGCTCATCCCCTTCAACAGCTTGTGATGGCAGCAAAAAGCCAGCCTGCCTGCTCTTAAAAATCAGTCACCGAACACCCCAGGGCGTGCCCGTTTCCTCCTGGCCAGCTCAGGGGCACCCCACCTCACCCCACCGCAGGGTGCAAAGGGCCTGCCCCCGGCTTTGTTTGCGCTCCCGTGTGCGTGTTTCCTGCTGGCAGAGGATGCAAGAGCGGCTAACGTTGCCATAGCCAGGCAGAGCAAACAGTCCCCATGGAAAGCGATCGAGATAATCAGGGCTTAATCAGCAGATAGCCTCCTGGGCAAAACCACCAGGAGGGCTCCAATTCCAAAAAAGTCTCTCGGGCGATGACATAGGCGAGGAGCCCCCCGTGCCCTGACAAACCTCTCTGCGAGGAACCCTCTCCTTCGGCAAACGCTCGCTCAGGTCCATCGTTGCAGTCTGACCTGCAAGGAAATAGGACGGCCAGTATCCAGCTCCAAAGCTGGCAGCTCCTCCAGGGATGAACACATCCATCCATCCATCCATCCATCCATCCATCCATCCATCCATCCCTTCCCAGTGCACATACGTAGCGTCTGCTGAGCTTAGAGGATGCATTAATACAGGGGCATGCACGGGAGCGGATGGCAGCTGTTATTAAAAGTTGCAGCCCAGGTTTTATCTTGCACAACGTGAAAGCATCCCCCTCCTGCACCAGCTCCCCCCATTGCCTTGACGTGCTATTGAGACCCTTGCCTTGGAGTTAGGAGGGGAATTTCCTATGCAACACACTCCTGCAGAAGGGGCAGTGTAAAGTTATAGCCTGGAGCAACCTGTATCACCAGCATATAGGGGAAATGATGAAACTGTGAGCCAAGATGCACAGGCTCAACGTGCAGCAGGAGGGGGTGTGCATGCACACAGGCTGCCCACAGCCCTGGCTGCCTGGTGGGAGCATTTGGGAAAGCACTTTAAGGCAGAAATGGGGTTATTTGTCTTAGGGGATTCTTCTGTCTACCCCTGCACCTCTACAGGCAGAGCCCCAGGATCTGGCTAGGCTCCGATCTCCCAAATGAGCACCTTTGCCTCAGAAACGTGCTTTTAAGGGCTGGACTCATCCTGTCTCTTCATATGTCCCACAAACGGAGGCAAACCTCTTTGTAGCCTCTCAGCCCCCCACCTGGATGCTGCGAGCTGCCAGAATCTCACCAGGTCCCTGCTCCGTGGTGCGACGGGCCAGGTGCCACTGCCATGGCCTCACCTGTGCCCTGCCAACCCAGCACGCGAGTTTGGGTCCCCAAAAGCCTGCTGGAAAGGGAGCAGAGAGAATGACAAGTGGGCTCACACACACCAATGAGCCCGGTCTGCATGGAGCTGGGGGCTGTGCTGGTGGATGGGGCGCTGCCGAGTTACTTGGACTGAGACTGCTGCGTGCTTCACACCCCCCCAAAAACCATTAAATACGGGGAGTAGCCAAAATCCTGGTGCTGCTCTGCATTGCCTTCTACAAGAGCCTGTTTTCTGCTTCGCTGTGTGTGGGGCCCAGAAAAACGGGAGCCTGCAGGCAGGGTCTGTGCCGGGTCCCCCTGCATCCCCAGGGGCTTGGTGGCATGGCCAAGGGAGGCAAAAATCACACCCTGTGTCACATAAGCAGCCTGCAGCAGACTCCAGCTCCCGGCAAGGTGACTAGTGACAAAGTCACGCTTTCCCTTCACCTCTCTGCGCTGCTGCACGTCCAGCAAGTGCAGAGCAACATTTCAGCCTGGAACACCACGGGAGACTCAACCACGGTTATAGGGAAGGTATTGCACCGGCTTTGGCCCGTGCTCTGCCCTCTCAGGTTTGGTTCACACGCAGTGCTGGCCGCTTCTAGTGGCACATTCAGTGTCTTGGGCTGCAGATGTTCAACTGTTTTGCCTGGTGTTCTGCAGCAAGGACAGTGCTTAGTGGGACAGCCTGGCTTTCTGCTCTAGAGCCCACCCAAGCCTCCATCTTCCCCATAGCAGAGACCCTGTGGAGATTTCTCTCCATCCTGCATAACCTTAGAGACAGTAATCCTACAAAATCACCTTTGCTCCACTCAGAGATGAGGTTTGTTTTATTCCTGAGCTTGGGAATCTGCTTCAGTTTTGCTCCATGGAAGGATGACCATCTCTGCTCTGGAGATCTCCTCCAAAAATGAAGGTGCATCGATGTGGCTGCTCGAGGATGCTCCAGCAATGGCTGAGCACTGCTCTCCATGAGCCCAACCAGCTGCTGGTCTGGATTTGGCCCCAGTAACTTTCAAAAGGATGATTACTCGCCCGTTGAGAAGAGAAGCCAGGGCCTGAAGGCAAGAATTCCATGCAGGCACTGGCGTTCCCCTAGCAGCATAACACATTACAATATTTCCGTACATACTCTCAGCATCACCCAAAACAGGTTATTAAATAATATTAAACAATACCTTCTTTTCTAAACCTTACCAAAGGTCTGCTCGGGTCTGTGCCTGTGACCACTGCCAAGCACAGGGGTTAGGTAAGTTCCTCGGGGCTTGTCACCCACTCATGCTTCCCGTGTCTCCCTTCTGAAACACAGACACTTGTCCCAAATGAGCCAACTGATGCCGTTGTTTGCTGAAGTAGCTCCAAAGACCTCTTTCTAGAAAGTTTCAGCCCATCTGACAACCATCTCGGGAAGTTACAGCAATTCAACTTGGGTGCCCGTCGTTCAGGGGCTGCAGTCGGTGCCCGGTGCACAGCCCAGCTTTTCACCATCACCTTTCACCGTTTCACTCTGCACTTCCCAGAAAAGTCTGTCTCAGCCTTCCCTAGAAACTCTTAACTAGGGAGAGACAGCAACTAGACCACCTTCACCTCCTCTGTTCTGGGCTGAGTGAATGCAGCTCCCTCGACCTCTCCTTGCACATCCTCCATAACCTTCCCGGTGGCCCTCCATAACCTTCCCGGTGGCCCTCCACCACTACACCCTCTCTGGTATTCCAATGTCTTTCTTATACTGGGGGCCCAAAGCTGGACACAGTGGCCAGCTATGGCCTCCTAGGTGCCAAGACAAGGGGAGTAAACCCTTCCTCACCCCACGGTGCTCAGTTTTGAGTAAGACCTCTGGAAGACCAGTCTGAATGTTCACAAACAGGGGCAGAAACGTGCCTGGATTTGCTCCCTTCATACACTAATCCCTTTAGGCATCCTACTTGTTGTTGTTAACTGCCAGCATATGTATCTTTCGCTATTTACTGAAAGATTGCATCTCTCTTAGAGTTATGTTGATATGGTAGAAAACTCATTTGCTCCTTTTGAGCAATAGAGAAGTTATGAAATAATGCTTTCTTAGTTATTTTACTAAAAATCAATAGCTGTCACTTGGGAAACAGTAAACCACTTATACCTTACATGCATACGGACAGAAAAAAAGTGAAGCTCGTATCACTTTGTTATAAACAGAGGGACTGGGACTTCCATCTCTCAAAGGCGAGCTTGTCAGCCAATTCAGAGGAAGGCAGGGCCATAGCCACTAATGCACAGAGGAAAAAATATCAGAGGAAAGAATGCAAGGAGCGGAATGGTGCCAGATTGCAAGCAATTATAAAGCAATATGTTTGTGCTTAAAGGTTTCCATATTTATATTTCTAACACTTGCAATGTCCATACAGCTTTAGAGATAAAGCAAGTGTAACGACTAAAAAGGCAGCCACCATGTCTGCAACATGAGAAGAGTTTACTTTTATATGCCTAATTTTACTCCCAGCTTTTTGCAACTTCCCAGCTTGTGATAGCATCACTGCCTGCGAACACATGTGCATTATTATAGCCTTCCTCTGCTTTAATTTAGTCAGCCTTTGTGATATTAATTTATACACCGTCATATCAGGACCTTGGGGGACTAACTGATTTTAAGTGTTTTCTGCACTGGACAGTCTTCATTTTTTTACGAGGGGTTGTTAACTGAAAACCTGACATTGTTGGTACAATATATGGGGAGGTGGTTTAGTTGGGGGTGCTTCTAAATCTGCCTTTACACCACAAAGGTTTTTTGTGCTCGTATATCAGAGGGCAAACACCATTAGACCGTAGGGGCCTCACTTGGCAAAAACACTTTCTAAAAATCTCCTCCCTTTAGACACAGCTCTGTCTCCTCTGACCGGAGCCAGTGTAAACTACAAGTTTACATGCTACAGATTATATTTCAGCCACTGAGATTCAGGCTGTGTCAATCCTGCAGTCCCTGCAAGGCAAAAACTCCCACCGCCCAGAGCCCGTCAGCAATTTGCAGGCTGCGAGCATGTGTCCAGAGCAAATCCACCCGGGTCCTACCCACTGCTGCAAGCCTGGCTTGACTGGACCAGCCCCTAAAGAAGAGAAACGCTGGAGAATGGTAAAACTCCCGACAAGTTGCTTTGCCTCTAAGAAAAGGGTTTTTTATAACACGACAAACGTTTGTAAATGCCCTGCTAGCGCAGGGCCCCGAGCAGGCTGATCCGCCCCACCTTGATCCCTGCCCTCCCCGTCCTCGGCTCCAACGGGACACCGCAGCTGACGCCGCCGTCCCCTGAGTAACAGCAGAAGGCAAACGCTGCCTGCGCCACAGGGCGAGCAGGCATGCCCGATCCCACCGCTGCCACTGGGAGAAGGTGGATCCAAACACACAGCGGGGCCAGGAGCTGGGCGCTGAGCAGGGGTGGATGCACGCCTGGAGTAAGCGCATTAGAAAAATCTACAGGAAAACGTCCATCAGAAAATCATGCTTGATTTTATTACCATTTTGTGGACAGGCAGCAACAAGAGCTTTCTATATTCATGAATTCATCAGATTCATATTTCAAAAATAATGAATGTTGTTGTTATTATTATTATTGGAATGAATTTCTCTGTTATGTACTGAGTGATTGTAACTACTTACTGCCTCCAGCACAGCAACCACCTAAAGAATAATACAAGCAAGTAATATTTCTATAGTGGTTGCTACAGGGATGTGTTAGGTTTTTTTAAGTGAGAAAGGTATTAACCAGAACAACAGCAACAATCATAACAGGAATAAAGTCATTACAAGGTTGTGTATAACACTACCAGGTTTTTTTCAGGTAAATTTAGTTTGGGGCACATGACTCGCGCTTCTGTGAGATTTTTCTTCATTTCTTGGAGCTCTGCCTCTAACAGCAGCTTCACACTTCCCGCCTGCTCTATCCCATGTGCAGAGGAAGGAAAGCAAAACAAATCTCAGCACGATGACGTCCTGATCCAAAGACTGCGAAGGAGGATGATGAGGCTGCTTGCTTCAACCCCCTTATCGACACCGATGAGCCCATTTGTCCCCATGGCCCACGTGTGCCTCGGTGGCTCACGTACTTTGGAGGTGGGGCTTTCCCTGCTTGCGGGCACCTTCAGTACCGTAGCTTTTGTTCTCACAGTCTCATCCATAAAATGCTGTGCGTTGACAAAAAGCAGAGGAGATGAACCGACTGACCATGAATTACGCACTCGCAAGCTAAATCTAGATAACTGGTGGACAGAGCGGATCAGCTGTGATAGATGGCTTTCCTCCAGCTATCCGACAGCCTGGGGAGCGGAAAAAAGGCAGAAGGAGCTGCCGCCGAGCTGCCTGGGAGGCACTCCAGCAACTACGCTAGCATGGACTGGTCTGCCCTGCCATCACGGAAAGGTTTATGGTGGAAGTAATGAGTCCCTCTTCACCCTAGTTATTTCCTCCCCGTGACGATCAGCAAGTCCCCTCACTGCCTCTGTCGGGCTCCATCCTGACCTCCCTTTTCGCATGATCAACAGAGCTGCCGTGGCATTGTAATACAGAAAATTAGCAAAACACAAGACTTTCCAAGAGGCCCAGTCTGCATATTTTGACGTGAGCCCGGTAGGATGGATTCAAAGAAGACGGGATCCCACCATGCCAAAACACAACATTTGGTTGAGCACCTGCCGAAACAAAAATTAGCAAGCTGCTGGGAAGGCTGCATTTTCCAGTTTTTTTGATTGTGGTGGGTTTTTTTTTTGTTTTGGTTTGTTTTTTTAGGCATGCACGATGGCAAAGAAGATCACCGCGAGCATCTTCAGCTCCCCAGCCTATGTGAGCAAGTACCTGTTGATAGCCGGGTCAGCTGGAGAGAACATTTATTACAAAGGCTAGGCAAAATGTAAACTTATGGCCCCAACGTGATGGCAGGCTGCTCTGCTGCCACACTATAATAAGCTCAGCATACCCCTATCCAGAATTCAGGATTTTCCCCGCAATGATCTGGAATAATTCTGCAATTATACGGACCCTTGGTCTATTGCAACAGAGTGGAGGAACCAGTCGCTTCCATGTTACCCTCATTTCAGTCATGCCATGTCATTATCTGATGAGAAAAATTAGAATTATGTTTTGGTGGCTAAAATTCATAGGGAACTTACCCTCATTAACCCTGCTGACCACTTGTGCGTCCATAGCGTCAGAGACGGCACGACGCCTTCTCATGAGCAACACTCTGCACTGGCGTGTTTAGAGGAGGACCTCTTCTCTCCCCAGGGCAAGAATAACTTTTGCAGTTACTTGGGAGTTGCAGAGGTGTCTCTGAGCCATGAAGATCTACCCTGGGTGGACAATTTGCTGCCACCCCTTCTTGCCTTCTGGCCCCACTTTTTGGAAATTTGTGCTCATATGAGGGACAGATAGGCTCCAGATCTTAAAGAGGGCTTATAAGAAAGATGGGAACAGACTTTTTAATACTGATAGGACAAGGGGTAATGGTTTCAAATCGGAAGAGGGTAGATTCAGACTAGATATAAGGAAGAAATTTCTTTGATGAGGGTGGTGAAACACCGGCAGAGGTTGCCCAGAGAGGTGGTAGATGCCCCATCCCTGGAAACATTCCAGGTCAGGCTGGACGGGGCAGGTTGGACGGGGCTCTGAGCAACCTGATCTAGTTGCAAATGTCCCTGCTCGTGGCAGGAGGGTTGGCCTAGAGGACCTTTAAAGGTCCCTTCCAACCCAAACCATGCTATGATTCTCTGATCTCCAGAGTAGGGAGCATGGATGGAGAGATGACAGGGATGGACAAAAACGTCAGGACAGCAGAAAGGTACGTCTTCAAAGCGAGGGGAAGGCTAGAGCCAGACTGAGCGTGACCGCGCACACATAAGGGAAAAAGAAAATCATTGAAAGGCTCCTTAGTGAAACGTATAAATGTAGGCAGAAAGGAGGACATCCAGCCAGCAAAAGCAGGACCAGGCCAAAGGGTAATCAAAGCATTCCCTCCAAATTAAACAGATAACTAGTTTTTTTACGGTAAAGGTGATGTGGATTAGGGAGTGAAGGCAGACAGTTACCTGGAATAAGAAGTGGGGAATGAAAGCAGCCACATCTGCAGTGAAAGCAGGACCGTCGAGGGGACCTGGATGACTCCTGAGGGGGTGGGGAAACCTCCACTCTGTTTGGGGAGAAGCAGCGAATGGTGTGCAGAGGGGAGAGCAGAGATTTCTAATGAGTTTTGCGGGTCAAATGGCACTGATTGAGCCCCCACAAGCAAACGGATTATAAGGAAAGTAAGGGAAGACAAGTAAAATGACAAGCATGAGCTAGCCAGCTATGGATGTGTTAACCCGTTTTTTAGTTATACATGAGATTGTAGGACAAATTCTGAAGGAAACATTAATTAAAGGCACTGAGAAAAATGAGATAAAGTGTAACATAGGTTTACCAAAGGCAGTTTGTGCCAGACTGTGCTGACATCTTCCTTTGATAAGATAATTGGTTTTCCAGACAAGGGAAATTTGGTAGATCTAATCTATCTAGAGTTCAATAAAGCATTTGATATGGTGCCGCATGGGAAATTATTAGTGAAGCTTGAGAAAAAGAGAATTAGCAGAAGAAATCTGAAGTGGAGACTGGTGCAGAGACAGCAGCAGGATTGTCACGGGGGAAACTGGACCAGCGAGAGGTTGCTGGTGGGTATCCCAAAACCCTGTCTTGAGACTGATCCTGGTAAAGGCCCTCCGTCTCTAAGGCTGGGAGCAAACTGGTGAAGTTTGCTTGCTTACTTGGATTTTCTGCAGCGGGACTCACGTGCGCTCGGAGCTCACGACCTTGAACACTATGGATGGGAGCATTGCTGCAGACTTTGTAGGGATGCACCTGCACCATGAGATGGCAATATTGTTCCACCAAAGAGCATCCCTCTCCTCATCTTCCAGCTCTAGTTTTCACTGTCTGGACATATTTCAGTATGTAGTCCAAGAAATATCAGTGATTGCAACTGCGAAACGACGATGGTGGAAGCTAAATCAGTCACTGCATGGCTCAAGCAATGTGGCTCTGGACAATCAGCCTTCGTGTCTTGAGACCGAAAAAGCGCAGGTGACAGGGGAAGGCAACATGTTTAAATACGCCAAATGAGAAACAAGGCATCGCTGTCTTCACTGGAGATCCAGTCCAAATAACCTTTCCCGGTGTACAAAAAAAAACCCCAAAACCAAGCAATGTTGCTCAGGGTAAGTGTGAACGCGTACGCATGTGTGCATGGCAGAGAAAGAAGGAGAGGAGGAGACAATTTTATATAGAAATAAAATCTGCTTATCCCTTCCCTGTAATTTTAGCTTAAATTACACCCAAATGCCATCTGATCAATTCAGCTGAAATGAGCCCTTAATCCTAATAAGTCTTGATCACCTTTTTAAACCTCGCAAAACAGCAGGGAATGTGTTTGCATTAAGTATTAACACCTTGATTCAAATCTCTTTGGCATCTATCTAACTTACATAAGCATAAAATGCTCCCATTAATATCAAAGAAGAGTTTTGAGAGGGCCAAAGAAATGCTTTGGGCCACTTTTTCTCCCTACACATCATGTCTGACCACTCCAGCTCCTTCCTCGAATGGGAAGGTATGGAAGGTACATTAAATCTTTATGAATTCACCAGTTAAGGCAGCAATGGGCTGCTCTGCCTGGGCTGAGCTAAATACACCCCATTCGGGCCCTTTCTGTGTACTAGAGATGTTTTATTCCGGTGTAAAGCAGAGAAGATCAACCAAACAAGAGGCTTCTGAAGACACCTAAGAAGAAATTAGCTGATGCTGAGTTTCACCTGTGCTGCAACAGATTTAGCCAAGGGGAGGACTTAGGATTTTCTTTAATTCTTTGAAAAAAGCTCAGAGCTCATTATTCCTCAAACCTAGAACAATTTTGTCAGTTTTAATAAGTCTTCAGGGGGACTTTTAAATATTGAATTTGCCAAAGGATCCTGTTTCAGAGAAGTGTGGGCCTTAGCAGTCTACTGTAACCTTCCATTCAATCATTAGCCATTACGGTGCCTCCTGAATGTTGAAATTCATGCATTATTATGGCTACTTTCTAGATATCTTACCTTTTTTTAGTACTGGTGCAATTGCTGCTTTGCCAGTGGTAGCCTACACAAATTGTTTCCTTCTCCCTCTCATTTTACAGCTACCCAGGAATTTCTTTAGGTCATCTATTACTTACTAAATTATGGGCTAGAGTTGTAAGAGAGGAAGGGCTGATAGGCAGAATCTCTTTTTATAGTAGTCTTGCACAAGCCTGGCCCCAGCTGCTCCAAATTAGTGTGGGCCCAGTGGTGTAAATCAAGATGTATTCTTCTGAATGCAGCTGTGATTATCTTTCCCAGCTGAGTGTTTGGGGGGAGGGGTGGGGTGGGGGGCCTTTTTCTGGTAACCTGCTCATCACCCTTTGGGCTCACCAGTTGACCTGGTGTTGAGAGTGCTTGTGGTGTGTGAGCTTCCCTGGCCCTGCTGGGAGAGGAAAGGAGTGGGGGAATCCTGAAGGTGGTAGCATTTCCATTGCTAACCAAGAGCAAATTTACTGTCAGCAGCCATGAGAGCATCTGGAAAAAAAAGGATGGTGCCGGAGGTGCCCCCACGGAGATGGGGTCAGCCGTACCAGGGAAGGTGATGGGGGGCACCAAGTGTGCCCTTGCAAGTGGGCGTGAGGATGGGGATGAAATGAGCAGTGCAAAGCTGCCTGTACTGGGAAATAAAGCAGTGAGAAGAGAATGGAAGTTGTCGTTGCAGCCTGCTTTGCAGCTCAGTGCTTGAAGGTGTAGGTCAGCTGGGTGGGAGACCACGCTCAGGTCTCCAGCCCAGCTCTCTTCTGGGAAGACTGAATATAACCCATAGGGAGCGCGTGTTACCGTGCGTGTTCACCTCCAAAGCAGGGTGGAGGTAAAACTTTTGCAGGATCTCAGTTTCTAAGGGATACAAGGAAATGGGGCTCCCCTCCTGGGAGCCACCCGAAAGGCCACACCGATCTCACACCGTTGAGCAATGTGAGTCTGAGTAGTTGGTCTCCACCTTCTACACATTCTCCTGTAGGACCAAACACTGGCTTTGTAAATCCTTTGGAGCTCCATCCTACGGCACCTCCTTACACCCGGAGCACTGTGTAGATCCTGAACGTGGACTTTGCAGATATCCTTCCTCTTGTTAGCGTTTTCCTTACTGGAGCCCTGCAACGACTGGACAGATGAAGAGCTTCCCTCCCACTTAGCTATAAATAGAAGGATCAAGGTCTTGACCTCTGGAAACTCAGGGTGACCCCATCATTGTGCAGCCATGCCCAAAACACTGTATTAAACTGCCAGGGAACATAAATCTGGGAGGAAATAACGAAGACCCCTAGGGCCACCGTTCTCCATAGTTGTCTTGTTAACATGATCTAGGAAAGACAGGGGGCCCTTAAAAAAAAAAAAGCAGACATAATAAGTGACTCATCAAAGTCAGGGAGAGACAGAATAGTGTCAAGGAGGTGCTACAGCACTGGATGAAGTATTGCAGAGCATTGCACTCACAACCGAGCACCACTGGGTGCCCCCCCGCCAAGGGGACTTGGGGGCAGTCATCCCTCCAAAACTTCAGTGACTTTCATGGCCCGTCCAAATTCAGCATCGTCGTTAAAGGCAATGAAAGGCCCCATCCTGTGACCCATCCCTCTTCTCACGGTCAAAAGCACAGTAGACATGAACACCCTTTTGGTTTTGTCTTCATGCCGCTAGGGACTGAACAGCTTGTGGACAGTGTGATGTTAGGGTCTCTCAGTCATTTAAAAGGCCCGAGATCAGTATTTTACAAGTGGTGGGAGAACTTTCAAGGCACCCAGGGTGGCAGGAGCAGAGAGAGGGCTGAGGTGTGAAAAGCTGCCTAGGGGATTTGTATACCCAGTGCTGGTTGAAGTGGCTGGAAATCTGGACTCGAATACAACAAGCAGCACAGACATCACAGCTCACGCTGCCTTCCCAAATCCTCAGGGGTTGGTACCCTCAGGGGCAATGGGAAAGGGCATGGGTTGTTCTGTTGGTAAAATTAGCCTCTTTCAAGTCCGGGATCCTGAAGTTGGAGATGGGACTCAGAGGCTTTTGGTGAGGAAGGTGGCAATGACAATGGTTTTGGGTTCAGCTCTCACCTCTGCGATGGCTGATGGCCGATGGCCGAGCCTGGTGTGCTCAGGCAATTGTCCAGGTGGGGCTGGTCTGGTCAGGAAGCCTTGGTGGCCAGGGCCATCCACCTGTGGACGACAGCAAACCAGAATTAGATACAGCAGTGAGTCTCAGGTCCCCAAACTTGCACGTCCTTGCTCTCGACCTTTCAAAATGAGTGGCAGATGGATGGGAAAATTGCATGGGACAACAGAGAGTCAGGTAATGATTTTAAAACTGTTTCCAAGCCTGCTGCTTCGTCACAGTTCTCAGATGCTGCAGGACAGATTTACACTGGCTTTCCAGGTACTGCAGGCACTGATTTCCCCTAAAATTGCATTTTGGCCACTCACAATGCCGTTGCTGTCCCAGCTGCTATTGGGGTCCCAATGGCACCAGGAATCAGGTGGGTTCCTGTTGTGTTCATCTGTCAGCGAGGACAACATGCCAAGAATGGATTAAACCTCGACACCAGAGACCTTGGGAGCCCTGGTACCAGCCTGTGTCCCTCGCTAATCCTATTCTCTATTAATTTGTTATCCCATTAACACCTTGCACATTTCTTTCTCTCACCAGTGTGCTACCCTGAGAGACTTCTGGGGACCTTGTAATATGGTATTTTGTCATTAAGAGCATAAGCCAGCAAACTATTCTCATCTTGGCCTAGAAATCCCTTGATAGAAAGAAAGAAAACTGCTGCTTTGTTTCTTTCAATCAATACTATCCATTAAGATCTGTGTCTAACAGCTCCAAGTCCAAGTGAATAACTGAATGAGCTACCTCCTGCTCTCTTAAACCTTTGGAAACAGTAAATGCTCTTCTAAAAAGAACAATTTGATATCGCAGCCCTGCCTGGGCCAGGGTGGGAGGCAGCATTCTTCTCTGATGTATGAAACCAAAATCGCTCATGATTCTCAGAGAGCAACAGAGGGTAGAGAGAAACATGCCCCTGCTTCTCTGGAGAGACCCACAGCAGTGGGTGAGACATCAGCTGGGGCAGACCTCTCCTGCCCAGCACTCGTGCACTGGCACGTCAGAGCTTGCAGGAGGCATAAGATGTAAAATTTCCAGCATCAAGCCACCGGTGGTGGAAACCGAGCAGTTTCACGTACTTCGGGGAACAGCTGTGAGCTGAGCTGTGCTGGCTGGGAGGTGCGGACCGCAGCACAGCAGGGGATTACAGGGAACACGGTACCCCTGGACCTCCTGAGCGCAGCCGACTTCAGGCTGCAGCGCACCCCAGCACGGGCAGGATCCTGCTGCCCTGTAGCCACACCGAAAGTAAGAGGTTTCTTTCTCCAGAAGGGCTCAGCTAAAGCCTCAGGAGCCTCACGGTTGGAAACCTTCTTCTCATCCCTATCTTAAACCTGTCCGAGCCCAGCTTCTACACAGTTGTCCTTCTGCCTATGAATACAGGTGCAATCAATATTATCGCAATGAAAAGTCGGACGGATATTGATGCTCCTCTTCTCTTGGGAACCCTGAAACAAACTTTCTGCTTCAAGCAGCGAACCTGACAGCAAAATACCAGGTTTTCAGTCGAGGATGGCAAACCCTTCAGGTGATCCTGCCATGAAACCATACATGCAGCCCTCAGATGTGTCAGCTGAGGGATTCCTGGTAGAGGTAGGCAAATACTCCTACATGGCACAGGCAACTGCAACGGAGTATTTCTCCCTGTCAACGCTTCAGAGAGAAACCCCAGCCAGAAACGGGCTTAGAAAAGGCTAAGAGGACGATGACAGAAATGGAGAGCCCGTCTGAGAAGTGTTTGGTGCCTAGGGAAATATATTCGTTAAGCAGTGCCTGCTGCAGTGCTTTGCAAAACATGTGGAGTTATGAAAGCATTTTCCCTTCCCACCTGCCATCCCACAGAGCATGCCACCGAGTGAACAGTAACTGAACGTGCTATGGGAATGTGATCTGTGTTCATTATTGATTTGAAGGTTCATCGGTTAGCGTCAACGTGATCAATACTTTATTATTCCACCAATCGATTCCTGCTTTGTTTGTGAACTTTACCCAATTGATATACATTAAAAAGTTTAGCAGCATTGATAAGGTTTAAATCACAAGTCCTAGACGGAGAAGAAAAAGAAGCCACTTATAGCACAGAGCTCCCAGTACTCCAGTATCTCAGGTGCAGTGAGACCTTGCAGGCGGATACTGCTTGGATAACCTGGGGTGCTCTTCTCTCCAGGCTGGACAGGCTAATGACCTCTTGGTCACATAAAGCCTAACGAGAGCAAGACCCTGCATTGGAACAAGGTGAACAGGTTCAGGAGGGTTTGTGCATGCAGAGTTGCTGGGGCAAACGACAGTCAAGAGGCTGTTGCTCCCTGACCATATCCCTTGTGGGCCTGTCTTGGCTATCGGGTGCTGCTTGTGGGGTGGTGGCAGTGGGCATCGTTCTCCTAAAAGCCCCTGAGCTTGGGCTACCAGAGATCCCATCGGGTTGGGAGAGTGATGGTGGTGCCCCTCGAGGCACTGTCTGCCGGTCCAGACTCATTTCATGCCATCCTGGCATAGTTCTTCTGTCTGAGTCCTAAACGTCCTCATCTCAGGGTGATCCTGGCTGACGCAGTCTGACACGAGGAGCAAGCCAGGACAAGCCAGGAAGAGAACAAGGAGCTCCCGGCTACTTTGCCTCCATCAGCAGGGCCATCCTCCTCTGCCCAGTGTTCCCCTGGCCATCCAGTGGCAGAAGAAAACTCTTGGAAAAGACAGATCTGGAGTGAAATCCAGTAGTTTGCCTTATGGCCAGATAGAGATGGAAAAAAGGCCCTAGACAATCAATGTCACTGTTGCAAGACAAGAAGTCCCCATGCCCTGCCCAGGGAGATGAAACCAAAGTGGTGTTTGGGTTATACCCGGTTCATTTTCTCACCACCCCCCCTGCACACCCAGTGCAATGTTTTGTTCTTGGGATTTCACACTGACTCCCCCTTCTTTTGTCCCCGGCTCTGAATTGCTCTTGCTGCACATCCACCCGCTGTTTGTTTGCAACGCCCCCTCATCTGCAAACACAGGAGGGGGGTGAGCGTGGGAATTTCGGTGCTGAAGGCTGGCCACAGTGGTGTGGGGTATAGGGCCACTGCTAAATACTCATCCAACACGCAAACAAACCTGGGAACGCTCCGCGTTAGCTGGTGCCCTGCCAATCCCAATGGCTATGAAGGCTATTTCCTACAGGTGCTGTTTCCAAACGACTCTCCCATTTTATAACCAGGTGTTGGTTGTCTCTTGACTCCAGTGACGAGTCACATACCCCCTTCTGTACAGCCTGTTTCTGGCTTCGAAGGCACCGCAGATGTGCAGAGCCTGTCCTCAGGGCATGGCATCCCCATACACAACATCTGACCTGGCACGTCTTAAATTCTAGCCTGTGCCATCCTCTGGCATAGTCCTGGTAAGGCTGGACTACCCCTTCCCTTTCTCTCTGATGGTTATCAAGGCAGAAGTAAAAAATATCAAGCAGCTTTAGGAAAAATAAAACACACAGAGAGATATATATGTATATTAACAAAAGCATCCTGATTAAACCTGATTTTATAGCAGGATGCGAGCTGCAGCTGGAGTCAGCATCCGATTTGCTGGCCCCCGCTCTCACCAAACTGCTTGTATATTATTCACAGTTGTAAATTGCTTTGAGATTTCTGGAAGACATTAGAGTGGATAAACCCCTATTTCTCTGCAGTCCTTTTAAACGTCCCATTGTAAAATCTATTAACATTCAGAGGGATGCATGGGGATGAAAGGCAGGGGGAAAAAAAAAACATCGCTAAGAGTATGCAGTGCCCCAAGCTTCATGCAATTTTACCTGAAAATGAAGCTTTTGTCAATGTCTTTTCTCCGTGGGGCTTTTCCATTCCCTGATGTAATCTGAACATTTTACTATTTGTGTCATTACTGAACAAAAGGGTGAAAATGTGATTTTTTTTTTTTTAAAGTTAAAGGGCTTTCCCCCCCCTATAGAAATGGTAAAAGAATATTAAATTATGGCCTGACAAGGAACACTTCTGAAAGAGAATCACCAGAGTACAGCAGATCTATATCTTATCTCTCTATGAAATTGCATGTCTGTGCAGCAGCATTGTAACAGATTTCAGCTGGGCATAAATTCGTACCATTGCAGGGTCTAAATAGGAAGCTTATTGGAGCCTAAATTGCAAGTGAACTATGTACGAACCAATTTCAATACTAATGAGCTGTTAGCCACACAGTCGCAAAAATACTAGCAAGAGGCTGTGGCTGAGATTGCGAGGAGCTATTCTTCCCTCCCTGCAAGCCCCAAAATCGCATTCGCCTTTGCCTGGAGCCAGGACAGTGATGAAGGGAGACATGGTTCTTCTTCTCACCGTGGTTGGAGACCTTCTTAGCCAGCGTGAGAAGCCGGGGGTGGGTCCCTGGTGGCAAAGGGGAGCCCAAGGTGGGCAGGCTGCTGCTTCTGCCTCCTCCTCACCCCAGGAAGAAGCAACAGAACATGCTTTTCCCTGTGTTTGGGTTTTTTTTTAATAAGAAATACCAATTTTCAATGGAACAAAAGGGAGTTACTGCTCTGGTGGAAACATCATCAAAACTACTTCTGACAGTTTTGTTCTTTTGTCCAGACTTTGTGCAGGATCCTCAAAGAGTCAGACACCCACCTGAGGAGTGCAATTAGCTAAATTATTAAACATGAAATAAACACTTCCTCCCCCTACTACCGTCTCCTTGAGCCGGAAGTCCTTGCGTATTTTTGATTAGTGGGTTTTGGTTGTATTTTGCTTTCATGATGTATCTTTTGAGTAATTCGTTCAGATAGGAAATATTTTTAACAAATATTTTTTCAAATGATGGTTGGATTACTTGCTCTAGTGTTCATAAATAGCTTTTCTCAATAATAAGGTTGCATATATGGTTTAACAGAGAGAGCTGTTGATTTATGGTAACATTAAGCATGTACGTGAACTTACATTCGAGACTGATAAATACGAGTCTTTAATATGCGCATGCATCATTTTTATGTTTCTTTTACAAAGAGGCTTTGAGTTGTGTGCATATTATAAAATTACACTGAAAAGAATGCCTGCAGTCTGTATGGGAGCTAAGGCTGTTGAGGGGTAATGAAATATGCATTTTCTGGTATACTGTGTGCAGGTTTGCTATGGGAGCAGTATAAAATTTATGATATCCTGAGCTATTCGTTTTCATGGGTTTTGAGAACTTGGGCCTTGTAAATGCTGTTACAGATAACTGTTGAAGCAGTTGTTCGCTTGCAGCTTTAACTGCTTTTTTAATGACCGAGTTTTATTGTTATTGTAATTAGTAAATTAGCCGTTTTTTGATTTTGTGCTGGTTTTCCTCCCCATTTTCAGCCTGGTTTCTTAAGGCAGCGAGGTTGGCACACTGGCTGGCAAGCTCTCCTGTAACCCTTTCTAAACTGTGGCTTATTTCAGCCACCATTTGGGTGTGCAGATGAGGTCTCCAAGATAATTTAAGTTCCTGCAAGCCTTGTGAAACTTGCTAACTGAGCAGAGGAGGGGAGCGACTTCAACCACTGCCGCCAGTAAGAGGAAGGGTGGCAGGATTTGGCAAATGGCTGGCCCCCCCAGCCTAGAGGAACTGGCCAGCCAACCTCATCCTGCAGCTGGGTTTCTAACAAAGACATTTAGGTGGTAATAAATGTGAAGTCTTCTCCCTTCAACTCGTAGCAGAGTTGCAGGTAATGTTAACGGGGAGAAGTGTGTTTTGGGGTATGGGATGGCAGCTGTTAGAGGCAATCAGATGTTTTAAGAGCGGTCATTCTCTGCCCACCCATCTGCTCCCCTCTGAAACATTGGTTTTGCTTTTTGGTTTCTCTCCTCTGTTTCTCTGTTTCTTTGCTTTGTTCTTTCTCTCCATCTTGTTCAGCCCAGGAACATGCAGTCCTTCCTCCCATCCGACTTCTCTCTCTCTCTCTCTCTGCATCACCTCTTCTACTCTACCGAAAGAGTGTTTGGGGTGGGCATGCAAAGCATCATCCTGCTTTAGAGTCATTATTTCCAGGTGGTTGATGAAGATGGTTCGCATCCCAGCATCATCATTTCAGGGTCTCTGCAAACGCAGAGACGTTACCTTGTCACAAATATCTGCTGCCTACAGCTGGCATGGACCCATGGGCTACGGGTAGAGAAGCCAAGCGAAAGCTTGCAGCCCGCCAAGCTTGCCTGTGCTATCACTGTGTGACTTGTTCTGGGTACAGATCATGGGACTAACACCCACCTAAATGCATTTTTCTTCTAAAAGTAGTTGGTGGGGTTGCTGCATTATGAACCCAACAGGGACAGGCTCGGCAAGGTGAACCTCTTCCAGCGCCGAAGACCTCACGCAAAAAATGAGCGAACGGGTTGGTTTCCCTTCCACACCTTGAGTCAGGGCACAGACAGACACAAGGGCTCAAGACCCGGAGCTGAGCCTCCCTGAGGAGACATCAAGGAGCCTGTCAACATGGTCTGGTACTTCAAACCATCAACTTCATAAGCCCTCAGCATTTTCACGGGGAAAGGAGAGGATAATGAGCTGCATAAGCACCACGAGGAGCAGCAGCAGGAGGGAGAGGAGGTTTCTCCAGGTGCAGGGAGGTGGGAAGACTCATAACGCTGTGATTTCCATTAACGTTTTCAGTGGACACAGAAAGATGCTTTCTCACTCAAGCGAAGGCCCTCCTAGCGAGTCAGGACATGAGTAACATATTTGATGCAGTGCCACAAAAAACACATGAAAAAGGGGATAAATACCCCTGTTGCCTGAGCCAGACCTTTTCTGCTAAACAGGAAAATAAGCACTCATTACTGTAAAGCCTTCCAGTGAAGAACAACATCGCAGTGACACTGTGGGGCTGGATACGGGTGGACGGTCAGACCTGGAGAGCTAGGAACTGAAACGATCATCAGGAAGAAGCTGGGACGGGAGAGGCAGGGTGAGGAGCCAGAAGTGCTGGGATTTTGCAGGCTTTTCTGCTGTTGCCGTTCTTAAAAACTAACAAAACCCTAAAAAAAAGCCAAATGGTTTTCCTTTTTTTCAGGTGGACAGGAATGCGCTCACCTTTAAGTCACGAGCCACCCTTGTGCTTGCTGACCATCAAACCTACAACGCATGAGCCGCACCGTCACTGACCTCGCTGGCTTGTCCTTTTGGAATGGGGTGCCATGAAGGCTCTGTCATGGACCACCCGAGGCTTGGTAACAAGACAAAAACACCCAATGTAGTCAACTTCATTATGGATCTGGAAAAAAGGTCAAAGTAATATGACTTAATCTGCAATGAAGGAAACGGTAATTACACTACAAGACTGTTTTTTTAACAGTTTGGGGTATGAATTTGCATAAGCTCTCTGCATGCTTACTTACATAAAGACAAATTTCCTCAAGCATTCATCAGATATGACGGTTTAATCTTATTGCTAGTGATCCGTAACACACTTTTGTACAGTTAGAATAGTGCAAATAATGTGTGTAATTAGCTTAAGTGGACATTAAACAACTTTTCTGGTCAACTTCTACACCAGCTTCACATAGGTTGTAGGTCCTATGCATTCATGTAGCTCAAGCTCTCTGTACTCAGCTGGCTGGATGTATCACTGGGGATGATTTTGATGGTTTTGTGCGAGAAAAACACCTCTAAAGGATGATTCATCCCATTCTAAGACAAGGGGACCTCAGGCAGGTGAGAAATCACCCATTACAACTCTTACAACTCCCAGGTGCCTAGACCTCCAACCAAACCAAAGCATTCCTATCAGCATCGAGGGTTTATGAACGTGTCTCACCAAAAGCCACATTTGCAGAGGCCCGTGGAGAAGACCGGAGCAGTTCCCAGAGGCAGGTTTTTGACAAGGCAGAATGGAAAATAAATCAGTGCCTGCAGTCTGGTGCTGGCCTGGATGAGGAAAAAGATTTTCCTGGTTGTCTTGGATGAAGGATGCTCGGGAAGGGTGCCCATTGCGCTCTCCCACACTCCAGTAATGCCTCTGTTTCTTGCCAGGAGCACGGTTGTCTGGTCGTCTTCTCTACTTTAATGCTCCCTTTCATTTTTTGAATTATTCCCAAGTGGTGTAATTGGGGAATATCCTCTGCTCAAGGGGTATCAGCTGTCTACATTGGCCTTAACTTGGTTTTGGTATGCTGCTCCAGGCAACATGGAAGAACCTGTGAAATGCAATTGGTAAGTGCATTTTTCAGATCTTTTTCAGAAGCATATTACTGAAAAAAGATTTTTTTTTTGTGGTTTTTTTTTTTTTTTTTTTAAAACCAAGGACTGGGTTCTAGCTCCCAAAATATACCACGGCTTGTTGTTTGAAGAGGGCTTTGGAAATGAATGAAGCACTGATCACAATTAGTACAAAGTAATTTAAAATTATTTGAAGGGCTTTCATAACATGAAGTGTTCCAATAATTTGTAATTACTTAATGTTTCACCTGCTCTGAATCCCATTTACTTCCCAAATCAAGCCCTTGAAAGGCTTTGAAGTGGCACATTTCAAAATGAACAGGGCAACCTGGAGTAGCTGCTAATTCTAGAAGCACTTCTGGTGCTCCTGCATAACAACGAGGTTTTTTTTTTGGATGCAATCCCCAAATGGTCACTTAAAGATTATCCCCCAAGGTGGGCCAGAAAGGCTAAGGTAAGGTATGGGACGTCTGAATGCAAGCGGGATGGGCATCCCGTCACACGGCGGCTGTGGGAGCAGCAGCAAGCTTGGGAAACGTGCTTTGCAGACCACCTCCAAAGGAGGTGATGCGGGTTGAACCTGTGCAGAGTGATGGAAAGCCACCAAAAAGGAACAGAAAAGTCCAGGCAGTGACCTTTCAGAGCAATGTGAACACACTTGCAGTGGGTAAGGGTTATTACGCCTCTAGAGCTCCCGCATCCACTACCACTGGGAGCATGATCTGCAGGATTGGGTGGGCAAACGTCTGGTCGTCTCTTTGGTCAGAGAAACTCCAGGAGGTCCTGGCTGAAACCAGACTCCATGGACTGGCCTCAGAAACTTGACTTGCACGTTTGGAGAATCTCTCCGCTGACTCCTTCTCCCGTTTCAGCCTGTCCCTGGGGCGCAGGAGAGCGGGACTCGTACAGAGAGATTATCCTGAAGAGTTTTCACTAATTTTGAGCATAATCAACGGGTGAAGCCCACTTAAGTCTGTCAATTGTTACACAGTGGTGCTTTATAGACTAAGATCATTCTCACGTAGCACAGCACGGGTCCCCCCTGCCGCACAGAAGCAGACCTCCGGGAGCACCCAGTTTTAGCCTTTCACTTTAGAGCTGGCCTGAAGCCAGCAGAAAAACGCGGCTGGAGTTGGCAGCAAACCTTAACTCTCAAGACAGGGAGGACAACCAAACAGTTATCAACCAAGGGGAAGAGTAAGTGTATATTCACGGTTCTGGCCAGCTCTGAAACACCTCTGTGAAATACCTTCTCTGGGGAATGGAGGATATTGTATCAGGTTGAGCGCAGCCTTCATGGAAGATGCTGTTTCCAAAGTGTCTCTGCAGAGATGCTTTGGCAACACGTCTAACAAGAAAACTGTTTTTTCTCCAGGATCAGTTACAGTAAGAACAAAAGTTTGAGGTGACACCTGTGCACAGCTGGCCGTCAGCTGTGCGTGGCCAGCAAACACCTGTGAGGACTCTGGCCACAAGGCCACAGCTGATGTCCATGAAGGAAAGATGCTCTGCCTTACCTCCCCCTGATAAGCAATGCAAAATTAGCTTTACTGGATGCCTGTTACTCCTGAAAGTGCTTCCTTTTGCCTTGAAGGCAAATGGTACCTTTGAACAAAGAGGAAAGGGCGGGAATAAAAGTCCTGCAGAGGCTTGTAATGAAGGAGCTGGATCTTAGGCACCAGCAGCCCTGAGGGGGTTAACGATGGGGGCTCGTTAGCAGCCCAGGTGTGCCTGAGCAGCTAATTGGGAAGAGCTGCCATAAAAATGTACAGTGCAGAGAGGGGCAGTTCTGGAATCTGTGAGCAGCGCTGGGATGCTGGGAAGGGGGCGGAGGGCTCTGAGAGTGATTTCAGCTTATGCGAAAAACCTTTCTCTAGCCTGCGGGGGTCTCCAGGACCCCCCTCTTTTGGAGGGGAAAGCATCTCTCCAAGCAGGAGGCTTACCTCTCCGTGGTGTGGTGCAAGCAGTGGGTAGAGGGACAGCTCCATCATGGGAAATTGGTTGCTCCTATACAACCGCCGAGAGCCAGATTTCCCCGGGAGAGTTAGCACTGATGGCAAATAACACAGCGATAAATAAGAGGGAGCAGAGGTCCTAAAATCTGTTGAAAAGAGAGAGAAAGGAAGGGGAAGGGGGATGGCAGGTCTCTGCTGGTCTTACTGCACCCGTCTGATTGAGTGGGAGAGGGGGGTCTTCTGCCCCTTTCCAGGGAAGGAAAGTGGGTGTCGGGGTTGGTGGGGATGTGGGTACGGACACCAAAGATGCGGAGCTAGAAGGGAGGCTTGGGAGGAACTCTGGAGAATGCCAGATGGCGAGTGTGCTACGTGAGTGGCGTGCTGACAGTGTGTCGTGGTTTAACCCCAGCCAGCAGCTCAGCCCCACGCAGCCGCTCGCTCACTTCCCCCCCACCCAGCTGGGATGGGGGAGAGAATCGTTAAAAAAGGTAAAGCTCGTGGGTTGAGATAAGAACAGTTTAATCGAACAGAAAGGAAGAAACT
>JAVKLA010000084.1:14706194-14762077 GCA_034782735.1 Sagittarius serpentarius
TGGGCAGGAGAAGCTGAAAAGTCCTTGGCTTAGTCTAAACATGACTGAGCAACAACTGAAACCATCAGGGTGTTATCCACGTTCTTCTCATACTAAACCCAAAACACAGCGCTGCACCAGCTACTAGGAAGACGATTAACTCTATCCCAGTCGAAACCAGGACACAAAGTCAGGCAGTGGCTTCTGATTCTGCTGGGGAGAGGGAAGGCATCCCCCCAGCACCATGTGCCTGTGAGCTGGCAGATGTGTCGTGGAGAGGAGGACAGGAGGCACCAGTTTAGCTTCCAGCTATAAAGAGCCTGCAGGGTAGCGGCAAACCCTCCTAAAAAAGCTTTTCTCTCTTCCTTGAGTACTTCTGCACCTTCCCTCCCCACTTTTTGATGGCGTTGTTATTACCAAGTGCATCATCTGAAAGGTTATTATCTGTATTTCTTCTGTAGGAAACGTTGATTTGGGTAGAGGCACCCACCGACAGTCAGGGAATGGGGGGGCTGGGGGGCTGCTGTGCCACAGCTTCTGTTGGAAAACGGTTTTGCAGACAGGCATGAGAAGAAAGCTGTAAAGGGACGATACGAATACTCGCTGAAAACTTTATATGGGATATATGAATGTTACAGCTTGTTATCGTGCTTTGTTTTTGCTGAAGTTAAAAAAAACTATTCAGCTTCAAAGTGTCTTCTGGGTAGAACTTCTTGCACCGCAAATTATTCTTAGCGAAACCTTACATCAGAGAAAGGAATCCATGCTTGCAGCTTGGATGTGAGGGGAAAAAAAGCCCCTAAAATATCTTCCAGCTAAATTTCAGAACTAGAGAGAGAATTAATGTCTTCTGGTGAGCTCCACAATCTTGCCTTCCTCAAGCTTGTCTGGACTTAGCATTCAAATAGGAGCTCAGAGGTATCAGAAAGAGCCTTATACCCTGTATTCCCTCAGATCTTTGCTGGGGAAAATGGACTCGCTCCCTCTTCAAAGGGTGACTGGTTCTTTAAAAGATCTGGGTTGAGAAACGACACTTTTGGGAATGCTCTGCTGCAGATCGCTTGTAGTTATGAGAGTGTGTTAGCGGCACAGGAGAGAAAATTTGCTCTGAATACTTTTGGGTGTAAGAATCACGCCGCTGCTGCTTGGGGCGGCAGGTATCTGGGCTTTTGATGGGATAGTGCAAAGGTCCCGCCGTGGGGCCGGGCTGCACCAGGGACAAGCGTCTCTTCGCCTCCTCATGGTGGGGCTCAGGGGGCCGCACTGCAACAGTCCCTTGTGCTGGTCCTGCTGACACTGAGCCCTCATCAGCTTTCTGAGAAGGGGGATGTGATGTTGCGCTTACTCCTGCCACCCCCTGTGCCATGTCGCTGTTCCTTGGTGAAGAAACAGGGATGTGGAGCAGGAAAAGCATAAAGCGCTTAGAGCAGAGGACTTCTCATTCTCCTCTCCCCCAACAAGAATAACATGAGACCCGTCCAGCAAAGAAACGCGAATACTTCATACTGGCCTGAATTTCATTTGCACCACTCTGCCTTTGGGTGGTATTTGGGCTTACTTTCTAGCTTTTTGTGCATAAGAGACAGAAAAGCAGGGAGGGAAGTGGCCGTAGTCATGTTTCATTAAACCTAGGTTTTGACACCGTTCCCTTCTGGAGAGCCTTCAAGAGGCTCCTGAGTCTCTCACGAAATGCAGTTTGGTTGGAAAACCAAGGAACTCGTGCCCCCGCCGAGCCTACGTGTGCTCCCAGCCCATGCCCTCATCGGTATGAGGAAATGCGGATTTCTCACCAAACCAACCCAATCAATCGAATAAACAAGGAAACGCGTTCCCAAGCGGCGCGGCTCTCGGGGCTGCAAGCCTGCCGCGCTGCAGAGCAGCTCAGCAAACGCAGGGTGAACCAAGGGCTGGGTCAGCTCTTCCTGCGCAGGCAAGCACACGCGATGGCGTGTGCACCATAGCAAACCACCTCCTCTCATTTCCAGATCAAATGCAAAGGATTTAATGAGTGTGACGAGAGAGGGCAAATATTTACACTGATGAGCTCAAGTAGGCAAATAAACCAGGCTTTTAACAAGTGAAGCAAACATTACACACAGGCTGCAATTCAAAGGCAAGTTTGTGTTTTGGGTCTGGGTCTCCGAAGTTGCTCTCTTCCTTCGACAAACTTCAGCAAACTACCTTCCTTGCCAAAGAGCATCAGAGGCAAGGACATTCAATTAAGTCCATGCAAACACTCACGGTATTAGCAACCCTAAATTAGGATGGAGAAAGAAATGGGTTCTCATTAGATTTGCAGTCACATTAGATTAATTTTTGCCTCTTTGGCAAGCGGAGACCAACTTTCCCGTTCTCATGCTGCCGAAGTTGCAATTTCAGCAGCAGCCCTGTGCCCTCCAGCACACAGTAACCACCTCTCCAATCAGCCTTTCGTGACAAATAACTGCTGTTGAAATTCTAAAAGTCCCTACAAAGCCTTAAGTAAACACAACATTGATCTTTTTATAGGCTCTGCAGGTTCAGCTGGAGAAGATGAGGGTTGCTGGTGCAGGGGCCGAGCGCGTCTCACCCAGCTAAAGCTGTTGCGGCTGCAGAGAGGAATCTGTGCTGCTGACGGCGGGATGCAGAGCTGCTTCGGAGCTGCTGCAGCTTCTTCCCTGTCTGCAGCAAAACGTTCGCGACGGTGGCCCGAAAGCCTGCGAAATAAATCACGCTCCCTCCTGCTCCTGGTGTGAGGCAGATGCTCCAGCAATTAAGAAACACGCGTCTCAGAAGATCTTCCGCCGGGCTGGGACGTGGGCTTACCCACCGAAGGTGGGAACAGGCTGAAAAAGAAGCAGCAGTTCCCCTGTCAGTTTGCAAAACCATCCATCTACCGCCCGGTACGACTGCCCTAAGGCACCGGCTGGGCTCCTGCTAGGCAGGGACGAGGCAGCTTGTGTCCCTGGGAGGCTGCAGGTCCCGGGCAGGTCAGCGTGCTGCCTCCAGACCTTCATTTTTGGGGCTGCCACCCCCAAGAGCCTCTTTGCAGCGGCACGGTGGTGGTGGCTGCCTTGGGGCTTGGGGCTATACTCAGCAATGGGGACTTAGGGGTGTCCCTTTGCCTGGCGGGTGCCAGGCTTTCCCCTCGCTGCAGAAGTCTGGGGGGTCTTTGATCCCATTGGGGCTGCCCTAAAAGCCACAGGCTGTTGCTTTGGGCTGTCAGCAAGAAAGCTGACGAAGCTTTCCTGCCCTGCAAGAATACAGCCCGGCGGGGGAGCCCGAGAAGCCCAGAGTGGACAGGCAGTGATTTGTTGTTAGATTTTGGGGTCAAGCCCCTGCTGAGTAGCAGTCTAGCTAAGAGACGGGTCTCAGGCTCTCTCCTGCTTTCCCAGGGCAGCTCCCGGTTGGCCGAGCCGGGGTGGGGGGTCCCCTCTGTGCCCCCGACCCAGCGGCTCCCGGCACGCTGCAACGCTCCCCCCGGCATCGCCACCAGCAGCCCAGGACTGCGAACTATTGATTAGCGGGCATTGCGAGCTCATTTAAACAGATGGGCTTTTAGGAGTGAATTAGAGGAAGTGTGCAACTAGAAAAGCATGAAAAATGTATATGATTCCTCAAGCTAATCACAGCAATAATGCACGTTTACTGACAAGGCTTTCTTCACATAAAGAGCAACCCCCATTTGTCCAATTTATCCATTTATCTGGAAAGCAGATACCACGGTAAACAACAACTTAGAGGCAAGTCCACAGCAATAAATCAGCATTTTTTTCTGAAGAGTAAGTAGAAGGACAGGCCTCAGTGTAACAGCTTTGCACCTCAAGTAGAAATTACTCAATTCTGAAGTCTGAAAGGACACTAGCAGACCTTGCACCTAGCAGGTGCTGAATTTTAGTTAGGTATCTTCTTCATTTACCATGCCAGCACCAGGCTCGGGGTGGAAAATATTATCTTTGCTTTGCTTTAACAGAGGACTGTACTCCAGCTGAGCATCCCCATTGCTTATAGGAAATGACAGTATATTCTTATTACTTCTCATGATATCCCTTACAATCAAATCACTTCTCATTCTCCTCTCTAGGCTAAACGACTTCAGTGCTTGCGATGCCTCTCTGCATCATATTGTTCTGGTTAATTATTTTTTTCTCACTGCCAAAAAGCTAACAAACAGAAAGTGAGTAAGTGAGTGGAAAAAAAAGAAAAAGAACAAGAAAAAAAAATGAAAATTTGACATGGTTGCGAAAATATTTACTTCTTTTGCATGAAAGGCATCCAGTGTGCTTTAACATTTCTAGGTTCAGTAGAGAAAAGTAATTTCTGCTTGTAATTAAATGCTTAGATAGAGTCTGCATCCAAGTTTGCCTTCCATAAATGGGAAAGCAATTAATGGCTTGCATCAATGCTATTTGTCTCCTTCTTCTTGCAAGTCTGCCTGACAGGAGAACAGCCTGTAACGAGGAGGAGATACCTGTTTGGGTCAAAAGGATGCCTGTTTAGGAATATAGATTTCAAGTCCCAGGCTGCTGGTGATCTCTATTTGCAGTTCCTATCATATCCCAAAAGATCCATTAACAAGAGATGGGAAAGGCAGAACCAGGATGGGAGATGCAATAAAAAGCCTATTGGTAATTTCAGCAACATGAGAAACATCTCGATAGATTGGTTTCCATTAGAAAGAGAAAAAAAAAAAATATCCTTCACTTCTTGTCTTTAATGGCGGTGTCCATTGCTGTTGATGGAGACAGCCAATAATCTCCCCACCTCATCAATTTTGATTATGAATTCTCTTCTGGGGGTGGAGTCTAATTTTTGTTAGGAATGTTTGCCCACAGGACAGCAAATGTCAGGCTGACCTGAGAGTTTTTCCTCGCTGGCTGTCCATCGGGTGCTTTTTGCTCAGAAAGTTGTGTACAGCTTAGTTCACATTAATTACAGCCCCATACATCATCCTCTCCCAATTCTTTTTCTACCGCAGGCACCACACTGCCATGTGTCGATGGACAGCCCGTGTTTGCTGGTGAGCTTTGTGGCAGTCTTTGAGCCTCTTAAACCAAACACATGAGAGCATTTAGCAAGCTACTTTTCACTATAAAACGTGTTCCCGGGTAGCGTTCGCACATAAGCATGTCATTGATGTTCCCAAAGCGCCAGTCTTGCCAGATGTGTAATGGGGAAAGCTTCTGCTAATGCTCCAGCTTCCCTCCGGGATGCTGGTTTGGCCTCGGGAGGGGAGCGGCTGAGCATACGTGTCAGCTCCGCAAATGCGTGCCACCAAAATGCTTGGTGGCCTGTCTGGAAGACGGGCAGATCTGGGTCCCGGGGCAGAGGAAAACCTTCAGAGTGACGAGACAAGCCCCTTCCTCGGCTGGATGACCTGCTGAAAGCTTGCACAGCCGCAGTGAGTGGATTAAAGCAGCCTCCTGGGGAACATGAGATTAGAGTAGGTATCACTAAACCTCCCCGCACAAGCTCTGTGACAGGTCCCACTTTAGCATGAAGCTGATGAGCTAAAAGGATTTTGGGGCAAGGAACTGTCGAGGCAGTTCTGATCGGGAAACGCCACCGGTGAGGAGGGTCTTGAATGTGTCTGTGTCGTGGAGCTGGGAGAACACAATTGTTTAAAGCACCCTGGGTCAGGGTCTGGCTAGCCTGTAATGTATTTGTTGAACAGGAAGGATAAATGGAATAAAGAGAGAATGATCAGCCAGAGAAAGCAAAGGCCAGACTTGCAGAAGCGCTGGGCAGCTGAGGAGCCCTCCTTTGCCACCCAGGTGTCCAGGACTTCACGTATCCCTGCAATTTTAGTGCAACTGCTTCAAAACACGGCTCCAGCAGACCCTATTCGGGACTGGAAACACCCAGCACATCTGCAGACCGAGGGATGAAGTTCCTCACCCTGGACACCCAGGGGTAGCCCTCTGAAGGCTGAATATCCTGACCTGGGTCATTTTGAGTGGGGAAAAGCCTGTTGGCTTCTAGAAAGTACGAAGACGGCTTCCTGGGATGGGTAGGCTGCGTCCCCTTGGAAGAGCCTCTCTTGCATCACGTTTGCCAGGGAAGGATAACTGCTTATTTCTGATCATCTCGTTACA
This sequence comes from Sagittarius serpentarius, assembly GCA_034782735.1. Taxonomy (NCBI): domain Eukaryota; kingdom Metazoa; phylum Chordata; class Aves; order Accipitriformes; family Sagittariidae; genus Sagittarius; species Sagittarius serpentarius. Next base: position 14,712,248 of record JAVKLA010000084.1, read on the forward strand.
GCACTCTCTCTTTAGGCCACGCATGAGTGTGTGTGTGTGTGCAGTTAGGAAACCTTCAAGTAGCGGGTGGGAAGAGCAGCTTCCAACGCACAGAGCAACACCGCTGTCTTCCCAGTGCACCCCTTGGAGCTTCTAGAGAAACTAGAAGGTGATTTTTCCTTCCCTGCAGACCAGCCCCTGGAGGGAAGGAGAAAAGAAAGACGGTTCTTGCCTCTTCCTTCACCCCTTCCCGGCTTCATCTCCTCATCCCAAGCCACGCTCTTTGGCATCCTCAGCTCCTGTCCCACCTCGTGCCATCTCCTCCTCCTCCTCCTCCTCCTCCTTCTCCTCCTCCTCTCCAGCCCTGCCCCTCTGTTAATCCTTCATCCTTCTTCCCTTCGGTTAGAGCCCAGCCTCTGAGGTTTCAGCTTCCAGCCACCCATAAATCTCTACAGGGATGGTGTAAACTGCCTTCCTCAGGAGCTATTGGCTTGGACTAAGTTTGGGTGAATTTCCAAGAGGCCACCGGACAGCGTGGGCTTTTTTGCCTGGGAGCACAGAAACTCCTCAAGGTTGTAAAACTGTTTAAATGGGAGAGGGGAAAAAACAAGATTCCTCTTACTTCACTTTTCAAGGAAAGCTGAATCCTGCTAGGCACCCAGCCAAGGAAGTTGCAGCCCAAAGAATTAAAATCTAGCAAAATTATAAGCAGTTTTTTTGAAAAGGAGATATTGTCAGGAAGTTGTAAGTAGAAGTATTGGCTCTTGCTCTGCGTAATAACGAACAGTAGTAATTGTGTACCATATATGTGCTCTCATTTGCTTTTTCTCTCTCAGAAATGAGCATTTAAAATAATTTATTATGAAGATACATTCAGAAACTAAGAATTCTGAATTTATTATTATTATATATTATTCATACCATGACAACAACCTAAGTTTGCTCAGCACTGTGGAGAAAGAGAGGAAGATAAAATCTCTGGCCCAAAGAGACTTCTAAATAAATGGAAATAAGGTTTGGATCTCTCTCTGTGTGTGTGTGTGTGTGTGTATAATTTTTAAGTATTACTGAAGAAACTGTGGGGGGAAATTGAATTATACATCAGCTTATTCACCAACAGGAAAAAAAAAATGGGTAAGTCTGCATGCTCTTGATAACATTTTAATAATTTACAAACTCAAATTTCACCCTGGGAGTGACTTTCACAAGAAGTAAGAAATCCTGTGACTGTAAACACAGCTGGAAGCAAGCAGAAAATCATGGCGAATCTTCCGCCCGGTGAGAGGAGGCGGCGGGAGGAGAGGGGGGACGGCTCGTGTTGGCTGCAGAAATGACGACCCTCTTTGGGGACCTTGCTGGAGAGGACAGTAGGGATGGGGCAAAGCGCTGGCTGCCCCGAAGCCTACGTCCAAACCCCCGGCCACGTCACGTCCATCTTTTTGCCCCCTCCCCGGACATGCGCAGCTTCCCTCTGCGTGCAGGGAACGAGGCGCAGAAATTCCCTGCAAAAGCAGCCCCGTCTCCATGCTGCCCCACGCGAGGATGAGCTGCGCGTGGCGAGGCCGAGGGTCAGCTGCCACTAAGACAGCTGGGCAGCGCAAGCTCCTGGAAAGCGCCCCTTCACAGTCCTTAGAGTAAATCCTCGTTTTAATCCTCACGTCCTCAAAACAGGCGAATGGCTCTGTAGCGGGTGCCGCTGTCCTCAGCACAGCAGGAGCAACCAGCGCCATGGAAATGCTGCCATGGGCGTCCCTGCAAGCAGGACTTCATGCACCCACAAGGTCTGACTGTCCCAAAACTGCCTGTGAGAGCCTCAGCTGGAGGGGGTCGAGCAGCAGGGGATAGTCTGTCCATCCCGTGCTTGATGCCTTGTCTCCCGCTGGCTGCAGCAGGGAGAAGGAGGCAGCGATTCAGAATTACTGAGATGTCCACGGGGGCTTATGGACGGACACCATGAGCATAATGGTGTGTTGCAGCGCACTTGTGGGGTCGTGCTCCACCTCGCCCCATCCCAGACCTGCCTCACCTGCTTAGGTGGCCACCAGCCCCGTGTCGGCCCACGTGGGCACGGAGCTTCGGTTTTGGGAAGACCATGATGCCACGACAGCCCTCCCCAGCTGATGGTACAGGGTCAGTGCCAAACCCAGGGCTTACAGGGCGGGCAGCGCTGCGGCAGAACCTCGCGTACAAACTGCTGAAAGTGCCTTGAAACGTGGGGGTTTGGCTTTCCCACATTGCTGAGAAATCTGGTGTCAGCAGGGAAAAATGGTGGCGAAAAGTGAGAACGCCGTCCTTCAGCTTCCCCTGGCCCCTGCCTGCGATGCTGCAGTGAGCGCAGGTACCAGGGGACTGGCGTCAAGAACACCAGCCTGCACGAATCTCCCTGTGATTACTGTTCGCTGCTTTTTCTTCTGCTTCTCAAGCTGCTTTTGTGTGAATTTCTTCGCCCAGCGGACACTGTGGGACCTACATTTCTTTTTGCCAGAGAACACAGGGTTGCTGTGCTCATTGGAAGTGGCGTGAAAAAAAAACCAACCCTCTCTCTGCAACCCGGTTGCCCTCACTGCCTCTGTTTCTGGGTGGTTTCTACCCCTGTGATTATTTTGTTGCTCAGGGGAGCTCGGGGAGGATTTCCATCTTGTCTTAGATGGAGGTGGTGGCAGGCAGCGGCATCTGGGGACCGGGGCAGGGCCTGGGGGACATGGCAGCAGGCAGGCAGCAGGGTTTGGAAACCCAGCTGGTGGCACAGCCAGGGGACAGGGACGCCAAAAGCAGAGTGCACCAAGGCACCGTCTTGCCTGACCGCCTGCAAGAGAGCAGCCAGATCGCCCGCGTCTCTGAAAGGCGCGTCTCCGCCACTCCCCGCTGGGAGCGGGCAGCGGGTGTTTCTGTTCGGAGAAGGCTTTGTTATAAAATGCCTCCTACAAAAGCCACCTCGGCAGCACGGGCGGGAGGCTGGGGCCTCCGTTCAGCTTTACAGAGTGCCTCTTTCTCCTTCTCCGTGACTATGGGAAGAAGTCACACACTGAAATCTCCCCGTCCCCCCCCCCGCCCCGCTTGGCACCTCCTCCTGCCTGTTCCTCTAATGTCGCTGGAGCGTTTCCAGGCACGGGAGGCTGCACAGGTCTTTGCCTAGGGAAACTCGTTGTCCCACGCTTTGTCTTCCCAAGGAGGCCATGGAAAAGTATCCCTCGGGCAAGTATGGCCTCCCCGGGCAAGCTTGCCTGCGTTGGCACAGGCTGGCTGCCCTGGCACAGGGACTATCGGAGCCAGAGAGTCAAAACCCAACGGCCTGTTGAAAAACCAACAGGGACCAAATAGTGTATTAGCGATGACGTCATGAGCAATGTCCCTCAGAGCAGTGGCGGTTGCCGGTATCCTTTTTTTTTTTTTGGCCCTGCGGAAAGGCTGTCGGCTCCATCCGTGGAAGGCAGGCCTTCGGAGACAGCCTGTGGTGCCTCCTGCTCAGCCCCGCTTCGCTTGGCTCGGGGATGTGCAGGATTTGGGCTCTGGAAGCCACTAGATGTCAGGGTTACTCCGTCACAGCTGTGACACCCGCCAGATGTGGCACAGCTGGCTTGACCTGGAGGAGGCAGGTCCCCTCTATCCCCCTCAGTGCAGGCCAGGGCCAAGCAAGGCACAGGAGCTGTAAGTTGTACCAGGAATTAGGGGTAAACCCAGAAGAAAGCGGGATGAGAACTTTGTCCCCGTGCTTGCATCGTGAGCAGACTATTCACGCGCCGCCTCTTGAACGACAGCCACGGTTTGCTTTGTCCAGTGATCGTCTGACCATTGATGTTGCAGGAACAGCCACCCCGAATGGTCAAAAGCCTGTCCCCAGGGTCAAGAGTATCTTAAAAATTGGTAGCCGGTGGTCTCCCAGCCAGGAATGTGCATTCATAGCCAGGGTGGGTTTGGATTAGCTGCCGGACACATGTCAAGCCATCACCTGAATCCCCTGCCTTTGCATTGACCCTGACTGTGAACAACTGTCACCCCCCAGCCCCCAGCCCGCCTGTCTCGCTGCTCGGCTGGAAACACATTTTGATCCAGTATCCTTTAGCCCTTAAAAATCACCCTCTTCTTTGCTTACAAACCCCAGCACCACAACCTACCGATTTGGGGGGAAAAAAAAAGGCGAGAGAAAGTTCCGATTTTACAAAAGTCAGAAGTTCCGATTTTACAAAGATCCCGACATTTTCTTTAGATTAAAAGCAATGTAAAATACAGCGTTTAGATGAAACTGCACAATTTTCTGAAACATGCTAGTTGTTTTAGTACATTTATTCTAATATTGTAAGCTGAGTTCATCTCATAAATAAGGATTATAAAAACCTCATTTTAATGTATTAGAAACTAAAGGAAGTTATTTCATTATAAAGAGGAGGATGCAGCAGTGGCAGCTTAAATGCCTGAGGCTTTTTTTTCCCTGTGGAAATATGTTCACCGGATTGGAGTTAAGCAGCAGACTTGGGGATATCTGAGCTTTGGCAGGTCAGACGCTCAGCTAGTCGTTGACCTTGCTTCTCACCAGATACTTTAGAAAGTGGTACAAGACCCTCAGCCTTTAGATATTTTCCTGTCCCACCTTAAGACTCATCTTGATCTCTGGAAAAGAGTAACAAGCTTGAGATATGCAGCTTCGTATCGCTCCCAACCCCTTTTCAGCCGTAGCTATAATAACTGTGGGCTTCTGACTACCCATTTAATGCCCGAGCTTTTTTAATCTTGCAATGTTCTTGGGCTGAATGACTTTCTGTGGTGAGAAGTCCCACGAACTAATTATGTTGTATATGAAAATTTATTTTCCTTTATCAGTTTGAATTTTCTACCTTTATGGGAAAGCGGGTTATTTATTAGGAAAAAATAACTCTATGGCTTTTTGTAGTTATGGCTTCTAAGATCACCTTCTCACTGAAAGAATCAACAATTAAAGTTGGCTCTGAGTTACATCACTACTTAGTCATGATAGATATGCAATTTCATAGTTTTCATTACAGAAAATAGGCACCAAAGTACATCAATAAACTATATAATGTGAGGGAATACTGATAAAAGCATGCTATTAGATTCATTAGTGCTAATCAGAAGGAAAGCATCTATGGTTACTCATTGATAATACTCAGTTAAAAAAGTGGTTTCTTAGGGTGAATGATTTTCGGTGATACGGGATCGCTGAAAGGAGAGTCTAAAAGCAAATGTCAAACCTCCCTCATTCCTTGAGCATTGCCACTAAAGGAAGGGAAAAAACCTTTAGATGAGATCATACCATTAACATTTTTATTACAGATAAGGGCAAAGGAGGGAACGTAATGGCAGCAGATGAGATGGTGTAAGGAACAGAGAAGACGGTGAAGGTCTGCGTGAATACTTCTGCTAGTGCGTATGTGATGGGCACTGCTTTGTAACTACAGCATCTCCTGGTGCATCTCGAGGCGGGGAAAGATGTGGGTGCTGGGGATGCAGCCAGAGACGGAGGACAGCCTGGGACCTCCTGGCATACGGAGGAAAGAGGAGGTCAGGAGAACAGCCCCAGATCTGTAGACAGGACTGTGGATGTGATGAGAAGGTTTCTTCGGATAGGATCCAATTCAACAAATTCCTTGCCGTTTTAGACTTGGTTACGGCTAATGAATTGGTCATAGAAAATAACTGTGGTGACCAACCATGAGAAGGTCATTTGAAGTTGGAGGGGAAGGAAGTAAATGTAGATCTCCCTCAAATTCACAAGGGCAAACTTGGGGAAATCCAGGAAAGTTGTTGGAAACTTGCTGGAAAACTTGGGGGCCTGAAAGTTAGGAGGCAGTCTGGAAGTTGTCTGACAAGTAACAGGGAAAATATGTCGGCAAAAAATTCCAGCTATGACAGGATGACTAACCACCTCTAAAAATATATTAGCAGTAAGTTGAGAACCTGCAGAAAGGATAGAAAAAAGACTGATCATCAAAGAGAGATGTGACATAGAGGTCAGGAAATGCAGAGAGAAAATGAAAACTGAGAAATTCAAACTTATCTGGAACTTGCAAAAGATACTAAAACCTCGAACAAAAGGCTGTCTCTACAGCCTCGGTTCTTCCTTGTTCTTTCCTTGTGTAGCTAGAGATTGTAGCTAATCTAGGTAGGACCAAACTGAAAATGAGTATGTTTCTAGGGATTATGTTGAAGGCTGAAATGAAGGCAGAGCTGAGCTGCAGGAACAGAAATGAGGTGGATGCAGAATGAAAACATCAGTGCACTCAGACTGGTGGGATGAGGGTGGGAGAGGGGACTGAGACAGCAGGGACAGTCTCCATCCCAAATCCTGAGATCCTTCCCGTGGTGTTGCAGGTCTCCTGGCAAGGGCTGGATGTCCAGCTGGTAGGGATATCGTCCAACCAAAGAGCAAAGGCAGCTCCTGTGTGTATGGAAGGGAAAAGCAGTGACTGGAGCAACGATGGGTGCGATATTCTGAGTGCAGTCATGTGCAGGACTGCAGAACAGGTCTGGAAGGGAAAACTGAAGATTTTGAAGAAACGTGGAAAATCGAGGAAAAAACATGGAAAATCGGGGAATGGATCTGCTCAAGCTAGAACACCTTCTGAGTAGATCAAAGCAAGCTGGGCACTGGTAAAACCACACGGTGGTTACTGATGGTGAAGGAGACCCCTACAAGACCCATAAGCTAGATAATACGGCAGCAGTGATCGTCCTCTGCTCCTGCTCAAGGCATGCTTTCGAGCTCTCCATTTCTAACGACAGCCCACAGTATCTGGCAGTGAACGGCAAAGCCTGGGACTTTCAGTAGATGCTGGCCTTCGGTATTTCTACATGACGCACAAAGGAACCAGAAGGCAGCTCACCTTCTACTCCGGGTCATCGCCTTTCCTAACAGCATGGGTCTGAACGTAGTCAGACTTGCCCCTGAAAATTAAGGTGACACTTCATTTGTAGCACCTCAAAAAGTCAGAAAGGGTCTCTTCCTTCAGCTTCGATTCTGCCACGCTCCCCAGCAGGGATGCAGGGGTCCGGTGCGACGCTCAGCCCTGCCATCTCGCTTGGCTGCACTTTGGCAAGTCGCTTTGTAGCTCTGTTTTCCCATCATGTAGATCACAGAACGGCATTACCTTGCTCTGCATGTACGTGTGTCATCTGGCACCACGGTGACTTGATCTTGAAGCCTGTTGGCCTAATCATGATGAGGACGACAGATGTTGGCAGAGGCAAAGCGTCAGATCAAAAAGCATACAGAATTTAGCCAGACTGCAGGATTTTTTTCTGTGTTGTGGACAAATATTGACTGGGGCCGGTTCCAGCAGCCTCCTTTCTTAATAGATGCTCTAACATTGAACATGAGCGGTGACAAACTGGTGCAATTACTCACCATGTTACTAATCACACCATTTCCCTCCCCCCGTTATTGATTTTGGAAACATTGTATGAAAAGAAAAAAAGAAAAAAAACCTTCATTGCCTGTAATACCGAAATGGAAATTTAATCCCTCTTCCATCTACCATCCCCTCTCTGCATTTATTTTCAAGACATATTTTGATTGTTTTGTTTACTGCTTACTGTGTTTATGATTATTTTAATAGAAAGTGTTATGCGATACATTTTGTATGAAGGTCACTGCTTAGATATTCTCCATAGATGCTTTATTCAAGCAGCACTGATTTGTAATGAATTCATGCCAGCCTCTTGGAGGGGGTTCTCTCCATTTCCAGACGGGGGTCCCGTTGTAATCCGACATTAGCAACGTGCTGAATAAATAACATTATCTGCTGCGGTATTTAGCAGTCACGGCAAACAGCGTAAAGGCCACTGTGAAGTTGCTGAGGCCTATCATTTCACCCAGAGGTTAATATACTGTCAATAAACAGGGACACAAACGACGCTGGAGCAGTTGGCTCATCAGAAGCCAGAGATGCGGTAAATGGAAGATTTCATCTTTTCTCCAGCCAGATAAATGCTCGTGTGTGCCCCAGGCGTTCCCCTCCTCTCGGTGCCGAAATCCGAATGAGCTCCCAGACACGGGTCCCGACTAACACAGGACAGAATCTGGCTTTCTTAAGTGCCCGTTTCTCCCCAAAGAACTGGTCTCAGCCTGCTGAAATCACCAGTATTTGCTTGTCTTCTGTGCAGAGCCATGAACACCGTCGTGTAGCATTCAATGAATCCTCCATGTTCCCCAGGTTCCCACCTGCCTTTCTCCCTGCTGCATATCAATGAGGCAAGGCTTGTTTCGTCTTCTTGACCTACTTGTGTCGGGTCCCTCTCCTGGCTCTGACCTCCACCTGGTGCAGCGATGAATGCTTGAAGTGCACTCGCGGCAAGCGGTGTTGCGCAAGTTGTAAGGCGTACCACTTGGCAGAAATATTCCTGCTGTGTACTGAGAATGAGAGGCTACATTCACTTGCATTTGCCTGGATAAGGTGTAACGACTATTGCAGAGCAGGTCTTTCCCAGATGTGAAGACAATGGCTAGTAAACAAGGATCTAGCCTACCTCCACAGGAGTTTTAGTGGATTTTGTGAGGACCTGGACCAACCAGGGAGAGGGAAAAAGCCTCTACCAGCATAATTGTCTCTCTAGACCTTGGCAGACTACAGTCTGTTTGGGCGAAGGATGTTTCAATGGGAATTAAGTTCTGAACCAGGTAATGCTCCCCTCAAACACTCCCTCAGACTCCAACGGCAGGGGTTTCGTTGTCTGTCTGTAGTTTCTCTCTGTTCACGGGTTTCTCCTCAATGAGCTTGTCTACTCTGCCCTTGAGTCCAAGCGGACTCTCAGCAGTGACCGTAGCCTTTGGCATAGACGGCATCGGGGAACCCACGTCCTTCTGTTTGAACCAGCTTCTGCTCGCTTCCTTTGTGATCCTCTTATTCTTGTATAGGAAGGGAGGATTTTCCAGGGATACCAACGGATTTGTAGCTGAGGTTGCTGTGGAAAACTTTGCATGGTCCTTGCTCTGCTCCAGCGTAGCTTTCTTGCTCCTTGCTCCAGACGTGTGATGGGAAGGGCCTGCTGGTCTCGCAGGTGTTGTACGCCTTCGAGCCCTGTTTGAAATGGCTGGATGCAAACTGCCTTCAGTCACTTTGGGGTGCTTTTCTTTCTTTCTTTCTTCCTGCAAACTGGACACTGAAGGGCTCTGGGCTTGCTTCCCATCTCCTGGTTATGATTAGATGCTCAATAGCTCAGCATTGGCAAAGGAAAAGATCCCTCCAGCTCTCCCCCCAGCTATTATTGTTGGGTTTAGAATGGTCTGGGATCCATTAGCATGAGGGAAAAAAATCGCAGACAATAAAAAAAAATGCAGCTCCTAATGATTTTTATGCAGTCTGGCTTCTATTTCAACAAAACACAAGCAGAACTATCTTTCCAAAATTTCCCAGAGAACAGACAGACATAAATGCTTGACTTCACTATACAGACTGCGTGCTTTCATCTCGATACATCAGGAAGCACCACATTTATCTCTGCATTCATCATCTTTTATTCCTACCACCTGCTAATACCTGGAGCCATACCTGGACTGAATTTTTGCCTGGTTAGTAATCTTTTCCTTTTCTGCTATTCTGTTCCATAGCTCTGTGCTGTGTTTCATGGTTCACGTTCTCCAAGAAGGGCTTTCTCATTTACATACTTTGCAGTACAGCCTCTGAAGTGTAAGTGGGCTTCACAAACAAAGGCAAAAGGATCTGGAAAAACAAACCCCTGATTTACCTTATCCGTACAAGTGTTCGTTCTTGCCTGCAAGGCGGGTTGGCAGACATAAATCAGTGGTACTTCCCTGTCGCAACGGAAAGGTGGGCATAGGTACAGTCAGGAAGCAAAAGCCATTCCAAGGACTTCCCAGAAACCCTGGCTGCCAAACCCAGTACTTTCTAATTTTCTTAGTGAACAGTAGAAGCGCTTAGAGTAAAAACATATCTGCCATACGGCCCTATTCTATCGTGTTTGGGGCAGGGTGGGGAGAACTGGAGCCCAGCACTCGTGGCCAAAGAGGTGCCTCCTGCAGTTGGCACCTCATTCCGGAGTCAGAAGAAGCCTCACTTGTCAGCTTTGCCAGCCTCAGCGTCTCACCTCGAGAGAGGGCTCTAATTACAGTACCTCCATTTTCCTCCTCTAAAATGAAATAATAAATTGTCCATGATTTCTCAGCCTTCATGAACTCTTTGGACTAGGAACCGTCACCACCTGGCATTTAACCTTTCATGCCCAGGCTGGAAGGTGAATCTTTTCAGACTTTGTCCAGAGTTGGCAGTGAGGACAGACTGACTCCAGCTCCGAGTCATTCCCAAGAAGACTCCTGTCTCCATTGACCAGCGAGGGAACAAAGAACTCGGGCACCGCGGGCTGGAAATCAAAACAGACTTTGTGCGGGAGCTCCTGGGTAATTAGCAAGGAGGGCTCTGGACGCCGCTCCAGTCCTGGAAGTGAACAAGACCATTTCTCACACCCTTTCTACAGGCAGAGCTGGGAGCTGTAGCCTGAGATCTGGATGTCACTGAGCTGAAACATCAAGACTGACGCTTGGTGTGCTACTGCTCCTCCCCACAGCTGCTCACCTTCCAAAAAAAGCATGCTCTGTAGCACAGGAAGACCATGCTGTTGGGAACAGGGAATGGAGGCTACACCAGTAACACCGAAGGCAGGGAAGATGACTCCTCCCGAAGTGCTCAGAACATGACTGCACAATCTTGCCACTGCAGCCCTTGGTGCGATACACGGGGCGCATCAGGCAGGGCTGGGGAGCATCTCTTGCTGTGTTGCATCAGGTTTTGATGATCATTGCTTCAAGACCAACAAGAATCTGCTCTCAAAGCACCCAAGTCTGGAAAACCACTTCATGATGTGAATCTTAAGGAACTCAACTTAGCTCCATAAAAGGAGGTGAAAAATAGGGTCCATTCAATTGTGTAGGCATAGGGTGCTTGTTCCGGGTTTTTCTCTGCCATGCCATAAATCTAAAAATATGTTGATAACATCCTGCTCTCTTCTGTCCTTGTCTGTAACAGATACATTCTGTCTTGAGGTTTGAAATATTAGCCATAATTCATATTTTGGCTTGATGTAGATATCTGGGTGACCTTTAACAGTCTGCAATACATAGAAAAGCTGATTACATGTTCTTTTGTTTCATAGGAGGGATCAATATGAACAAGATTAGGAAAAAAATACAGTTTCATTCGTGTTAAACAAATTCTGACAATGGTTTCTTTGAGAAACTCTACACTTCCAGCGAGTGGAATGAGGATTTGAAAATTGGCAGGGAGTCACCCTGCTGTCACAGATGCGTCCCTTGACACAGCCGTAAAACTTCTGCCCAGACTCGTCCAACCTGTAAACCTCTGAGGATCTGCCTTCACATGGGCTCAGTGCATGGTTGAAGAGAAGGAGCTGAGGCTCCTGAGAGCAAATCTGAAAGCACCAGAGAGATCAGAACCTGCTGCTCTTGCAGCCCTGGGTGGAGGTTGTGCTCTACCATGTTGGTTTCTTTTTTAAACCTCTCTACAGCATTGCATTTCCTGGCAACCTTCTTGATAGCAGGGCTTCTCTCGGTAAGCCACAGCCTGCTGGAGAAGCTCTCCCTGATTTCTTCCCATCGGTAGCATTTTCAGTGGTAATTCAGGTTTGGATAGTAGAAGACTCATTGCCAAGCTCTACAGTAAGTGCAACCACAGTGGAAATGTTGGGGAACAAATTAGGAAAGGTTGTGAGCGTGTGGGTTTGTCCTCCACCTCCAGACATCACAGGTGTCCAAGCTGGTTTGACTGGTAACTCCAGCCCTGGGGCATGGATGTGCAAGGATTTGCTTTTGACCTTCTATCAAGCAATTATCTGAACATCCCTGTCTTCATCTGAGCTAGTGTAATGTTGCGTCTATGCACACAGGCTATACTCAGCCTTCCTACATCAGGTAGGATTAGGAGAGCGTCTGCTTTCCCTTTGGGAGTGCTCTGCCAGCTGGCAGTGGAAATGTTTGCTGTCTTCTGCAGACTAACGGCAGAGTCTGAGGGACTCACAATGCGTTATGAACACATTGCATTTCATCTCCAGCATGAAATCCGCTCTCCCAGGTACCCTCCTGCCGCAATTTTGAACGTGACTTTCTTTGCAGTCTGTGGAGACTAAGCGAGTCAAAGCAGCTCTTGGTCACTGGAGCCTTGGAAGAAAGACCACGCCAAACTGTAATGCTGCAAGGGCCTCATGACGCTAACGAAATAATCAATTGCAGATAAAGACATTGGCTGTAATCCCTCGTAGTGCCTCCCGTCATTTCTGCAGTCACCCAGACAGATGAGCATGGCAGTGAAGCTCGCAACCTCTACATCTGCCCTTCTCTGTCGACATGCCTCCTCAACAAGGATGATTATTCCTGCTGCCAGGGTGAGCAGCTGTGCTCCTAGTGCCAGCTATGCTATCTCATGTTTCCGCAAATAAAGCCAGTGATTATCTCATTTGTTTGGTTTCCCTCTTGGATAAATGTATTTGTTCCCTGTCCCCCAAAGACTCGGGAGTTTGCAGATGCACCTGCAAGCACAAACAGAGGCTACTCTGATTTCTGGGTGGTTGTATAAGAGGACTTCAGGAGCGACTGAGCTCAGTCCTTCTCTGTCATTGACACGTGGCAAAGTCATTCCATGATAGAGGAGGTAAGCATATCAAGCAGAAACCTCTCCCTGTTCTTGTTCCTTCCTATTAGCTGCCCCGGGAAGTTCAAAGCAGAAAGTTGGTCACGTGAAACCGTAGCCATATTATACACACAGAAACGATTTCTCAGAGAACGCTTTCACTAGCTATCAGTGAATGTTACCGCCACAGATGTGGTCCTTTCCCCTACCCACAGTGTCTTGGGCCGTGTGTAGCACACAGTGTTTTGATACCTGATTTGAATAGATCTGACATGCCTTGGAAGACCATTTTCAAGCAGGTATTCACAGATCAAATATGTGTTGCCTTATGCATGAATCTCTTCTGCTTATAATGAAAGCTCTTTTCTTTCCTAAGCGGTTACAAAAAAAGCAGGCAGTTGAGGCATTTGCAGATTTTTTTCCTAAAAGAGCTTTTAATCCAGAAGAGAAATACATCCTTCTTTGAAAATAAGGGGAAACACATTAAAGAGTTGAACAAACTGTTTCAATTTAATACTAATTAGTCAAAGGCCTGAAGAAAGACTTGATGCTGTTTAAAGTTGGAGTCAGAGCTAACTCTTTTCTAAGACTGCGATCACTCTGAACTTCTGTTTATCTTGTCCCAGTTATTATAGTAGGATGGAGACCTACTCTAATGTATAGTTATATCTTCAGGCGGTCCCTGGTAATACAGGCAAGACTTATAATCACTGACACATCCCTGATAGGAGCCTTCCCAGGATGGAGAAGTGTCTCTCTGTCCAGCCAAGTGATTGACAATTTTCCTCATTAGTCCTCCCGTCTCTCAGAAGTCTTCATGCCATTGCACACCTCTCTCTGTCCGCTTCACCTTTTTCCCCAGAAATGTAAGAAAGCCACAGACTGGTTTCAGGCTGCAGGAGCCACCTGCTATTTCTGTATTATCCTCCTGAATGAGTGCAAGCTGTGAGCTGGAAGTGACAACGTGCAAAGTAATTTATGGTGAGAATAAGAGGATCGTCTTTCATCTAGTACACTCAGATTAAAAGATGGTGATCTGGCCCTAAAACACAAAGCATGTTCTTTCTTGAGCAGTGCACCTACTTCCCATTTAGCTGTTAAACGCATCGGCAGGAGACAGCAGGTCAGGGGGTACCATTACCTGAAGTTCAAGAGGACTCTGAGGAGCATTGAGGAGGGCCTGGAGAGGAGAAGTAGGCAGTGACAGCACTAAAACCTGCTGGGAAGGACGTGCGTGTCAGCCTCCCAGCTTCGCAGTGAATGTCCCACCTACTGCAGTTATTTCTGGAAAGGTGAGCGACTACAAACACTGGCACGACCACACAGTGCTCAAGCTGTCCCATGATGTCCCAGTGTGTCCCATAGCTGGAAAGCTCCAAAGCTTCAGACAGAAGCCTGTTTCCCAGGGTTTTTTTGGTGGACCAGCTCCAGGTCTGTCTGCTCAGCACACGGGGCTTTAGCTTGACCTGTCCTTCACAGGGAAACATTGTTCAGTTCGCACCGTGAATTTTCCCCAGCCTAACTCATCGCTCAGTTTGACAGTTCAACATTATCTTCAGAGCATTTGTGGTTGATCGCATCCTCTGTGGATTTAAATAAACTTGCCACATCCTAATTGCTCCTGGTTTAAGGCCTGTATATGCTGTTTTGCCTGCAGGGTACGTAGCACATAATATACTGAAATCAGTATTTAGAGTCAATGTTAGGCTATTACCACGAAAGCTTGTTGTTGCTATATAATCATACATTTTGTATTGTTAGGAGTGTACATGTGCAAGCATATTCGTAGTTCATATCCTGCACTTCAAGTCATGACATTTGCCATCATTTCAATTAAGTCCATTAAAAGAAAACCCGTGCCAGTTGTATTTCTTTACAAAAGACCATCAATGAAAAGGAAAGACACAGAAAATCAAAATCTATCAACCTGTCCACAAGAGTGGCAAAACAAACAAGAGGAGAGAGAAACGAATCTCACTTATTTACGGGATTCTGCCCTGGAGAAATGAACAGATTGAGTTTATCAATGACTAGAGTTTCTGTCATGTGGGTGTAAAGGAGATTGTGCAGATAACTGGAAATGCAGCCTGGTTCTTCAGGAGGACTCATGCCAAGCACTTCAGTTCTCTTTTGAAAGATATTTGCAGAATTCTAGAAGTGCATAAAATATTAGGATTGTCCTGTGGACTGCAGAGTCTGACAGTGAAGAAGCTCATTACCTCCTCGCATCCCTACCTTGGCCTCTTGGCTGGGTTCACTGGGCAACCACATCCTTCATCCCATTGCCAACATCTTCATCTTCCTCTCTGCTGAATGAACCTTAAGGTGGGCTCCCACCCACCTCTCCCTGATTTCAAGGAGGGCTGGTCAGTGGTTTTGGTTAGTCTGAACGTTCACAATCCTTGTTCGTATTATTTGCTGCAGATCTTGGCCGGGAGCCCAGAATTGCTCATTTCCCCTGGCTCTTTTCTGCTGTGCTCTTCACAGTGGACGCGGGCGGGTGGACTTATCTCTACAGTCCCCAACCCAGCTCTGAGGGATCAGAGGTAGGGAGTGAGGCGTAGCTGAAACTTGGCTCAGCTTTGAGTTGATTTGGGGTACCGTCTGCAGGCAGAAAAGGGACTTGGAGGGATGGTTTCAGTTGCCCTCAGAGATGCCTAGGGTCATTTGAAGGAGTATCCAGGTCAGATATCCACCCTGCGCTGGTGAAAGTCACGTAAGGAGGGCATGTGCCCTTCACAATTCCTCTGCCCTGTTTCCCAACCCTGTGTGGACATCTCACATATGTTCAGATACCTCCGATAGCACCGGGAGACACGGCTGAGGGTAGAATATTGAAGGCAAGAAAAGTTCTTCCATGCGACAGTTAATGTGCTCTTTCCACGTTAACTCCCTGTTCACGCTGCTTTTACATGAAGAACTGAGTACCCAGAGACATTTACAGTAGGTTTCAATGTGAGCTTTGTGCCTTCTTGGCTCCTGATGTGTTCACAGACATTGCTGGAGAACTTTTCCTACCCATACCTTTCCAGCAATAGCCACTTGTCCTTTCTTTGCCCACCTTTCTAAAAGAATTCTAGCTACATGCACTCCTGAGTCATTGAAATACAGAAAAAGACATTTACCAAGATGGAATTGGGAACAGAAATGCAGTCGGTGCTGAAGTGTTTGTGCGGTGGCGCAGAGCCAAAGGCAATTAGCAAGCGACATGAATCTTTCTTGCTCGCCACTCAACCATGTGCAAATGGCACTTCTTGTCCTGTGGGTTAAGGAATGGCAGTTTAGTCTGTCAAGTTGTGCTAAAGTTTGCTGATTGAAGGGGTTTGGGGCTGCACTATTACAAAAACTATGTTTTAAAAAAATGCTCTTAATCCCTATTTTATGAGGCACGCACTAAAAAAGGCAAAGCCATTTCTTTTTGGAGAAGTAGCAGAATCAGCAGCTAGCGACAGGAACACATTCATACCCTCCAGTTTGAACAAAGTCAAATTGGAAACTACAAATAAAGGTGTTTATGAACTTGTGAGGGCTCCTATGAGTGATCTTGGGCTTTCACCAGGACCAGAATAACAGCTCAATGAGGTGCTGGTTTCCTCTCCTGCCCCCAGCCCCATTTCTTTCTCTCTCGGTCTTTCTTTCCGGCCCCTTTTTAACGCAGTGATGTGGTTTTACATTGTGATTTGTCCAAGACGGTTTGCTGTTGGAGACGCCGTGTCCCGTGGTGTGCGGCAGAGGAGAGGCCAAGGGATCGGATCTAACTGCGTGACTGAAACTGCGCACGAACTTACTTTTAATTGTGGTGGAGAGAAGCTATTATGCTGGGGCCTTTGCTTGTTTAATAGACTCCAGCCAATATCACAGTCCTAATGTATTCATAAAACACTTACACTCCATATGACCCGTTGATCTCTGCTGTGTGGGATGAGGGGCTGAGCTGGACCCATTAAATTAACCACGGGCAAGCCTCCAGGTACTCGGAGATTTGCCTTGTCTCTGAGAAGAAGCTGTACTTGTGCTCTTTGTGCTTGTGATGAGGGACTTCAAGCATTATTTTGAGGCCCCCATCCCCTCCTCCTGCTCTCTGCAGGCCTTCTCTGACCTGTTGCTTTCTGCTTTTGGGCATTCTTCCCCCCGAGCCCAGCGCCCATCCTCTCTCCCACCACGGGCAGGCACGCGGCCCCTCACACCCCTGTAACCCTTCACGTTTCACAGAAGAAAAGCTTATGGGATCTTTCTTTCTCTAAGAACGTGTTAACCTCTCAGCCAGTTTTAACCTAAGCTGCTGGAAGAAAGGAGTCTCCAAAATACTAAGTCTCCTAAAAGAGTCAAAGGTGGAAGAGAGAAAGAGACACACGAGCAATACCCTCACCGAGAGCAGAGCTGTAGCTTGAGCTCGCGGGTCATTCAATGCTCATCTCCTCTGCCTAAAGCAACACAGGTCATTCAGTCGTGGCTGAGTTATATAGAAAACAAGCCACCTCAGAAGTAAACACATTTTTTTTTCAAGTCATGATGATGCACGAGAGGCAAATACATCCCCAAATGCCTAGAAAAGCTGTATGGGAAATCATCAAGCAAAAGGGAAAGCAGAAGAGAAAATGGACCCAGGAAATAAAACCTTTTAACACTTGGGACTTTTCAAGCTACCCACTAATTTTCTCCATGCTTTATAGCATGGTAATGAGCACCACGGAGAAATGAATCACCAGCTTGTGATACAGACAGGCTGGGGAAAAGGAGTCATTTTATCGGGTTCTATCCTCTAAAGGTTAATTTCTACGTGCTACCTTGCTTTAATTGTTTTCTTTAGTCTGCTGACGTATCCTGTCTCACCCCTAGCCAGCAAGTCCTCACTGGCAGACATTAAACGCTTTTCCTTCCTTCCAGTAACAAAAGCAGTTAATAGTGGCTGAAGCACAGTAAGGTGAGAAATGAAGATGTGGTTTTGCTCCAGCCCCCATAGCTTTCATGGTCTTTATAAAGCTTTAGCACAGTGTAGGGAATTACAGCGGCACCCCAAAGGGTTGGCAGCAAAGACCAGCACGTGAGCAACTATATTGTACAAGGGGTAGGGCTGAAAGGCACCTGAAGCTTCTGTGGTTGCTCCTCCTCAGCTCTGGCTCCAGCGGTGGGTTCGGATCTATTTCTGCTTGTCTGTTTTGGGGACCGGGCTGGGGCTGGGGCTGGCCAGCAGGCAGGGGGGCTCCAAGCCTGCCTTGCGGGCAGCTGAGCTGCAAGCAGCGAGACACTTGAAATACCCAAGTGTTTCCATTTCGGTGTTTTGATGCTTACAGGAGCTTCTATTCAGGCTTTTCATGACAAAAATACAATGTTTTCATGTAAAGCGAAAGTCAAAACTAAACTAGGAGAAAATCAAACCCAAGTGTTTTTACCTCATGGAAATGAAACATTCTGATACTGTCAAAACAAAACAAGAAAGTTGAAACAATCTGTTTTGA
The DNA here is from genome assembly GCA_034782735.1 of Sagittarius serpentarius. NCBI lineage: Eukaryota > Metazoa > Chordata > Aves > Accipitriformes > Sagittariidae > Sagittarius > Sagittarius serpentarius. The sequence goes on from JAVKLA010000084.1 coordinate 14,730,297, forward strand.
TACTTCCCAGTCAAAATCAACACTTTCCTTCAAAATGTTTTGATTTCAGTCCAACTGCATTTTCCTATGGGGGAAAAAACCCACAACATTCGTCTGGGATGTTTTCGCCCAGCTCTAGTGTTGAATTTATTAAAGGACCTCATAGCAGGTCTAGAGGGCTGGTTAGGGAGCAACGTACCGTCACATTAGATATTGAAAATGCATCCATTATCACTATATTATGATAGAATAGGTGGAAAAGGCACCCAGTATTACTGTATTACAGTAGAATAGAAGAAAAAGGCATCCAGTGCCTTCAGTGTTTTACGACAGACTAGGAGAGTGACCCTTAGAAAACGAGGATGACGGTGGCAGCTCAGCCGCTTTGACCTTCAAATGGAGAGTGTTGTCCTGCAGAAGCTAGAGCCACTGGACTCTGTGCAGGGATAACGGGATGACGTGACGGGTGGGAAACGGGCATCAGAGCAGGAATTTGCATAGGCAAATGACTTTGAATGCAGAAAAAGACAGAAGAAGGAATTGGGAAGTTGCCACCAAACTCTTCTTGGTCTTGTGGAAAGACAATGAAGGACTGAAGCAGAAGATGAAACTGCAATTGCAGTATCTGAATTAATTTTCCAAGCATGCATATGCAGCCCATCACACTGGTGCCTGGGTTTATAATCTCAGCTCTAATTGCAGACTACCACCTGAGGGAGGGAAGAGCTCCCTGGGACCGGTACCCGAAGAATTGGCCTCGTGGTGACCAGCCAGTGCTGAGCCACGGCCACCGCCAGACCCGCCACTGGGAGAGGTGCCACCAAAAAAAACTTGCCAGCCCCAAGTACGGCAGAGGAAGGTGCCGGAGCCCCCGGTTCACAGCTAAAACCCAAGCAAAAGCCCAGCAGCAGTCTTTGTTCCTCTGCCTATCTGCAGGCTTTTTGGGTTAGCAAAACACCCAGGAGAGGTCAGTGGGCTGTAAATCAATCCAAGGGCTTCAGATGGGGTCCCAAACCGCAGGAGCGCAGACTCCGTGTGCTGCTGCAACCTCATGTTGTCTTAGAAGCATCTCATTCCTCCGTCCCTGGCTGCTTCACTCTGATCATGCGAGAACAAAAGGCAAAGTTTTCTCTGCTTTTCTTTTAACTCTGCTTTTTGATAGACCAGATGCCTCCAGTCCTAACTTCTTGGCACGTGGATGGCTAATGTACATAGAGACAGGCATGTACTTCATGACATTTCTGCACTGTTATTATCTCTTGATCTACTGATTGCATAAAACAGATAATTCCTTTTTTGCGTGCTCTGCTCACCCAGGGTCACCCATATTCCCCTCAGGAAAGAGGATTTCACCATCATACTCAACGTGCAGTAATGATCAAGCTGCTCTGGGGTCACAGAATTAAACCATCCTCTCATGTGGCATAAGAGGAACATTATTACCTCCACAGCAAGGTCAGATCTTTTTCCTGTGTTAATTAATCAGCAAAATTAAATAGTTTGTTCAGTTAATATCAGTCCCTGGGAAACCAAGTCACTTATTAAAATGAAGCAGGGAGCCAGGTGGAGTATGACATGCACCATGGAGATCTGTCAGTACCTCTCAAGCTCACCCTTGGGCACTGTCCTGACTGTTTCAGCCAGGCATTTCCCTCCAGTGAGGTGGATATTGCTGCTCCACCAAGTGCCGTGCTGGGGAAAGAGGAATTAGCTGGAGCCTTCAGGGTCTCATCCATGGATGAGGCAAGTCTGTAGAAGGACCCCTATGGCCATTAGCAGACTTTGAATCGGGGTGTAGGAGTTGTTGGTTGCTTGAAATGATGGGTTCAGGTTTGGCAAGCACACAGGTTCACCCGGACGCAGAGCAGGGACCAGGTCTAGGAGGCACAAACAACTTTCTTAGTCACACCCATGGGGCTGGGGTGCCTTGGGCTGGGCGTGGGCTCTGCGGGGAAAGCTTCTGCCAGGACTCAGACAGCCCTTGGTGACAGCAGAGTCTACAACAGCATTCATCTTTTCCTAAAACAGGAAAAAAAATTAAAACTCTCATTTGGTTGCATGACTCCCTCTCTGAGCTCCGTCGACTTTATTGACTCGACTCCACTGAGTACCAAGGGAGAGAAGCTCTCCTGGAGGCATCTACACCGCAGACATCCAAGCCAGGTGTGATGAAGCCGACACCAGGAGATTGGTTTCCAACCTGAACAGACTCTGGGCCCCATTTTCCCTTGTTGCGCTCCTCCGGTTTAGCCGCTGTGATTCAGCATCTTGTCAAAACACGGTGGCTGCCCCAGTCTGATTAACACCTTCATCGCCAGACTGGCAGCACATCAGAAATCATGGCAAACCCTAACGCTCGCCCAGACCCTGCGTGCTAGGGAGAAGTTTGACTCTGAGAAGCCATTGGTGCGGAGATTTCCTTTTACCGACTTGCAGGAAAACCCAGGGCAAATCTGCTTAGTTGCAAATGTACAGAAAGCAGAGGGGGAGAGAGGTCTTTCCTAAATGATGTGCCCCGGTGAATTCCACCTCAAGGCTTAAACCACAGCAAGATCCAGCTCCTGTCATCAGCCTGGCTCTGCCTGATGACCCAGACTGCAAAGCAGAATGTTTCCCCTATGAATCTACAGAAACGCCTGCCTGAGAAAGCACCACATTTTCATAACTCTCTGTCAGAGCAGAGCTGCATTGAAAGGGCCCCAAAAGCAAGGTCTGGGGCTCTGAGCTGGACGTGCATGGAAAAGCAAGGCACAGGTTGAACAGCAGCAAGTATGGTCTTTGCAAAGTCCTCCAGGCTGCCTGCTCTGCACTGTATCCTCTCCTGCATTGCTTTCACATGCTTTCTGACCTGGAGGTGGCAAAGAAATGGGTGCCATGAGCTCGCCTTCCTCCACAACGTGCCTGCCGAGTCCCCCAGCATCGCTGGGGTGGGAGGGAGGCATCTCCCTCCGCGGGAGGCTGGTACAAGAGCAGAGGCAGCACGTGAAAATACATGGCCCAGAACAACAGAGAGGAGCTGCCCTCGGTGAACACGGAGGCTCTGACTATCGCAGCAGGATTTGTAGTCAGATGCTGGAAAAAGAAGATAAAAAATTTCCAACCTGTCCGTATTCTGCAAAGGACCCCTCAGACAGAGTTTATCTGTGCTGCAGACGTTGCCCTCCTGTCCTGACCGTGGGGGCAAGGGGAGGCAAAGATAAGGGAAGGGAATGGGAAGGGACAAGACTGCAGAGTGCTGTTGAGAGTTTGATTCATAAAATAAAATTAGCTATAGCAGACAATTAAAGACACACTTTGTGAAGAGGGACAGCAATGCCGGGAGCGGGGGGCACCACGGGGCTGCGGTACAGTGGCCCTTGCGGGCACTGCAGCCGATGATAGCGCAGCTCTGCTCAGGCTGGAGCGGCTGCTCCAGCCGGGCGCGCTGACCTGCAGGCCAAGGCAGATAATGGGATTTCTCCAAAACCTTTCTTCAGGCGGGAGGGAGGGGAAACGCTCCATCTTATCCAAACTTGCAAAGCCCATGTGCCAACCTCCTCCACCTGCCCACTGGAGCTGCTCCCAGAAGCCGGCAGAGCCGCGGAGCCGAGCATCAAAATGGAGGCTGGGGTGAAAGGAACCCGCGAGGTACAGGACAAACCTGGCCCTGGGCGAGCCTTCGCTGAGCCTTTTATTGAGTCTCGTCTCTCTATTCAGGCTTGAACATGAGCACCGTTTCCAAAACCCAGCTCTGATTTCTCCAGGGTATTATGAGTCAACTCTGAATGACAGAGCAAAGTCAGAGATATGCCTTGATATAGCCAGTTGGAAAAGCCTGCTACTTCCCTCTAGAAAACTCTAGGAGGAAAAAAAAAAAAAAAAGGAATTGTCCCTCTTGTATTTCCAGGATCATGCTACAACTTCCATTATTCTCATTTTCAAAGACCGTTTTTCCCCCAAAACTGACTGGTTTTTTGCAAGCCATCCTCCCCCCATACCTCCAGGTTTAATTCATTTAATTTCAAACCAGAAAATATGAGCAAGAATGCCAGTTTGGCCATCTAGCTGAATTTCATTTAACCTCTTGTACGCAAGTAACAAGATCATTTATAGTGCAAGGTGTGGTGGATTATTCGGTGACTTGCTTTGCAATGAACTGCCTCGATGTTTTAGATAGGATATCTTTTATTGGAAAATTTCAGCCGTTCTTCAGTGATTTAAATCTCCTTTCCCTGATGCACTGCAAGGTTACTGTATAATCTGCTGCATACTTCATAGTTGGATAACAATTATTGGCAGATATAAATAGACGTTTTCATGAGCAATATTGTTTAGTATTCTAAATGTTGCTTTAATTTGCTGTTTCAATTTAAAGTGAATTCCTGTCATGCACAGAACAAAATAGATCAATTATATTACTACTAATTATTGTTATTATTTTAAACTGTGCTTCTCAAGCAGATTTAACAAATTTGTCAATCCGGCTTGTTCACCTTCTTGAAAGGGAACCCGGCAGTCTTGCATGCAAATTACCCTAGATTTTCAATGAGCAACAATGATACTTGCAACTGTTTTGTAATTATCTCACCCTAGACAGCCTCAATTTATCACATCTAGGCCTAAAGGCTCCAATGTCTTCATCTTCCGAAAGTATCAATATGTAGTCCTATACATTAAGAGTAAAAAATTGCATTTGGCAGCAATCCTTGCTGTCAGAGACAGAATAAATAGGAACAAATATAAATATTTTGGAAGAAAATGTATCTACAAGTTGGACAGAAATTTCTTGCTAGAAAACCAAACTTTTTCAGCAATATTTTGAGGTAATATGTTAAAACTATCAGAAAATATCTTCATTTTCTGCCTGGGTCTGATAAATAGTCCTTTATATACTTGTCTCTAGCACCAAAATAAAAGTTCAAAACCCATAAACTATGTGACATCTCTCCTGCCTACCTATAACTGCATCTTTTCTCCATCAGGATATCTTTATCAGAAGGTCATAAATCACAGCCACTCGCATTACAGAGTGGTGATTCTGATAGGGCTGTGCTAAGGCAGGTTTCATCTTAAGGTATTCATTTTTGTAATTCACCGCTGCATTATTTACTCTTTTTGCTGCAATAATCCATCTGAGGTCAAATATATGTACATATAAACCAGCCTCAGTGCTGCCAAAAAAAGAAATAATAAAAAAAATAAATCTGTGAGTAATGGTATTGGCTGGACAGAAATCCTGTGTTTGTGAAGGATTCTGAGGTCTCTGGGTGTTTTGATTTCCTCCTGAGCTGGAGCGAAGCTGCACTTGCAAGCCGCGAGAAGGTAAAAAGTTAAAAAAGAAGTGAAAAGCAGAGGCTGTTCCCAAGCACGGCAGATGAAGAAGAGCACACGCCCTGCCAGGGTACACGCGAAAGCCCATGACAGATGGGACAGGCGTGGTGAACGCATGAAAACTGAAACCACAGACCTTTCCAAACACAGCAGAAACAGGAAGCCTGCAGAGACGAGCAGGGGCAATCAAGGAAAAGGGAAAAGAGAAACAGATTATTTCTTTCTTTGTTCGCAAGCAACGCGTCTCCAGAAGCCCTGGCCCCGAGCTGCTGCCAAATACTTGATTCAGCCGGGGCACCAGGGAGATGGGCAAGGCTAATCTTTAAAACAAGCTCAGGGGCAACCCAGTGAGGCTGGCCTTTGGGTCCATCGATGGAAAATTGGATTAAAGAAAGGGTCAGCACCCCTGGATAAACGAGATATTCCTGGGAAGGGTCCCCACCCTTTGTAACTGGCACCCACATCTCACAGATCTGTGAAAATACGGAGAGGGGAGCAGTCTGCTGATGTGCTCTCCTGCAGTTGCCCAAGGCTTTTGGCTGGATTCTGCACCAAAAAAACCTGAAGTAACGCAGAGAGAAGCCAGTCTGTTAGGCAACAAATGGTAGGAACAAGCTAGCAGTTTTCGCAGCAGGGAAGACTGGCCAGTTGTGACCCCAAAAAGGATCTCTGCTGAGACTGGAGTGGCTCTGCAGAAGCCACAGTGATGGGAGACCAGGGGAGCATTGTGGGCACCAGTGTTTTCTAGGCAGCCAGGTGTCCCCCAGGCCACAGAAGTGGGGGAAGGCAAGAGCCTCCCTGGGGGCACCGAGGACTGTGCATACTCGAGGTTTTGTTCAGCACATGCAGCCACCTCTAGAAAGACCTTTTCTCCAAGGATGCAGTAGAAAAGGAGTCCTAAGTCCTTTTATTAACCTTTTTATTTGGTCTGCCTCGCCCACTTGCTCCGCGCTCCCTGTGCAGAGCTACCTTGCTCGGATCTGTTACGTTTGTGCACTAATAAAAGAGAGCTTTAACCCTTGGGGATGCCTTGGAAGGAAGGGGAAGCTGCTCTGCCATGCAGCTCAGCTGGCTCCACGTCCTATTTTGTGATACTAAATTATTTGGCTTCGTCACATCCAACAGCGAGGAGCTGCGGTTGAGCCAGAGAAGGAGCTCCCAGTGCTGAGTTACAGTGGTAAAATGGCAGCTAACATTCAATGTTGTTAAAAGCAAAGTAAAGCACATAGGGGGAAAATAACCTGGCTCTACACTCACCATGAAAGGAACTAAATTAGCTATTATGTCCAAAATGAGATCTTGGAGTGACTGTCAGCCCAACTCACGGCAGCAGCCAGCAAAGGGGCTATTAGGGGAGGAAGAAAGGACGAAATAGAGAGTGCAATGCTCCTGCATCAAGACCACGCTGCTCTTTCATCTCAGGTATTGTGCCACTTCAGAGGATATCGCAGAGCGAGTCAAAATTCAGAGAGGGTGGTGATGGCAAGACAGGAGGGAAGCAGCATCTGCCCAAGCCCAGGAGGTTCGGTGGGAGCACAGCGGTGCCGCAGTCTGTGGTATCGTGAGTAATGCAGGGAAAATGATCACTTGCCTCCTGAGACTATGGAATGGGAAGGTGGTCCTGCCCTCCACCTCCCTTCCCTTCCCTTCCCGTCTTTTTTTATCCCAAATTTCCCCAGTCCCTTTCTAAGCCTGCAGCCCGAAGGAGCAAACCCCTCTGATTTGTCACCCACGCCCACAACAGCCTTCCTGCCTCATTTGAGAGCACACCCTCGGGTGGGTATAAGCAGATTTTATGCGCGGGTTCAGACAATACCTAAACAGGTTGTGCCCATGGTGCGATACGGAGGGCAATGCTTCTCAGCAGATGTGAACAGCACGGCACGTGCGGTGCTGCAGCGTGCTGCCGGTGGGAGCCAGTGCTTGGCACGCTGCCAGCCGGAGCAATGGGATGCAGAGGACCGAGCACAGGATGAGTGTACGTTGCGTTTCGCTACAGCAGATTGCCAATTTTACACATCTCCATATCTCAAAACCCATGTAATGAAGAGGAGACGTTTAAAGCAACAAAAATACAGGAAACGTAATAAATGCAAAAAAGAATTATGTGGAAAATACACTGAAGGAGTGTTTTCCTCGCTGTTGAGATGCTTACGGTCTACTTGCTTCATGAATATTTAGAAACAAGAAGCTTGGCTCCAAATGTCAGTCTAAATGGACACAGTTTTCCTTTCTATAAATATTACATTTTATTCCAGGACAGCAGAACGCAGAAAAGTAACAGCTAAGACCTCGAAAGCCTCCTTCTCTGGCTCCTCGAAATTGGTTCATTTGGTCTGTAAATTCTTCTGGGCTACGTGATAAAGATACTTTGCTTTCATCTTCTTCTAAGGCTGCCAAATCTGAATGATAGGTTGACCTGGAAAATAAAAGGGGTACTCTTGTAAGTATTTCACACTCTTTCTGGAACCAAGATCAACAACTGTTAATGCTGGAGTGAAGTGAAATACAGGGACTGGCAGTATCAGAGGGAGAGTATTGTGCATGAGAAGAGCTCGTTTTATTGGCATCTGGCAAATGAAGATTGTGTCCTTGGAAACAAATACTCTCTGAGGACAAAACACACTCAATTTGTAGAGGAATTGTAAATCAGATGTAAATAACAGCATGACGTTAGTCCTCTTGTCCTGCCACTGGAGGGTAAATTTGGGGTTCTCTCATTCCTAAAGAGAGCCAGGCTGTTTGGGTTTCAGCCAGCCAAGGGGAGCTTTGCTGGTCTTGACTGGCGGAGAAGTGGGCATTTCGATGGGCAATGGGAAACGAAGCCACTCGCAGTACGTCTCTGTACGGCACTCTGCTCGACAGGCAGGCCGCAATCAGACACCTCAAGCCCAGCAAGATGGGAGCCTTGCTGGGGGAAATAACAGGAGGATTCCCCCTCCTCTCCATCAAGACCATATGTCTGCTGACTCTTCATGAGATTTACAATCTTCCCCAAGCCCTGTCTGCTTCTAGAGCCTGATGATACACAGTAGCCAATAGGAAAGAGCTAATAATTCATTATGAATCACTTATTTGATGAATTATGGGGGGTTTTCTGGTTTTTAAATTGCCTGTGAGCAGCACAGTGGTTTTCTCAGTCTTGTGACTTGAAATACTTGCTGACTAATTTCTGCAAGTAAATCCTGGCCAGTAGACTACATTCCCAGGCAGTTGCTGTGAATGGGTGAGATTTCCACGTGGAGCTCTGCTAAACCATAGCTGCCTAGAGGTGAATGACCTCTTGCCCATGCCAGTCCTCCTACATTGAACCTACACATCCCAAAGAAAGAAATAACAATCAGGGATTACTGATACGACAGGTCTTTGCACCAGAAGCGGTCTCCGACTTGGCTTTCAGATAGCTGGGGCAAGGGTACCCAAACTGTGGAAGCAGTTGCTGCTGTTGAGAGGTGTTGAGTGCTCCCACCTCATGCTGGGTTTCCTGAGCAACCTGTTTGGAGGATGCTCAACCATTTCAGAAAACAGGTCCAAGGATACCCTCGTGCAAACACTGAGGTGCAGGCGAATAGCCAGTAGGCTTTCAGGTCGTCTTGTTTCCTGAGGGCTTCATCAAGACGGTCTCTGTCGCTCTCCGAACTTGACCAAGACCGAACACCTCAAACCACAAATGCAAGACTGGGGGCCATTTCAGAAAATGTAGGGCGTAGCCTTAGCTCTGCAATGTTACAGTCTCCAGGAAAAAAAAAAAAAAAAAAAGAAAAGGTTTTTTTTGAGATGGTTCTCAAAAGAATGTGCACCGACAAATTCCCAGCAAATGAAAATTGGGATTTGGTTCTATTTATACTTTTAGCAAATCCACAGACAATATAAATGAATGTGAAATACAAAATGGAAAGTATTAGCTAGACTAGTGAGAGATAGTTACATATCCTTCATACAGCAGTACACAGTAATCCAGCCAAAATATTTCAGAACTAATTACTGTACAGCCTTCTAATCCCTAGTAGAGGAAAAAAAAAAAAAACCAATCCCATGTATTTTTGGAAGTTCATTGGAAGCATCTGTTTAAGATGTTGTTAATCCTTCATTCCAAAATCATTGGCTGGATGATAATGAAACAGTCAAGTTTGCGCTCAGTGTGTTGAGACCTAAAACTCATCTTGGTTAAAGCTGATTATTTCGTACAAAGCAACATAACTCAATCCCTTTTCTTGTTTTGCTTTTCTTTCTTTCGGTGAGAACTTTTCATTCCTACTTTGGTTTCCTAGATGGCAGCTGGCAGCAGAAAATGATTGGCTTTAATCTCAAATTTCAAAATCAATACGGCGCGGGTACTATTGATTTTGGCATACTGGGATGACCCCAGGGGTTCACAGCAACCAAAGAGGACTTTTGATGTTTCTGGACCTTCTTCAATTAGAATTGCTAAAAATCTCCCACCCTCCTGAAGATCAGCAGTGCCAGAACAGCTTTGCTTTGCAGCCGCGGTCTGAGCAGCAGCACAGCGGTGTCCTGGCATGGGACGCCCGCAGATCCAGCGGAAAAGGCGTCCCTCTCTGCCTCAGAGCAAGCAAAGGTGAAAACATGCCATTGTGCTGAAGACAGGTTAAAGACAACTTTTAGAACCTCATTTGCTTTCATTGAGAAACACGCACGAATCGGTGTTAGAAACGTAGCCAGGTTGGCTCTCATATCTGAGTTCTGGTTTCTGCCATTCCTGTTGAAAGCGCGTTTGCAAGCAACCTTACATCTCAGACTTCCTAACTTCTGAGTACTTGACTCTGTGACTTTAATGCTCTTTAACCATATGGGTTTCTCTGTAATTTTAAATGATTTTTTTGAAAGGTCTGGATTCAATTCTTCTAATAGTCTCAGTGTTTTCAGGCCAGCTAAGATCACTCCTGCAGTTTGGTGTGAGTTTGGGACGTTGCCCAGAGCAAACAAAAGAGGAGCTGTGGGGTTTTTCTTTTCCTTTTTTTTCTTTTTTTCTCCTATAAATTTTACGAATTTCAGATTTATGTTTGTGGATTCTGTACATTTTTTTATCTTATTAAAGACGGATGAAGAAGGAAATAGATTTCTCTGAGCTGCCACGCATTGATCTCCAGTACGGCATCTGTCTCTTCCTCCAGAGTGCCACCAGCTTGGGACAAATTAAAAGTCCTTTCAGTGCTCAGTTTTTCGCACCTATTGAAGACACTTACACTAGGATTGCATGAGTCACCAGGTCAAGACGCCTGCCTCTCCCTCCAGCAGCCATAAAAGCTACGTGACCACCCTGAAGATGACAGATGTTAGACTGATGTGTGTCCCACCAAGTCTCTGTGCGAGTCAGATATTCAGGAATAAGAGGAATCATTTCCTTACCTCCAAGAAGCATTTCAAGACACTTAAAAATGAGGTTTTGCAAGAGCTGGTCTTGCGTCTGGTCCTGCAGAACACTTCGGGGGGGTGGAGTGGAGACTTATCTTTCCAAAATGTGTGGTTTATTCTGCCATGGGAGAGACCGTAGGTAAATGAGAGGACAGGGTTTGAACACGAGGTGATGCTGATAACGTAATAAAAAGGTCTGAAAAATAAAAACAGAAGAGAATTTAATGGGGATGAGGGCAAAGTATTACACTCAAGACAGAAGAGAGGAGCTCCTACCTACCAACACTAACTGGAAAGGTCTGGGTGGGCTGTTATCCATCACAGCACAGCCCTTGGTCAGCAACTTCCCATTGCTGCAAACAGGGGCCAGACCATTCCAGGGGTGTGTAATGAGGAGGCAAAACCCGTGGAGTAATCGGGCTGGGCAGGGATCCCCAGGCACCGTCCCCCACTGTTTTACCAAGGAGGTAGGCTGGAGGGAGCCCAGGGCGAGGCAACAGGAGCAGTCAGAGGCATAGAAAATGCACTATTCCAGAAAAAAATTGAGAGAACTGGAGCTGTTTAACTCGCAGAAGAGAATACTAAAGGGAAAACACACCACGCTATGGGAATATGTATGTGGTGTCAGCAAAGACGAGAAGGTTTGGTCAGTGGGTCCGTGGAGGAGAGCAGGACAGAAAGCACGCCGCTGTCTGGAAAATGGGACATATTTTAAAAAATACTGTGTCTTGCAGAGCTGCTTTGAAATTTCAAAAATGTCTCCATGCTGGTGGGTGAAACTGGAGACTTTGGGGACACCAGAAACACTAAATGATTTTTCTAAATATTGGTCAAAAATTATTTCTTTTTTACAGAAGAGGCTTGTATTTTGTAGTTTTCCTGACCTTTTTATTCTGAAAAGGCAAAACAAGCCCAAACTGTGAAAACTTTGCCTTGTGACATACTGGGATTGGCAACTTTTAGTTTCCTGCGTTCAAATCAGCATACTTCTGCAGCTAAAATAAAACAAAACAATGCTGGGAAGGGGTGTCTTTTTTTATTTATTTAACTGTTGAAACCCAAGATGAAATATTTCAACTGGCCCGAGCAGCAGTAACAACAACTGTTTCACATTCTCTGCTCACTAAAATATGCTCAAGCACAGCCAGACCCCCGCTGTCCCAGCTTGGGTTGGGATGGAGGGGGAGAAGAACGAGTCTGGATCCTGCAGCTCATCCTGGGGTGGAAGAGCTGCTCCCTGCCATACTTCCTCATCCAACAACAATCTGAAAACCTTCTTCCTTGCAATTTTTTTTTGCGTGTTTTGAAGTTAGCGAGAGCAGTGCCTGAAAGATTCTAAGCAAAAAGGTGGCCTGTAGGCATTTTCTTGGCGAGAGAAGCCACTGTAAGTGGATGGCAGAGAGAGTTTCAGCTCACGTCTCACTTCTCAGAGCTCTCTCAGTCGCTTGGGCAAAGAGGTTTTTGGGTGTTGTGGCACTGACAGGGGACACTCAACCGTTAACGATGGGGTGAAAAGCACCCTGTGTCTGCCCAAGAGTAAAACTCATCTGAAAACCATGAGCTCCAGAGAGGTAAAGGATGTGGGAAATCATCAGTTCGCATCTTACTAAACCACAAGATTACTTCTGAGCTCTTTAAACTTTGTAGGCAACAAAAAAACTCGCCTTGGAAGAGGCGAAAAGATAACAAATGGTTCCCTTTTAAAAGCAGAACAATAAAGGCTATTCGTTCATCATTTGAATTTCTTGCCTAATGAAATTGGATACAGTCTGAAATCCCCCCATAAGCCAAAAGCTAATTCATTTCCGCATTTGAAATGTGTGTTATCAATTACTGACTGTAGATCTAATGATTGCCATAGCTAGTTTTCATTCTGATACAAGTGGCTTTGAGGATTTATTGATGACGAGTATATAAAAAGTCAATTCAGAAATGTATACTGAATTCTTCTCTGCAGTGTACATGCAGCTATTGGGTCTTCGAACCACAGCTTAGTCAGGCAGATAAATATCTTCTTCTCATCAGCAGGCTTTAAAGGTAAACCTACATTTAAGAGTTGCTCTTGAATTTTCCGTATCTCCTGGAGGCCCAAATCCTGCATGAGGACGAGCAATGGGTACGGGGTGTGATGCAGGAGCATCACAAGGAAGGTTATCAACCTCTCTTACCTGGACTGGAAGTCAGGAATGTCCACAGTACCTCTCCAGGCTCTAATATTTGTGAGTCTCCAGGGTTATGATGATCATTACAGAACACCCTTTTAATGAGGGCATAACCTTAGGTTGCTCCCCAGCTTTGCTCTCAGAAACAGGTGGATTCCCTAAGCTGAAACATTAAAATACTACCTCTACCTGATGCAAGCAGCCAGAGCAGTAGCTTTCAGGCTGAATGTATGGTTTTCCAGACCAAAAATAAGCATCTGAGTTGGTAGTCTTATCACAGGAAGCCCTGTGAGAGCGGTGAGGCATGCTGTCCCTCCCTCCTGCCCTGCACCATGCTAGTCTACCCACAAGTCCTCACAAACTCCTTGCAGACAAGTGGGGTTTTTTTCTTTTTTTACCTATCATAGCCACATTCACAGGCTCACGTTTTCAGGGTAACTCTGAAGAGTCTCCTGTGACACCCTGCTTTAGCCTGAAACAAGGGAGCAAGTCACAAGGGACATTAGGACATCAAGGCTGGCCACCAGCCCCAGCTTACCCATGGCAGTGGGCATAGTCTCCTGGGAGAAACTGGAGTGGGTTTTCTTCTGGTTGGGGATTTGGGAGGGCAGTATTAGTATTTCTGCCTGCTTTTTATCAATACAAAACTCACTCTGTCATTGGTTGTTTGCAGAACTTACATGTATGCACGGCTTATCCTCAAGTACCTCCGGTTTTCCAGTTCTCCCATTTGCGCTTGGTGAATGTACTGGATTTGCCTTCAGTGCTCTACCAGAGGGAAGGCCACTGATGACGAGACGAATTCTTGCTCCTCGTGAGCAGAAGGATCACGATTTACGAGATTTCTCTGATGATACTGCGAGCCCCAGTGTCCCAGCAGGGCTGGTTATCAAGGACCCCAGCGCGAGCGTGAAAGTGCTGCGTCGCGCTCGTCCCACCTGGCGTGGGACGTGTCGCACCCACCGGGCTCGGTGGGACTTTCCTTCAGGGTGGACGCCTCAAGCAGAGGCAGGCTTTGTGCAAACAGAGACAGTCAGAGGTGCAGGAGCTCCCATGGGGTAGGTCCAGTGGGCTCCTGCTAAAGCAACAAGATGCTGACCTAATCATGAGAATGGTTTAATTGGGTTTTATAAAGGACCTGATCCCGCTCGCATTCCTGTGCCTGTGCATGGCAGCGTGCTTTTTTTTTTTTTCTTTCTTACTGTATATTATAAAACTGGCTTCATATTTTCTTTATACAGAAAATTTATAGGGCCAGAGCTCCAATCATTATAAATCAAGCAGTGCACACAAACACAAGAAGCGAAAAGTAAAATAGTACATTGCAAATCATTCAGTGTCAATAATCCTGGTTGTTACTTGTAGCCAGCAAAGGAAATTGGACTTTTTAATATGTAACACATTAACCTAAGTGTCTGCCTAAATGGAGCTGCCTTTTTAATGTGTTGACATATTAACACAAGTACTCTTTCTCTAATTCCCCCAACCTTAACATAACAATAATACTGTTAAATCATTAGCAGACCTTTAAAGAAATATTAATTCTCCCTAATAAAATATTGAATAACACTTGTTGCAGTATTCACCTGATCACACCTGCTACTGCTTAGATTTCATAGCTATAGAAAGCGTACGCTTCTGTATGCTTATGTATGCTGAGAAGAGGTGCAAACTTTTCAGTGATAATTCCAGGAGTTTGGTGCACTGGTTTGGTTTGGTTTGGTTTGGTTTGGTTTGCGAAGACCGCAGAGGGCAGGACAGCCAAACTCCTACTCTCACAGTGTTTTTTCTCTGACGATGCGGCTTACTACCAGTGCGGAGGAGTTGTGGCCAAAGAGATGCTCCCGATGCCTTCTGCCATGATGTGAGCTCTTGAGGATGCTGACCGTGCTCTGGTACCCCACCCCAAGTCGCCCGAGTCTGCGGCCGCCTGCAAAGTGCCCCTTGTGAGAGTCTCAGAGAGCCACAGCGGGGACGAGGGGAATCTGGGACTCAGGCAGGGTCCGAACCAGCTCCATGGAGCTCAGCGGAGTAAGACATGCCTCTGGAGAGAGGAGGACATGAAGCTGATGCCACATGAACTGGATACTCAGGGAATGACGACCGGAAAATTGCTACCCATAATTACACTGGAGAAGTGGACAGTGGTCTGCTCTAGTCATCCTCCTCCTCCTGTGCCTCTCTTTATTTCGATGCATTTTTTTCTTGTTTAATATGGTGGTTTATGGGCAGAATGTGCTCATGATGGTGTATAATGGGACCAACTGTGCAGAAATGTCATGCATGCAAAATCTATGCAAAGCTCCTGCTATGCTTTTGCCTGAATCAATTTAAAGAAGACGCTCCATAAAACAGGATAAAGCCAGATTAAGTGCATACAAATGAGGCAGCCCAGGCAAGGTTTTCAGAATTTGTTGGAGGCAGTTGGAATACAAATGGAGAAAGAGATTGCACCGGTGCATGTGTAAAACACACTTGACAGATACAGCCAGAGAGGTTGGAGGTGAGAGAAACAGCCTGACGAGAAGTCCCCTCTGCAGAGGTCACCTGAAGACAGAGGACAATATGCCAGACACGAGGCCCATCTTACTTCACAGCTATGTGGTCTTCAGTTTGCCAGCAAAGTCCCTGGACAGCAGCACAGGCTTCTGTGGCAGGCAGCAAAGCCTGTGGCAGCTTCATGAGAAATAGAGGCATTAAATGAATTCAGCGGAGGGAAAAGCCGATCAGGATTGCTGCCCCAATGTTATTTGCTATGCTTTTACATTTATTTGATATTCTCCTATCATTTTCAGCTTTCAGCCTGCTGCAGATTTTCCTACTGACAATGCGTAACAGCCTCCACAGGATGGTAATGCCATACGTGGCAAGGCTGGTATGCAAAATATACTGTGAAATAAAGCAAGCAGATTGGGAACTTCTGTTCTCGTAATCTGAGAATGAGGGCAGCGCATTGAAAATTGATGAAAGGAAATACTTTTTTCACAAAATTAGCTGCTGGAAATCATTGCCAGGAGATTTTGCTGAGGCTGAAAACTTGGCAGGCTGCAAAAAATGAATCGGACATTTATGTGGATGGCAAGAACTAGTGACAGGGCTTTAGGAGAGTCACAGCAGGCTATACGGTCCACAGACATACCTCAGTAAGGGGTTTTTTGGTTCAGCTTGCTGAAGAAATGCGGTACCACCACCAGTTTGCAAGTCTGTGTCCATGTGCCAGCCTTTCGGTTCTTCCTCCGTCTAATAACTTTTGCATCTTCTGGTGATGTCCCACTGGAGATGACCAAGGGCTATGTAATTCAAATTCACTTTCTAGCAGAGCTGTGAAATATCAGTGGTCAGGTAAAGATGAAGATGCTCTTCCAGTGTGTCTCCCATCAATAACCCAGTTCATCCCTGCCTGGATATAACCATTGCTAAATCAGGCGGCAGACTCCTCCGGCACCGGAGCCCAGGCGCTGCAGTACTCATGGAAATGGTCAATGTTTTTCACAGGTGCTTTGGGAAAACAACATGTCCTCAGGCTGCTGGGGAGAAACTCGCTTGGAAGCAGAGCTCAAGGTCAGGAGTAAAAAACCACGCGAGGAGGAGCTGCTGCTGTGTTTCATGCATGTCGCTAGGAAGTACAGGCTAGCGGAGACAAGGGTCTACCCCACACGGCACCAAAGACCATCTGCTGTTTCGTTTGGGGGCACGTTTTAGAGAAAATTTATTCTGAATCTATTTAGACAATCCTAAATATTTCATTGGCACTGTTTAAGATATTCCCACAACTTCAAACCAAGCATATGGCCCTAGGAGGAAAAGAAGAACTGAAAGTAATGACTATCAAACTCTGAAAATTATCTGCAGTCCCCTTTCGACAAAAAAAAAAGGAACATTTAATACCGATTATTTCAGAAAGTTAAGTGAATACAGAAACTTATGTATCTGGCAAGTCTGGTCTTATTTTCTGTTGGGTGGTTGTTTTCAGGAGACTTTGTTTTTTGTCAAACTGCTTGTTATTCAACTCTTCAGCCCTTTGATAGGAACCTCATGTGGCCAATGAACACCTGAAAATGCTGCATGGGGTGGGAGTTCGCCTTCTGATGTTAAAAAACATGTGGCCATTCATTCTGATTAAAAATTGGAAGCTGTCAGAAAGCTTGACTTTCCAAGTGTGAAAAGCTGTTACTGCTCTTCAAGAAGTCATTTTTCATGAGGAATACTGGGAGATGAAGCAATGCAGCCTGTAAAAACACACACACACACCACCTTTTATTTTTGTTTGTCTCTGCGTACTCCCTTGAATAGCTCTGCTGGGGACACGGCCAAGTGTTACCCTGCTTGAGAAGACACCCAGGCTCCTGGGGTCTGCCACGGTGGCTCCATGAGCCATGGGGTGCAGGAGCTGGGCTTGGGAGGAGAAAACACTTCTGCCTTTGCTGCAGCTCTCGCTATTTCTAGCTGAATAATTCAGGTTTTAGATTTTAACTCAGGTGTCTCTGAAGCTGACAATTTCACTGCCTTCTCCAGAACAACAAGCCCTTCATTTAAACATGAGATTAGTTTTGGCCGCAAGCCCGAACTGCTCTTTGTCAATTTGAGGAGTATCCAGAGATGCCAAGGGTGACGAGATGAGCTCCTGTGGTCTCCTCCAAGCAGTTTAAAGACCTCTGCCAGGCCCAGACTGTTTCCCTTTGCTTCTTGCTCTTAGCCCCAAAGCAGAAGTGTTTTGCTTTGGCGGGAAGCAGTCTGGGACACCCACGCGGCAGCTATATCGAGATTTTTTCTTAGCCTAGACCAAAGCTTCAGGAGCAAGAAACTTGGTATGGGGAGTGGGTTGGTGGCTTGGTTCCCTGTGGACCTTGAGAAATGTGTCTGTGTGCTATATCACAGCTACATTGTTCATGGGTGGGATGGGAAGCTCACCCTACCCACTCCTTCCACACGTGAACGACTGCCCTCAGCCCGTCTCGGCAGTAGATATTTCACACACAAGTGAGTTTCTGGAAAATCTTTGCTTTGTCTGTCTTTTCTCCTTACAGACCAGGATGTTTCCAGTCCTCCTCTGCCTTCCCCCTCCTCATGAGGATTCCTGTCCTTCTTGGCTCTCCTCATGGTACTTCACCAAGGGAGACTATTTCTCAGTGATATCTCCTTTAGTTTTGTTAGAAGTATTGAATGTAATGCTAGCAGAAATGTTTTCGTTGAAGTATTATTTTCCCATCCTCCCCAACATAAAGTCTTTTTAGAGAGACTTAGACTGCACTTGATGAACTGTTTTCTTGCCAAAAAAAAAAAAAAAAAAAGGAAAGAAAGAGAGAGGAGAGGCAGGGATGGATTTTGACTGTGAAAAAAGTATTGTTTCAGGATTTTCTTCCTGTGACATGGTTCTCTTAGGAAATACCTTGCCATTTCATTTCCATGTTTTCATTGCTCAGCCTTGCAGAAATAACATTTCTTTGTTTAAAAGCTGACCCAGCTAGGAACGCAAATGGAAGCTCGTTCTCCGTACACTGTGCAGCTCCATCTGCATCACCTCCTATTAGAGTAACACCTGTGCCCTGGGCTTGTGCTGCACCTTTGCAAAAGCAGAAAAGGGCTTTGGAATTCCCTAAGAAAGACAGCATATGAAAAGCAGAAAAGCTGAAAACCAAGCAGAAAATAAATGATTTTTCCTGGCTTTTGAGTGGACCCCAGCAGGACTTGGGAACATACATCAGGTGAAATGTCCCTGCGGAACTGGAACCGAAGCACTGCATAAAGTCAGTCCAGCCGTGTCTAGACATCCCTTGGGACAAATATCACATGAAACAGCGATTGTAAAGGAAAGGAGCAGACATCCCATGCAAGACATTCCACAGGACTTTATATATCCCTAAGGAGAGATAATTAAGAGCTTTCCTACCAGCCTTGTGAACTGGTGCGCTGCCAGACAGCAAAACCGAAGGACGGCTTCCACGTAGAACACCACGTTTCCTCCTTGCTGGCAGTCTCTGGTGTCCAATTCCAGCAACCAGCCAGCTTAAAATTAGGACCACAGGTTCATTAGAGTTGATAAGGCACAAAGGATCTGGGCCTGTAAAATTCTTGCGGCTCTCTGTCAGCCCCAGGATCCTGGTGAAAAGCTGCCAGCCTGTTTATAAAGGCTCTGCTCCTGCTTCTACTACAGGGAAGGGTATTTAGACACCACAGGTATGGCTAAAGAGGAGGTTAATGTTACGGGAGCCCCTGGAGCCTGTCTGAGTACTACACGGCAGCAAGGAACAGAGTAATGAGAGACCTCCGTTTCAAGGGGCTTAACAGAGAAACACATGAGGGATGTTTCATAAATTGCATCTTACCAGCCAGAAATTGGTGCCTAGAAGGTTACAAGTGGGTCTAAGTACAAGTAGAAAGTCAGGCTGGGCCCAAACGTGGCTCTTCCAAGTGCAGCTGTGGTGCTTCAACTGCCACATCTTCCTTCCCGGCCCCAAATGGCTCGGACTGGGGAAAGGTGATGCTATTGACTTCCCATGAGAGAGGAGGTAAATTATCCTAATGAGAATGGACCGATCACCTCTGAGGTGTGTGCCCCGTGAGGAAGAAACTTCTACTCTCCCTTGTCTCTAACACATGGCTCTTCTATTTCCCCCTTCTTTAAACAGCACTTTAAAAATGGGAATGTCTAAACTGAGCTGCTTTAGCCTCTGTTCAGCTAATGGAGAGCATCCTGCCCTGAAGGTGATGGAAACCTCCACCCTAGAGCTTCCCTCAGCCTGGGACAGCTCGAGCCAGGACACTCCAGGCAAGGTGCCTGCACTGACTCCACTCCTGCTTGACCGACCTTTGTAGAAGAACACAAACCATTTTAGGAGCTGCAGGTAAGGAAGAGAAGCCTTATTTTCTTCCTGCAGCAATAGCTGTCTTGTGCTCTTCTGTATGCTGTTCATTTGCAAAGTCACCCTTGGTCATTTATTTAGAAACCTGCCGAGGAACAGATGCTCCAAAAAGAAACATGGCAAATCCTCTGCGGGGCCCCTTTTGACTGTGCAGGGGATTTTTGGCAACAAGAAGGAGGAAAAGGTGAAGGTGACAGGAGCTGCGCGGGTCCGGGTGGTTTTGTACAAAGAACAGCCATAACAAGCCTGATGCACGGTTGCTACTGGAGCTGGAGCTTTGCTCAGGCGCTGTGGTTGGAGACAAAGTTCAGCCAAGTGCTACTCCTTTGGGGCATATCCTGCAGTGAACTTAATAAGTTTTCTGCTGCCTGCTTGTGTGGGACTGTCTCCTTCTTGCCCAGGTGGCACTACCTCATGCTCCGCTGTACAGCAGTTGCAGGTCAAACAGGCTGTGAACGGTCCACTGAAGATCAGGGATTGGCGTCCAGGATCTACCCAGTAACACCAGCTTCCCAAAAAGGCTCCTGAGGGCTCAGAAAACCTTTCTTTGAAAGGAGAGGAGACAGGATTGCTCCTGTGAGAAAAGGCAGTACCTTGCGAGAAGGTATGAGCATTGCGTGGGAGGAGGACCAAACGCCTGTGGCAGGGCTGAGACCTCGGTTAGTCTTCTGGAGCAGAAGAGGAAGTCCCACTGAAGCTCACAAGTGGGGACAACCCTATTGTTTAAATGTACAAAAGCACTTTTGTATCTTCAGCCTGGCTGGGCTGAAGTTTGGCTCGGAAGGACCCGACTCCGTGGCTGTGCTCTTCACTAGCAATGAGCATCATTAAAAAGCATGAGGTTCTCAACAGAAAACAAAAATAAAGACAAAAGTGAAAGGCCTGGTGAGGTGGATGGAGCGACTGAGATCTTTGAAGATCCCAAGCCGTTCAAATGATGCTCTCAACCTCGGCTAAATTAAGTAACCAGCAACGAGCCTAGAGTGGACTGGGAGCTGCTGGGCCCTAGTCCAGGTCCTTGGCTATGGATGGGTTTGGGTCAGCAGAGGATGCAGTAGTCTGCACATCTCTGGGCAGTGACTTTGTGGCCTGCCACATCCCCCTGTGTAAGAAAGGGATGCTGGGAGGGGGGGTCCCTGCTCTCTCCAGCAGCTTTTCAGGAGGGTCAGCATGCCATTCACCAGACCTCCTTCCAGTACACAACCCAGGAGCTCCCACCTCGTTGCCTCTCCGAATCCATCTGCAGGACCGGTGTGCTCAAAACCCGCTGCGAGACCCCAGCAAGCTCCCAGAGGCACTGCTGGAAAGGGCTGCAGCACCGGCTCGGAAAGCTGCCCAGAATTTGGGATGCAACACTCCACAACAGGGAGCAGAGCGGGGAAGCAGTGAGGCAAAGCGGATAAAGATTTGCAGTAACACAGGAGTTATTTTTTCTGTTCTGATTTTTTGTTCCCCAAAACAAAGGAGAGACTGAAGAGCGCCTGTTTAATTTGCGAATTTCACAGATTCGGCTCGCACAAGAGAGGGGGGAAGAATCAACAAAAAGCCCAACAACAGGCATGGAAAGAGCCCCAAGTATTAATGGCAGCTGATCAATAACTAATCCGCAGTGTTCCAGTTACCAACTTGATGGAGAAAATTCACGGTGCTTAAGTAATTCCAACTAATCTTAATGAATGCCTCCATGCCTACATGCCTGCAGAGCTGTGTGAAATTTATAGAAAAATGTCATTTCGTCTCTCTGAATATTTTTTTTTCCTCGCAGTCATCAAAGGAGCATAAAAAATGCTCTTAGAAATCTGCTATCTCTCTCTGCCAGATGAGGGCTTCAAAAGGCAAGCACTCATTTTTTTGTCGTAAGCAGGGAAGATTATGAATACATTATCTAGTTAACATTAAAAAAAAATCAAAACACCCAATTTTACATTCTTACTTATTTATCCCATGCCTCTGTCCCCTTTGTGCGCCTCACCCTCTTCCCTGCTGAAGAAAATAATGCCAAGTAGACAAATCAGCTACAAGTAGAAAACGTTGATACATATTTTTGTTCTATTTTTATTTGGCGCTACTTAGAAAAAATTCAAAGGGAAAGATCAATATGGTGGTTTCAAGCCTTCTCCTTCTTTCCCTGGCAAAAGCGGATGCGTTTCTCTTAAGTTTCTTAGCAGCCTGCAGGAGAGAAGCCTCTGCTAACTTGCCACCAAGCCTGCGAGGAATTTGCTGGGGCTAGCAGAAGTGCTGACAGTGGGAAGAACGAGCTTTTGTAAAGACGGAAAGGACGGACGTAGAAGTGGAACAGGCTGGAAATTTTCCAGTGGAAGTTTATTTTCCTCTGGAAAGTACAAGATGGGGACTTAGCATGGGAATGGAAGGAGTGGTTACAACCAGGACGGGATTTCTGGGGGAGACAGGAGGAGAACCCTGCTCTGGCATGGCCAAGAGCACAGGGGTGATGAGGGAAACAGACCGAAGTCCCTGTTGCACAGATTCAGGTCCCCCCCAGTCTAGGTGAATGCCCCAGCCCTGGGTCCCGACGACATTGTGGGATGAAGAATTTCACACTCCCGCCAGCTGAGAGACTGATACTGAAGATGTGGCCCTGGGACTAGAGATACCCAGGAGTATTTGGAGATGGGTAAGGGAGACATCACTTACCCATCACTTCAAGTCACTCTAGCTCTTCAGGTCACTCACCTACAGCCTGAGACAGGCAGAAAGAAATATTTAGCTTAATTAGTTTTAGCATGTTCATCCTCCCACTTGAGGAACCAGTTTCACCTTACCAGTAAGGCTGCCTGTCCTCGGTGGGCAGTCATGTCCATGCAACTCTTATTACTTACTGAAAATGCCTCACATCAAAAGGGTCCCTTTTTCTCCTCCGTTTCCCTCAGGGTCCAGCTATGACTCTGCCACAAATTGATGTACAAAGTATGAACAGGATGATTTTTTTTTTTTTATAACAACTCCAGCAATCATTGTAGTTCATAACTAGGCATGCAGGGGTTTTATTAATTTAACAGTGTTATTCCCCTTATGAAATATTCATCCCATAGGATTTCTGTGCACATGAAGGTTTTGAAGAAATTGATCTGCAATGCAGTTACTCCTTTAAAAGAATGATTTCTTTATTATCTCTCCCTTTCAGTGATACTCTATATATGAACAGTGACTGATTAAGTGTGCGATCAATCTCATGAAAGCAAACAGATATGTTTTTAATTGTGGGTGAATTTACTGAATGGGAGGGGGCGTTCGGAGAGCCCAACAGGCTGGATGCATTGCCATGCACTGCTTTGCCAGCTCCTCCTCCGGCATCCTTGCAAGCCCTTGGCCTCCCCACCCCGTGGAAATGCCTTCACCCCACCCAGCATCACCATGCTTGCCAGCTCGGCTGATGCACCGTCGTCCCATCAAATGACATCCAGCTGTTCCCTGAGAAGGGCTCGTGGTTGTGACGAACGGTGCAGGGAGAGATAACTGCTCTTGGGCCCTGATTCAGCAAAGCAATTAAGCACACGCTTTTCTTTCAGCATGAGCCCTGTTGACTTCAGTTTCGTTGTCATCTCCCCACATTCCTGTGCTGTTTTACAAACAGCCATGTAATCCGCTGGTGAGTGCTGTCACGTCCTTTCTGGGCTGGCTCGGGTGGGTAACAATAGCTGGTTTCCAGCCCGCTATGAGTATGGCACCATGAGATGAAATGTTTCCTGCGGTGCCGAATTCTGAGCAGGGTTCCCATGAGGCAAATGAGGCTTGCGTAATTAAAGACCAGAACTTAAAGGCCGTGCAAAGGGGAGAGATGGAAGTTATTTTGATACCCTTCACAGGGAGATCCTTGCAAGGGCTGACACAACAAGGCACTGGACTAAAAAGCCATTTGATACGTCTCACAGGGAAAGCACTAGCTCTGCTGCAAGCAGCTGAACATTTCAGTCACTTTTAACCCACACTTGATCCTTACAAGGTGTTTGGAGATAAAGCAGATGGCCATGTTCATGAATGATACAATGATGAGATGCTTTTGGCGTAAACAGAGAGGTCAAGCCAAGCTCACGCCCGCTGTTCCCCTTGCAGCGAGCTGCTAACACCCTGCTCCAAATCATGCCAGCAGACCCCTCCGGCTTCACCCGCAACAGTCCCCGAGTGCCTTCCCACCTCCTTCTCTCCCCACCACACCGGCGCTTGTCTTGGCAGCTTCTGTGCCCTCCCACCCTGGGCAGCACTAAGTTGCGCTCCCCGGCCAGGACGCACAAGGCAAGGGCTGAGACTTTACTTCGAGGCATGGTGAGGGTCCTCCTCGGGTGCATAACCCAACTATCACCCCTGTTTCTTCTTCATGGGGCCCACTCTGAAGGATACTGACCTTTGAAATAGGAAAATGTCCCCTTTCAACCTGCTCTTCTGGTCCCCCACCCCTTCTCCTTGCACAGGGACGCTTTGACCTGACATTGCCAAGCCCCAGAGGAGCGAAGTGCAGGGGGTTTGCTGGTCACTGTAGGTATTTCTGGAGGGATGTGGAGTGGCAGATGCTGTTGAGGTCGCGTCTAGCCTGGTCACTGCTCAGTCTTGCAGTGTCCCCTGGTGTCTGTGGTGTCTGAAGACATCAGCTCAAAGCAGCTGAAGCTGCAGTGCTCACCAGCGGGTTTCTTTGCCCAGGAACATCCAGGCAACTGCACTGGTGTGAACTGGGCCTGCAGTGCAGAAGTCCTTCTACCGTCTCCCACCATGTTCCCAGGGACATCCCTGGTAACACTGCGCCCCCAAAAAGGGCACTAAATGATCATTCTCAGTACAAGCCTTCTCAGAATTGATCTAAAAACTCACATCAACACGAGACCGTACAGAAATGCTCACATGGGGAGAACTGGAGGAAATTGCCTCTCAGCTTGGTGTCCAGTGGACATAAGGCGGTGTGACCATGCTGTGCCTGTGCCTGCACCTGCTTTCCTCCTCACGGTGACCCTGAAAGGGCGAATGCATTCAAATATGAAGGGGGCACAATGCAGCCCCTACAAGCCTCGCAATACTTAGCAGCCCTGGAGAAAATATTAATGGCTCTTCACGCGTTCACCTATTTTTGCACTGGGCATAAAATCTCCAGTGAGAAGTGAAAAACAAAGGGAAATTCTGAGGGATCAGTGGTGGAGCAGAAGTACAGCTGGATTCAAAGGTCTAGCAAATAAGGACCCAGACCCATAGAAAATGAGGTTTCATTAGTTCCCTGTTTCATTTTCTAGATGGCCAGCACTCTCTAGGAGCAATCCAAGCTGTATGGCATGGGCTGGGAAGCTGATTTTGAAAAAAAAAACCCAATTACTATCTAGGCAGGAAAAAAACCTGTAAAGTATTCAAAGGACCAGCTTAAAGACAGGGGAGTTCCAACCAGCAAAAGGATTTAATAGAGAAATGCCATCCTTGAAATCAATGAAACGTAAAAACCCTCTGACTACAAAAGAAATTGAAGACATTTGTTACCCACTAACACCATTTTTTGGGTATTGATGGAAGCTGCAGAGGAGGAGCGAGCTGGGTGCAGCGTGCTGTTTGACTGGTGCTCGGTGGAGATACAGCAGCAGCTCTGTCAGCTGCAGACCCAGGCTCAGGATGGGTGAAACGGCATCGTTCGTTGAATGGCGGAGCTTGCTGAACCTCCCCGGACAACCTCCTTGGGACTCCCTGAGCTATGCCCTCACTCCCCTCTGCTTGCTTGCAGCCCCTGGCCAACCTCAGGTGTGCCAAACTGAGCAGAACTGCCTCCCACTTCCCCAAGCTCATAGCGCACACACAGTTACCGGAAATCTCGTTTGCTAAATGGTGGGTATGAGCCCTTGGAAGAAAATGATCTGGGATGCACCAAGGAAACTGAACCAAGGGCTGCGATGAAGCCTGGGACTGTGGAGCTTACCCCTTCCCAGGGCGAGATGAGGCAGGAGGCCTTGCAGAGAGAGGCTGCCGGCTCCGCTTGTGGGATCCTTCCCATGCTAGGGAAGAGGAGTAATATAAGGAGCTGAAATGAGAAGCAGCACCTCATGTTTCTGCTTTGTGAGCCAAAGGGCGTTGGCGCAGGAACGTCCCAAACTCCCAGTTTAAGAAATACATATGTGTACAGCTATATATGTATGTACACACCCACTATTTTGGTGGTTAAATCAGCCCCTGTATACTAAATACTGAAAACCTCAAAGGACCAGATTCCTCAGATTTGCTGTAAGATTTGTATATTCTTACCTCCGTGGAGAATCATCTTGTGATAAATACATGGGACATTCTACAGAGCTTTGACATAACAATTATAATAAAAATCCAGATGAATTGTGTTGTTATCTAGCATAACTCCCTGACCTCAGCACTTCCTACGTCTGCGACTTACGAGGCAGTATTGTATTTAGAGAGCATGCTTTAGGATTTTGCAGTCCGAAGCTTTTAAATAAAACTGACTAGAGAGATACGGGAGTCTTGGTGAGCTAAAACGATGCTCATGGACAAAGTAAGCATCCAGGATTGAGGGGATTATCCCAGGTGAAATTTCAGCTGAAACAAAGTTGATGTTAAGTGTAGTTATCTCAAATGAAAGAAGTTAACCTGCTGAAAGTGCATTCCAATATTTATCTGATTGCCAAAACTAGTTTGGTTTTAGCTTCCAAATTTATTGGCACTTCAACAAATTAGTATATTTTTTTCTATTCTTATTTTTACCTTTTTGGAGACAGAGGTAATTTACCGTGTTTGCATAACACCTAATACAGACTTCGGTTAAATTGCCAGCCATTAGTTTCGTAACACAAATAATATGCGTCCAAACTTTGTATTGTTGACTGAACACACACACAAAGCCAGCAACGCCTGTTTCTTATTCAGCCTCACTAATTCCCTCTGCTTTAGTTGAATTCTCTTATTGTCTTTTCCTTGAAGAGAAAACAATGACTAGGGGAAAGCACCAACATTTAGCACTTTCTGCGCTGTTAACATCATGTTCTGTTTCCCTATAAAGCAAGCCAGGCACACGTGGAGAGAGAAAAGAACAGAAGCAGTGAAAAGACACAGCCCCAGTGTCTGATGTGTACAGTGTAGGGGCTGGAAATCCACCCACACCCAGGACAGGATTTGTGTGAGCTCCCACCTACTCCCAAACCTGGAGAGCTTTTCAGCAGGCTCTCAAGGCTCTATTTCGCTTTTGCAGAGGCACTGCAGCAACTGCAGATCCTACCAGGAGGTGGCAGGAGGATTTTTGCAGAGAAAGAGAAGGGAGAAAGGTAGAGATAAAGATTTAAAGGAGGAAAGAATACACCTGGCAAGCAGCAATCTGAAAACCCTCTTACTCCTCCCATGCTGAGGGTGGTGCAGCTCTCTACACATGTCGGCCTCTGGGAGACAAAGCTAGTCTGAATGCCGCAATTTCTGAAGGAGGGGATATAAAATCCCCATTTGGCAACGAGCAGACAAGACAAGAGGGCTAAGAGAGGGGATCTTCCTACCTGCAGACATTTAGTTAAGTCTTATCAATAACAACCACACACAAAAGCCTTACATACTCTATCGTATCTGGGCACTTACCAGTCACATACTGCTTACTGGCAATGTCTAGTTAGGCTGGAAATACTACTGATGAAAAGCTAGTGTTTAAGTGGAAAGGCAACCTGGTCTGAGGCTATTACGTCTTTCACAGGAGTAGTGCTACTGTGCGCAAAATGGCTGGAGGATTTCTGAGCAGGAGATCTGGGTGCCCAAAATGTCTTTGCTCTTCCTAGCTCCATCCGTGGGTCTCATAAAGGAGACTGCATACCTTATATCTCCCAGGTACCCAAAGGTGGGCAGGCACATGAAAATCCTGCCCTGCCAAGGCATGCATTGGTGCTTTGAATTTAGAGGGACCAAAACCCGCTCTTAATATTATTGTCATTACTCCTGTAGTAGCATCAGGAGTTGCTGTGAAGGATCGACTCTGTCGTGCATGGACCACAAAACCAAAGCATTACTCAGGGGCTCATTCCCACAGTCATCCCTCCAAGCACATAACCTGAGTGCTGCTGAAGCCCTGGGTCTTGTAGGGTGTCCTCTGAACTCACTCTCTTGAGACACCCTGGCATCAGAGCAGCAGGGATATTTTCTCAGGAAGACAGTCCTCTGTTCAGAAATTGATTTTTGGCACACTTTAGTGGGACATTATTGAAACCATTCGTAAAATTGCTGTGCTCTATTCATATCGTATCATGCAGGAATTGGAGCAGTAGTGTGGAAATGAAACATTTCAATCTCAGTTAATATGGATTGTTTCAGTCTTATTAAAACACTTCAAGAAGGTCAAAGGAAAATATTTTCAGAATATTTTTCTTGGTGAAGTAAAATGGAGACTTGCCTTTGAAATCCCGATTTGGGTGACCCCGATTTTGAAATCTAGATTTACATGGATAAAGTAATTCCAAATTTGGACACATTTTAATCACACTTCCTACCCACAGGCAAGGGATGTAAACTGACTACAGGAGCAAATGAGAAGAGTCTGCTCTTGGATTTTAGTACAGCTGGGATTGCAGTCTACAGTCACAACTTCCAAACGGGAGATGGATGGCTGAGAACACTCCAGAAGGACAATCTTTTGAATGGGCCCGAAGCTTAATGGAAGGAAGATCAGAGTGACATTCATCTTGCCTAATGGTAGCCCGTCTAGCAGCTGGTGTCTGGTCAGAGATGTCTCAGCTCCTGCTATGGCACAGGTACCTCTGGAGAGCAACCTGTGTGGTCCTGAGACAAGTGAACAAGCTGCCCGTTGGTAGCACTGTGTTGAAGAGCCTGAAGGACTGACTTTCAGCCAGTCAAATGTAAGTGTGATCATTCCCCCAACAAAAGACTACTTCTACGTGCTCCAAAAGCCTCCCAACAAAGAACCATCCTGCAGGGCAGAGTCAGTAGTCCTAATTCAAAGTAATTTGAACTAAAAATTCCCTGCATACGCAGCATCTTAGGAATCTCAGTAAACCAACAGGAAATATTTTTTGCTGACACCCATGAGACCCTTAATGGTGGTTCTCTATCCCCTTGAAACTCCTCTAGGTGGGTTTTCACTGTGTCTGGTGATCATTGCATAAGTTATTTGGACTGAGGCTGGACCTTTGCTGTGCATTGACTGAGACACTGAGCTCCAAATTTCATTTGTACCTGTGTGTGCACACATACTTGTGCAAAGCCTGAGGTCTGTCAGCAGACCAAAGCATTTGTAGGCTGATTTCAGAGTAGGTGGGTGGCCTAAGGGGACCAATATGAGCAGTGGATCTGACCAGGGTTGCATCCTGGGACCCTGTCGTAGGCATCTTCCAAAGCCGGTGTGTTGTGCACACCAGGTGTGCTCTGTAAGGGACTCCTTCAGAGGGCAAAGGTTCTGCTTTAAGTGTTGCTATATCAAAAGGTTTTAAAACCTGGAGGTGGACTCAGATTCCACTCCTGTTACCACTTTCAAGGAAAACAGTATGAATTAAATCAAGGAGAGGTGGAAAATCTTTACCAAGTGCTTGCCTTGGGATAACGTAATGGCATTTTGCGCTCATCTCTCAAGGCAGATGTGTACCTTAACTCCTGGATTTCCTCGGCACTTGCTTTTCAGAGGTGTCAAGCTCCTGGAAAGGTACCAGCTGCTGAGATGACTCATGCTCCGGCCTTAAAAATTTGGGAGGCAACGTATCTACCCTTGGGACCAAGAAAAGGACCAAGGAAATGGAGGGAAAGACACCTCAATCCACGAAGCTTTCTTGAACTCTGCACTGGTGAGCTGTCGCCCTGTGTTCAGAGCTCAGTTCACAGACCTCAGGCCCTGAGATGAATGACGTGCGTGAACAGTCCCCACCTGAAGTGTGGGCCAAGCCACCTCCATAGGAGCAGGGCCCTTGCTTTTCTGTGACCCTGATGTGCAAACTGTTCATAACAGATAGCTTTAGTTTGTGTCTTTTGCCTCCCAATTTAGGAATAACTGCCAGGGCCAGTCACTGGACTTTGGTTGTTTTTTTTTTTAACCTCCTTGTAGTAAACTCATCACTTTTACTGGAAATACGAGTTTTTTCTCCACTTTATCTTCCTTCCTTCATTAATCCCCCTGTTGTCTCCCACCCTCATCTGTAATACAGAGGAATGAGAAAACATCTCTTTTAATTATTTAGCATATTATTAGCATTAGATTTCTACGTTTTCTTTTGCAGAAACCACCAGAACCTCCTTCAAAAGAACAGTATATATCTGTAGCCAGGCTTTCCATTTCTAGATTACTAACAAACAGGGTTTTACGAAATCCTGGCAGTTTGTTGTCTCTTTTTCACCGAGTAAAGAGCGAGAAACAGAAGACCCTTCTGCTCTCATCTCCTTTGAAAGTGTTTTATACCTTCTCTTCATAGTTTCTCTGCAGTTCATGCCAAGAAAATATTCGTGCAAGGTCAGGTCTGCCGGGGAGGCCAAATGAAATGTTGGACCTCAGCGGAATTATGGGATCATCTGGACAGGCAATATTGGCCTTGGGAAAGAGCTTTCCTCTGTGAATTCATAGCGCTGGCTCCAGCCAGCTTGTTTTTAAAGAAATAAAACAAAGTCTTTGAAGGGCCTTATCTATAACTAACACTCAGCGGCTTAAGCCTAAGAGACCCTGGGCTACTCTATCTGGTTTCTTTTCTTTCTCCTGCCCAGTTTCTGATGCCACCTAACCTTGTTGTACTGGCTTCCCTTCCCTGGGAGGTGGGAGAAATGCCTCTGAAGTGTCAGAAAACCTTCCTGCCTGCAGAGAACCACGATATCCCACCGAAGGATGTCACAGGGGCTATAAGCAGGACTGGCAGCAACAGATAACCACTTTCCTCTCTCCTGGACTCTGTGCACTTATCTGTAACCACAGAGTTCATATTTGTCACCGAAGGACCCAAGGCTGGATATAAAAATCTATCTTTTTCCCCTGGGTTCTTGCTTTAGTCTCCCAGACTAAAAACACCGCGAGCTATCCAGTAAATAAGGAAAAAGCTGACATGGAAACCAAGTCATAAAAGGCTTGCATGGGTCGCCTGATTCTCGTACCTTGCTCTGTGACCGCTGAGGAGAGACCAGCTGAAATGGGTTTCACAGGGATTTCATCCAGCAACAAAAGCAAGCCCTAAATTTGCTCAGAAACTCCTGAGCTGCCCAGTGTCAAGGAGTCATTCAAACCTGGGTGTGAGCATGTGGAAAGCGGTGAGACGGCTCTCTACTCCAGGCAGTTTTTCAGGGCAATGCTAATGGAGAGCTTTCATCAGAAAAGCAGTTTAGAAAGGAATATCCTGGTTTATTAAGTCTGGGAAGAGTTGTGCCTGCCTGAGCTAAGTGTGGAAGCACAACTAGCCAGCCAGCACCCCCATGGAAATATCTGCTCGGGGCTTGATTGTGAAGGAGTGAATTAGTGAGCAAGTATCTGGCTGCGGTCCTCTTCCACATGTGATAATTCCATTAAATTAACGTTGGCTGCACGTTCTCATGACAACCCTTAACCCAAACAATAACAACACAGAGGATATGTGAACGGGCAAAAAAGCTTTCCTGGAAATTCTTCTTTTTCCTACGCGTGTTGGGAAGCGAAAGGCGAGCACCAGGAGGGCGTCTGCTCACGCTTGCCACCAGGCAGGATCGTGGCTTTTCCCAGTCCCAGCCGCTGCCTGCACAGCACCGCTCCCCTTGTGCTGGGCAATGTGCTTGCCGGTGGGCTGGCCTCTGTTCCTCACACCACGCGTGGAGCTCATTTTGTGGTGTTTGCTTCTGTGCCTACTTACCACCCCTGGTTCTCCTTTCAGAGCAAAGCCTTGCGCTTTCCTTTTTCTTTATGCATCTCCCCCTTGACCTGCCACCTCTTAACTATGAATCGAATGGCCCTGCCAGCGTGAGACAAGCCTCCTTCCTGAGGTTTTTCTGACAAGGGGCTCGATGCCCTCTCCTGTACTGCACTTGTGGCAGGGCTCCCTAGCACCCCCAGAACCGTCTGACAGGTGGCCTGACTACAGCCCAACTCCCGGCCACCTCCCCTCCACCCCCGGGACGGGCTCCTGCGTTTAGGAGGCGGCGGAGGAGATGGTTAGGGGGGAAGGAGAGGAGC
>JAVKLA010000084.1:14762086-14823544 GCA_034782735.1 Sagittarius serpentarius
CCCGGCCCGGCCTGGCCTGGCATCGGGGCCGCCCCTCACAGCCCGCACCGGGGCGGTGGCGGCGGCGGCGGGGGGCGGAGGCGGTGCCGCGCAGGGTAAAAGCCGCCAGGTGATGGCTGTGGTGGGGGTGTGGGAAGCTTTGAGAGGTTCTTTGGGCTGTCTTTGTGTGGAGTATCCGGGTCCGGGGCTCCTTCGGGCGTGTCAAGGTATGGTGTGGGTGTTTGTGGCGGGGTGGTGGCTCTGCTGTGGTAATGCCCGCTGCCGGCTGCTTCGGGGTGGCTTGTTCTGGCTGGGGGGGCGGGGGTGGCGGTGTTTGTGGGGAGGCTGCGTGGGTCTGTTTGCGGTTTTCTGAGTGGGCCTTCGAGTGAGTGCCTTCGAGAATGAAGGAGGCAGTTCGCGCCTTTGCCAGCGTTTCTTTCCTGCTCTGTCGGGAAAGCCAGCCCCCGAGCCGGTCTCGGCCTGTCGCTGCGGTGAGGGCCGTGGTCCCGCTGTGTTGCCCGGGCAGGAGCGGGTTTTGCTGCCGGCGCCGGGCATGCTGCTGGTGGGGTAAAGGGCAGCCTCTGACCGGCGCTGCCCGGTCAGTTCCGTTGGTTCGCCTTACTCAGCGTGGCTTTGGCTTGCTTTTTCCGAAGGGAAACTTTGGGTTTGTGGTTTGGTGCTCGGCTTGTGTCCCTGATGTCGAGGTCTCTCTCAGCCCGCTTGTTCCCCGCAGCCACCTGCGGTGACCGGGGAGCGGTGCCGGCCCCCGGGGGGCGGGGGGGGGGGGGGGGGCCTGCGCAGGCACGCTTTGCCTTGAGCGCCCCTTGCGCGGGGCTCTCTGGGGCAGCCTTGGGGCACACCCTGGTGCCGCCAGCCAGGGCAGCCCCTGCAGACCTCGAAAGGCAGGAGGGGCGTTGCTGTTTCTCCCCTGGAGCCGCTCCCCCATAGCGGTAAGGGAGCAGGGGAAGGGCTTGCCGCTGGTTTCTCTGAGCATCAGCCCTTCTGGGGTGGGGGGACCACTCTTTATAAAACGCACTGTATGGAGATTGGTAAAACAAAGCCGCCTCTGTGAAGAAACTTGCATTTATTTAGGAAGAGGTTTTTTTTTTTTTTTTTCCTCTGATTAACTGTGTGGGTGTGTATATATGCTGGGAAAGGCAGTAATGTTTACTGGAATTGTACTATAAATGGTTGCTAACTTCTAATTTGCTGCGTGATAAATATCATAATTGATACTACAATATGTTAACATTCAAAGCATGAGCTCCTCTTTCATATGGATTTATTTTCATGCACGAGTAGCGTGGAAGGTTTTGAAGATGCCTTCTTTCGAAGATCAGGAGATCTTTGCGTCTTTCCTCTGTATTAGGAAGCGGATAAGACACTTTTAAAAAAGAATCAGATATCACTGGGCTTTTGTATGCAGAAGTAAATTATTGAAATTGTTAAATGCATTTTTTTTCAAACTTACAGAGCTGGGCTGAACAACTTGTATGTATATTAAATCTGTGGGTACTGGTCAACAAACCAGAGTACTTTCACTTCTGTCCGAGCAGGTAAGAGTAGACTTGTGTTAAATGCTGGAAACCTGTCATTATATGGCAGAACATGGAGGAGAATCCTTGCCTTTAAGCGATAGTATAACTTACAGGAAAAATATGTTTTTAGCCATATGTGAGGTTAGAGGACAAAAATCACATAGTGCAGGAAGGAGGGATTACAGCAGTATTATACCTCCCTTTGTCAAACAACTAATTTTAGACATGGATTTTAAATGTTCCTTTGCAGTATATTTTTATGCTTAGACTCTCAGGTTCATACCCTAAAATTTTATTTGGGTGATGGATTTCTATCAAAATCAGTAGACATTTAGCACCAAAGTAATGCTGAAATACAAATCCAGTGCTTAAGGGCTCCCCTTATTTTGTGTGTAGAGCCAGGGGTTCTGATCCCCTTATTAACTCTTGTAGGGGCTTTCTGATTCATACACATTTTTTAAGTAATAACTTGGGATAAGTTTCATTCCCTCTTAAACCAGAGATTCATTTACATAGAGAATCCTGGGGGGGATTTTACAGGTGTTTAAACTTACTGTTAGTGATGTTATTTAGCAAATAACCTTTGTTACCATGTCTATTTCTTTTTGACACAGTAGCTCTCGTTTCAGGGCCAGGGAGGTCTCTTGCAGATTTACTTCCTCATGTTAGGACTGGGCTTGAGGAACAGTTTACCTGTAGATGACTCTTTCCTGTTCCAGTTTTCCTGTTATGTTGTTTTCAGCTTGTGGAGACCTGAGGTTTATGGCTCTGTGTGTGTCGTGGTCTGCAGGCTCTTAATAGAGTGGTGGGGGGTGTGTGTGTTTTGTTTTTGTTGTTGGTTTTTTTAAGGCAGAACTGCTTCTTTATGTCTGGGCTCAATTTCCTATTGAGGGGACTGCTGATTTTAGTAGTAAAATGGGATTAGGCAAGGTTTCACAAAGAAAGTAACTATTTTCCATATTCTGGCATTGTGCCTTCATAGAATGTGAACATCTAGAGTCCTTTGAGATTAAGTTCTTTTTTTTTTTTTTTTTTTTTAATAGAGAAGTAGATGCTTAACATTACCTCCGGCTTTGGGAGGATTGCCATATATCCAATCTGTGCTCAAGTGTTAATTGCACATCTCTTCAGACTCAAATCACCCAGTTTGCACAAACCTAGATGTTACCCTGATGTTCCCTACTGAAAAAATACCCTTGCACATAGGCTGTCGGATCTGTTAGATTTGCATGCTGAGGCTTTGAGTTTTATTTTTGTGTTGGTATCAGAATAAAGGCAATATCCCTTCCAGACATGTGATCTCTGCTACCTCGTTTTTCTCTTCAATAACTTTTGTTACCCATTTATAAATAACGTATTTGCTTGAATTTCTGTCAGCTTGGAGGGTCATGTAGAGCTGGCAAAGCATTTTATGTCATTTAGCGTCAAAAGGTGGCACATGCCATGGGACCAGCAGGATTCTGGCTACCTGGAAACCTTTACAAGCCCCTCTTTTGCAGAGATGACACCTCGTTAGCCCTGTACATTCCACCCGCTTGACCCAGATGTTTTAAGAAGAAAACTGTCTCCGGAGGTTAGACTGCAGGTGGCAGCAACAATCTTTCCCTGCAGCAGCTGGAAATGCTGCAGCAGCCTTCATTGATTTCTGCGCATAATTTAGCTCCTTACAAAACCAGCTCAGTGGTAAAACAGAAAACTGTAAGCAGAGAGTGCAAAGATTGTAGTCTAAAAACCGAGATGTGGGGACACTCTTCATTTTCCCCTCCCTTTTCTTCTCCTTAAGATGAATTCAGATGGTTGGAGGAAAGGAAAAAGAGTCCGCATTGCACAGTATCAGATACATTTAAGAAATCGCACTTATGTGCAGTGATTGGTTAGTCTGGCTGGGTTTGTCAGAGTCCTCTATTGAGCAGCTTCAGGCTTTTTGTGCTTTTGGGTGTGCAGGGTTTTTTTTCCTCCTCCTGTTCCTTCTGTGCTTTACTATGATAGCAGGGAGCTGTTATTTCATGATACCAGTAACTAAAGGCAGCAAGTCGTTTCTGTGCATTATTATTCCAGGCAGAGATACAGACCTCGGAGCTCTGGGGATTTGAGTGCTTAGTACATGAACTTTCTGGCCGAGAGAGGCATCGCTTCCCACAACTCCTGGTGCTGGCTGTTGTACCTGTCCATCCGCTACGTGGTGTGACCCCGGTAGTTTACCTGCAAGTGCCACTTTGATCATTTCTGTTCAGTCTCTGTGTGTTGCTTGCTGCAGCTCTCAAATTGTTCAGTGCTGTCACTCAGAGAACCACCTCCACGCTTCTTGGGAGTTGTACTCCAGGTGGGGAGGCCCTATCCATAGTTGTATTGGGTTTTGGAAGCTGGTTGGAGCTAAATGCTGCAGGTGTTGTCTGGTAGCTGGGCTCTTACTAGCAGGCATGCTGTTCCTGTCTCTGCTGAAGACCTGAGGGAGCTTCGTTGGAGTAGTGTGTTGCGTGAGTTTTTTGGTTTGTCTCAAGATGGGATGGGCACGTAAACACCATGTGTGCTCCAGCTGGTGACATCCGGTCCAGGGAATGATGTCATCTGACCCATCCCTTTGGCAG
This sequence comes from Sagittarius serpentarius, assembly GCA_034782735.1. Classification (NCBI taxonomy): domain Eukaryota; kingdom Metazoa; phylum Chordata; class Aves; order Accipitriformes; family Sagittariidae; genus Sagittarius; species Sagittarius serpentarius. The sequence goes on from JAVKLA010000084.1 coordinate 14,766,192, forward strand.
AAGGTTGCCACCACCAAACGAGAAGGGAAGATGGATTAGGGGAGCTGCCGCCTTCTGCGAGAGGCCCTCAACTGGGACCCAGCTTCTGCACTAAAATGCCTAGACTGATACATGGTAATGAGATACCAGCTGCAAGGACACTGAGGTTATATCTCATATGGATCTGAGTCACCTTGTAAAATCATAGAATCATTTAGGCTGGAAGAGATCTTTAAGATCATAGAGTCCAGCTGTTAACACTGCCAAGTCTACCACTAAACCATGTCCTGAAGTGCCACATCTACACGTCTTTTAAATACCTCAAGGATGCTGACTCCACCACTTCCCTGGGCAGCCTCTTCCAGTGCTTGACAACCCTTTCAGTGAAGAAATTTTTCCCAATACCCAGTCTAAACCTCCCCTGGCGCAACTTGAGGCCATTTCCTCTTGTCCTACTGCTTGTTACCTTGTAGTCAGACAATGCGTTGAAGTCCAGAACTGGTGCAAATCTGAAGTGCTCAGGTCAATGTTGGGGCTAATACACTAATTAGTGTTGATTGTATCTCGGATGGGATGCATCCGGGACAAGATTCTGTGGCTCACTCATGTGCAACCAGTTACAGAATTAGCCCTTTAGCACAAGCTGTAGAAATACTGTTTGTGACGCAACAAGTTGTGTGTAAACTGTGGTGCTATGTGCAGATTGGGTGCCTGAGAATTGCAGAAAATGCATGGACTAGTTTGACACCCTCCTGATATGAAGAACATGGTGAATGTAAAGATTACATGGTGGTTAGGGGAAGAAGGCCAACAAAGTCTCTGGATGCTTAGTGATTAAGCGAGCCTAGAGAAATTCCGATTCTTGTAGTGTCCTGCAGGTTGACAGCGGTCCAGAGGGTGCATAGCCGTCCTAGTGTGCCAACGCATAAAATCACGCAGGGCTTCCTGAGAGACAAAGCAATACAAAGCATGCAGGTGTATGACACTTGCTTGTTTCCAAGTGAGATGCCTGGGCAAGGCTCCTCAAGTCACGCTCCTACATGCAGAAATCTGCAGAAACACCTGCAGTCACCTTAAGCTGTGTTTGAAAGTCCAGCATCTAAGGATCTTCAGGGGCTGATATAGTCCCCTTGTGAATGAAGGGCAGCGCTGCCATGTAACTGCTACTGTGCCTCGTGGGTAGGTGTAGCACTAAAGAAAGTCCTGTGGGAGGAAAAGAGGGAGAGAGAAACCTGTGAATCTCCATTGCTCCTGTTCTTCCTTCCCCCATGGTCTGCCTCGGGCCAGCCAAGGGAGGGGTAGCTCTCTACAAAGCCATGGCGCTTGCATTTGAAGTGCTTAAATGAAACTGATTTCCTACCAGTTCAGAGCTGGGCCCTCGTCTTCTCACATGAACTGCCCTCGGAGGCATTTTAATGCATTTTATTTGTTTTTTGCACAAAATGAAGATTTGCTAATACCGATGCTAATCATGACTCTTGAGTGATTTGACCAGATTGTTTTAGAACAAAAACCCCTGGGGAGAAAAATACAAGTACTTTCTGCTGACATTTCTGCAAACTCTTTCTTTTTGCCTCTCTTCTGTTGAGCTGACTTTCATTTCAGACCTTTCTTTAACTTTATTTTTTGAGAAGTTCAGAAGCGTTCCAAAAAGACTTTTTCAATTTTGTTGAAGCAGATATTGTAGTCAAGCCAAAATAGGTTTCTCTTTGCTCTCTTCTTCTCACCCCCAACTTTCACAATGTGCAAATCAATCAAAGAAAAAAATGTATTGTTTGCCTGCTGGACTTCTCGTCTAGTGGCTCTTGGGTAGGGCAAAGTGATTGGATTTGTGACCTCTTGGTTCAAAATGCATGGTTGACAAAGCTTTTTTTTTTTTTTTTTTTTTTTCCTTCCCCCTGCTGAGGGGAATCGCAAGATCCTGAACTTGTTCCTGGTTTGGTTGTGAAAAGGTTCAGAAAGATGTGTCTGTCTGTCTCTGCACTGAGAGCTGTTTGACATCTCTAATTCCAGTAGAAATGGGTTAGTGGTCAGAGTGCAGGTGAAACTGCTGGAACAGAATGATCAATACACGTTAGCTCCAGAAACAGTGATTTGTGATGCATTAAGGTATGCTGTCGTGTGTTTGAGCAGTCTGATAGCACAACACTTTAATTACTGTTTATGCATCCTGAGACACTCCTGTTTCTTCTGCCACCCTTTGCAGCACTGCTGAATGCTCCCAATGTAAAATATAAAGCAGTATCAACACAGACTTCCACTAGTCTCTGGCTTTTCAAGGTACAAAATCTCCTTTTGTTTGTGAGGTTCCCGCGTTGGAGAGCAGCGAGTTCAACTGCAGTGTCTGCCCTAATGCTTCTCCAGCAAAACCTTTCTGCTATGTGAGTCTTTACAGGATTTGCTGTGTGAGCCTTTCTAAGGATGACCCATTTCTTTACCATCTTTACCTTGCGGCTGTGTGATGAGTGACCTCAAGGGCTGTACCATAACTGTTATTAGCAGTGTGATGGACTTCTGCTGTGACACAGTAGAATGGGCCTGATCCTTTGCTGTAGCTGTCTGTTGTTGAGCTCAGCTGAATGGTAAGTACACAAGAGCTTCAGCAATGCAGAATGGTCATCAGCTAACTTTAGAAAACCGATAAATACATATGTAATGGATGCATTCATCCCACTCTGGCAGATTATCCAAATGGATATTGCAGTCAATTGAATGGATAAGAAATAACTTAGTAAAGACATGGGCTTCCTTTTTCTTCATTAATCCTCAGCGAAAGAACCCATTCAAAGATTTTGCTTGGTCTTTTTAGATTAGGGTTGCAATTCTGGATTTTTAAAAAATTATTATTCTTTTGTATTCTGTAGAATAAGGATCACAGGACAGAAACTGGGGAAGTCCTGAGCCTCTGTAGTGGGGCGTACAGGCAGATACTTGCAGACTGAATGCCAAAGGGATTGTGAGTAAATAGACGAATTGCTAGTGGCATAATTTCTTGGAAATAAACCTAGCAAATTAGACTTGTTAAAGTAACTGCTGAAATGGCTAATGCCATTGAATTGTCAAAATAGAGAGCTGCAAAGATCCTCGGTTAATTTACATATCACCAAAGCAAAAATAATGGGAAAATAACGAGCAATTATTGTCCCTGGCTTTCCCTATTCATTATTTGAAGTTAAGACATTTATCAATATGGAATTAAGTTGGAAAGACATGCATGTGGCACAATTATTTTGGCCAGTCAAAACTAGGGGAGATGATGAGGAATCTGAGGCACCCGTTAGAGGATGGCAAATGGGCAGCACCAGTAATACTCACTATTGCAAGAAACCATACATCAGAAGGAGCAGTCGGGGCTCTTGAAATGTTTCAGCAAGGTCTAGGTCGCTTAGAAGGGCGAGTGATGTATTTTTGGGAGGGGAACAATGCAGTCTAGTTCATGCACAGGACAAATCGTCTTGCATGTAATATTCAGGAGTGGTGTAAAACGTTAGGACTGTGGCTGGGCCTGGTACATAATACCGTTGTTGATGTACCAATGGTGCCTGCCAGCTGTTGGCAGATGTTGAGAGTCCTCTTTATTCCGTAAGTCCTTCACAAGCTGCTGTAGCTAGAAGGGAGACCCTCCCCAAGTGTATCAAGTGCCCATGACCCAGACTGTGGAGCACATTGGGTTGGAGGACATCTTTTCTTGTAGAAGCCATGGAAAGAACTTATTTTGGGGTAAAAATTTGGAGACCACTCTTCATCCCCTCCCATCTTTGTGTTTGACCCTAGAAGAAAATAATTGGTATTGGAATAACGACTGCTGAAAGCTGGGCTGTCTGTGGCTGCAGGCTGTCTCTGAACTGAAGATGTGATGGCCCTGCAGGCAGGAGAGGCTTCTGCTGTGCTTTGGCTTCCACCAGGAATGGTTCATCTGACCTTTAAGCCCACCTACCACTGTCTCAATGGTGATTACTGCTGGAGCCAGTAAGGCAATTCACAGGGCTGAGCACGGTTTGACTAGCACAATTCGTAGCTCTGCAATGAGGTTTGACAGATGCTATCAGTGTATCTCCCCATAAATAAATATGTAATCGGACTGCGTGCTACACTTTCACATCCTGAGGAGGAAATTCTGACACTCCTGTCCTTTTATCTCTCGCATCCCTCGGCAGCTGTGAAAAAGCCTCTGACCTCAGATGCTCATTTTTATCATTTCATTTCAGCAGGAGTTGGTGCCTGTGGAGTTTTGTTACTCTGTGTTATGAAGGAGGAGGAAAGCAGCAGGCGTTTTGTTTAAATTCTTAATTGCAGGCACAGCAGGATTATGGAAATGTCAAGAGGGAAGTGACAGGGAAGACCTGATAAACACATGGGGGTTGGTTGATTCACCGCTTTCTCTTTTCCACCAGGGTGGTGGGTGGGTTACAAGTCAAGCAGATCTCATGGGCTCCCCGACCAGTACACCCATATACCGGACCGTGTGGTGTGCGTTCTGCGGTGCTTAGCGCGGCTTGCTCAAGACAGGCCCAGGATTAGCAAAAAAGTAACAAAACTGACTTGTACCAGCAGAGCTGGAAGGAGCGTCAGAGCGGAGCAGCAGGATTTGGTCCCCTTTTTTATGAAAGTGTACTGTTGCAGCCAGTGTGAGATGCTGGCATAGCACCTGCCTGTGCTGTGCCAAATTCTGTTCAAAGTTTGCTTCTCTTGCTCTGTAACACTAAGGATGGGTATTGGGGTGGGAGAAACCTGGGAGAAGGCTGACTCTGAACAGCTTGCCGCCGGTAGTTGGAAAATTCCTGCCTCACTGATTTAGAGGATATTGCTATTCCATTCCCTCTTCTTTTCTCCAGTTTGACTGTTGCACAAGGATTTGTTCCTCACCTCAGGAACCTGGAGCATGGTGGCTTTATGGGCGTGCACTGAGATCGTGCATGAGTTGCTGTCTTTCCTGGACCTTGGAAGAGCAGCCTCTGTACCCCTTAGCTGCCTGCTCTGAAGAGGGGGCAGATGAATCCTGTTGCTGCTGCCATGGTCTCCCAGGTACCAGAGCCTAACGAGTGGCACACATGGGGTTTAAGCTTGGAGCTGCTGCAGAAATGGGAATTTCTAATAAGCCCTCAGGGGGCTGTTGTCCTGCCTGCTCCTGTCAGACCTCTCCCCATGCTCAAAGAGTTTATTCCAAAACAGACTCCATGGCTTCATTTATCCTGCCTGCTATGAGCAATCCTCTCCAAAGCGTATCCAGCTACCATGCTTGATGTCCCAGTTGCTTTCACACTTGCCTGTCAGCATTGAAAGACAGGGACATGAAGTCCAAGTCAGTGCACAAAGGTTTCTCATCCTCTCCGAAAGTGAGGATTTGTCTCCAGTAGGTCTGTTGGGTTGGCTAGTAAAGCTGCATGGAGAAGCAGAAGCAGAAATGCTGTGGGAGGCCACTGTCCTATCCAGAGGGTCTGAAGTAGTAGCTTCATCCTGGTCAGTATGGGAAGATCCTGGTTCTGGCTGAGCTGTAGGACTGAGAGCTGCAAGAGAAGTGCCTGCTGGTGTGAAGGATGGTGCTATTGCACTGATCTGGACCAAGCCACTGACAAACCGGGGGTCTGTGCATGCAGCGTTGGTACACTGAAGTCTCCCACAAATCCTCATTTCTGTGGTCACGATAGTTTAAACTCCCATCTCCAGTGCACATTTGATTCTGTAAAGGTAAGTAGTGAGATGCTTTCATTCCTCTGATGTTTTCACAGCCAAGTGGTCCGTGGATAGCTGACAGATTTTTCCCCATGAGTCTGAATGGGCTGTGTCAAGCCTGACAGTGGGTTAGGAGAGGCTTCTTAGTTGACAGCCCCATCTCTTCGGTATTTTGGGGACCAGAAAGGAGAAGGGGGAGCCAGAAACATTTGTTGCCCCAAAATCTTCCAGAGAGACGCAGAGGAGAAGACAGTGGGTAAGGGTCAAAACGGGTGGCTGGTACCAGGTGAGAAAAGGGAGACGACGGAAGAGAAGAGGATTGGCAGAGGAATAAGCTGTTGTTGAAGGACATCTTGGGAGTGTGCCAGACATTTGCAGAAATGGAGAGATGGGACCTGGTGGGTTGCTGTGCTGGCTCCTTTCTAATTGCGTCACCCCGTCATGAAGGCTGTGCTGCCTGATCATATTATTATATCACTTAATTTTGATCCCTCGGAGCTCATGCTCCTCGTTAGAAGTCTCTGACTTTGTAGCCTGAGTGATTTTGCAAGTGTGTTTGTATGCGTTTTAATAACCTTTGGGACCACTGCAGAAACTATCTTGCAACTGTACTTCTGAGACTGGTCAATGCAGGAAGCTGGCCATCACAGACGCTGGGGAGCTGTGCTGTGATCTGCGACATGGTGAGGCCTCTTGGAGGGTGGGGAGCATGAAAGGAGTTTTGTGCTTGGTTCCCAGATGCCTTACTGGTTCTGGCGTGGTTGAGGCACATTTCAAGTGGACTTTGTGGCTCTTTGCCTGCCTGGATCACAGGGAAGGCTCCAGTGGAAGGGGTAAGACTGAAGGAAACACCACCGAAAGTTACGTGCAAGGATTATTTGCAGTAACAGACTCAAGGCACCCAGCACAGGCTCTTCTGATGTCAAGATGATGCTCCACTCGCAGCTGGGACAGAAACAGCCTTGTTCTGCTGCCAGCTGTGAACTTGAGGCTGTGAGGAGTGGTGGTTAGAGGTCGCAACTGGAGGGTATTAAACATTTTCCCACTAATGTCAGTGGAATTAGGCTTAGACCTTAAACATTGTGCTTTCAGTCTCTGACCTTGCTTATTTTCACATCTGTTTAGGAGGGAGGTTGTTCCTGCCTTTTTGGGCTGTTTTGCTGCCTTGTTGTTTGCTAAAAAGGTGTTTTTCTTTGGTAGGGTATTAGAAAGGTGTTTGTGACATTTTGAGCTAAACTTTGCTGTTTCAGCAGGCACAACAAAGGTGATACCAGGCAATTGTTCCATAAGCAGCAGAACTAATGAGCCACTGGATTTTTATCCTACTTTCCTGACCTCTGCCTCTCCCTTCATAATATTAGCTCTTCCCACGTAGCCACTATGTTCCTCTGCCCTTCCTCCATGCCCTTTAACTACTTGGCAGTCACGAGTCAGTACTTGCTGTGGCGGGTTGGTCAGTGGTTCGTATGTGCCAATGCTGAGAGGCCTGCTTGCCATGCAGAGCAGGTGTTTACTCAGTTCACATGACAGCCGAGGCACTAATTTGGCACTGTCTCTTCTCCATTCCCAGCATATTTTTTTTCCCAGTATTTCTCAGTATTTAATTATCTCTGAGCCTTCTGTCAGTCTGGGGGAAACTTAAGTTCCTAGAAGTAGGAATCTGATGGTCAGATGGACAAGCAGTTGTACAGACAGCATGAAAGGAATTTCTGCAGAATAAACTCCTTTCCTTGAAAGCCTAGACGATGTGCTTTGTCCCTCTAACCTGTATGGAAAGCCAGATGCTGCCATGCCACTGTCTGCTGTGGCTTAGACAGGAATAGCCAAGGTATAAACAGAGCACAGAACCGAGTAGTGTGAACAGGGCACGAGGACAGCAGACACCCTTGAGAGGAAATATGTTTGGGAAATCCTGAGCAGTTGTTTGGTATTGAGAGAGTCCTCTCTCAGTTTCCCAGACAGACTGTCCCACTGGTATTGTGTACTTTTGGGCAGGGCATGCCCTTCCCATAGGGTTCAGATAAGCTCTAAGCAGGAGATCACATAAAGCCACTGAGGGCTCAGGCATGAGCGAATGACCTACTGCTTACGCCTTTGTTCCTATCAAATGCTGTTCTTACTGGGACGCGATCAGGAGTTGGAGCAGGGCTTTTCCCTGCACCATGCCTTTGCAATCTGCGACCCCTTACATCAATTTCTCAGCCCAAGCGTTGATGTTCAACTCTTCCGTCAGCAGTGCTGCAGCCTTTGCACTGCCTCATGACCTGCGGGGCAGATGCAAGTAAGTCAAATCCGATTTGTGACCCACCCCAGCACATGGGATTTGGCTGCGGCTTGGCTCCACGTCTCCTTGCCCTCTGACGGCAAGAGAGCTTGTCTCAGACCCTGGCCGACATGGGTTTCTGTTGTATGGGCAGGCATTTGGGGCAGATGCTGTGCTTAGCACAGCAGGGAGTGCAACACCTGAGGTCTGTCCCTGTGTCATTAGTGCCAAAATCAACCTCTAGCATTTAACAGGATGTGGGAGAAATGGGTAGGCTGGAGTGAGCTTGGTTGCAGCCGTGTTGTGTGGTCTCTGTGCCCGGTGGTCCAGCACAGGTAAATGCCTTGGAGTGGATTCTGATACTGTTTCTCACGTGAACCCTGATCCAAAGCTAACTGAAATCACTAGGAGTCTTTTTGTTAGCTCCATAGCCATTAGATCAGGTCTGCTGAGCATGACCAAACTCATTTCAGTACAGTTTGAATTTGGGCACTCAATACCATGTCTGTGGTGTTGTGCATCTGAATGTGACCCAAATCGCTGAGGAGGAAGTGGTAGAGACAGGGGCCTGCACTGTGCCTGTGAATATACATTCAAAGTCAGCATCTTGAAAGGGCCCAAAATTTATCGCGCTGCTGTTGTCATTTCCCATTCACTGGCCTGACTGAATAAAGGAGTGCTGCACAGAGCTCTGCATAACTTGTTTGACTTTAAGAGTCAGTAAATGATAGATGTCTGTATCCTTGGATGAGGATAATCCAATTGTACAGTCTGGCTGGATTTCAGCTGTTCTCTGAAAAAGGAGTAGAAGAGTGAAATATTTACTTTTTGGTACTTTTCACAAGTGGAGATGACAGAGCGTGGGAAAATAAAAGCTAGTCCTGGTGGGCAAGGGTTGCAGGCGAAGAGAAGTGGGGAAAATTTAATCTGCTTTCTGGTAGAAAAGGGCATAAAGGGGCTTGGCAAGAAAAGAGCCATTCTTCTGATTTCTCAGAGGCGAAAAATAAAGGCAGCATATTCAATGAACATAACTTCACAGTTGTCAATGCAGTCAGGTCTGTTTATGCCAGCCAGTCAATTTGACCCAGAGCTTTGATTAAAAAAAATCGTGATCCCCAAATGTTCCAATACAAAAGAGGTTGTGAAAAAACTTGTGCCTTGGTTAAAGAGCACCTAGCTTCCGGAGTCATTTATAACAGCTGAAAGGATTAAATGTCATCAGGGAAACCAGAAAGAAAATGAATCTGTAATTAAATGTTTAGCCCAGCCAAGACAGTATGGCATTGCCAGTCTGAATAATGTATAGAGGAAACATCTGAAGATCTATGCTTACTTTCCATTTTTTCATTAACTGAATCTATACTAATGCAAAACAAGATAGCTGGGTGATTTTCAACATACTCTCGATTTGTTAGCATTTTGATGATACTGGAACTCAAAAGCTTCAGTTGAGATCAGTGCCAGCTTGTGCTTGGAGTTATGCAAACATGTAGAAGATCTGATACCTGACAGAAAGAGCAAACAGGAAAGCAAGTGAAAACAAACAGTGAAATGTCTACCAACCCCTGACTGTGGCAGAACTGTGTCTGGAAATCCCTGGCCAGGGCATTCTCCTCTTTACCAGCCTTGTCTGTGCAAACCTTCACAGATTGCTTAAGAGTTGGGAACAGACTTGAGATTTATTTTCTAATTAATGTTATTAACTAAATACAATGCAAAGATGGTGGTTGGCTGGGTTACAAAGAACTGAATATGTGATGTTCTTTTACCTTGGACACATCAAAGGATATGAGAAATGAATGATCAAATTCAGCTTATAATGCATAGCAATCAAAATGGTGCAAAAAGGTCATTTAACTTAACTTGATTGTATGTTATGATTCTGGGAAGACTTTTTTTTTGGTCCAGATATGGAGGCTTAGTGCCAATGATTTTAAGTCTAATCAAGCTTACCAATTAGTAGAGACATTCTCAGTGACAATTGTCAATTAACCTCAAGGTCAGAAATTCAGGATAACCTGAACCATTGCTTGAGCTCATGTCAGAGTCAAAATAATACTCCATAGTATTAAAATAAACCTTCATCAAGTTTTACATGTGTGCAGATAGCCAGGTGACATGCTGCAAACCCCTAATGTACCTGCTACATCTTTTTGAAAACTATTTTCCAATTCTTTTGAAACTTACTATTTAACTGCAAAAAATAAATTATTATTAACCTTCAGAGCTTTCTGTCCTACTTAATGCTAATCAAGGCAGCAGTAAGTGATTTTGTTAGATCATTGACTTTTCTGTTTCCAAATCGGTTATTGTTTCTGCGTCTCCCCCCCCCGCTGTGATCATGTTCATCGTGGTATCAGACCTTGCAAGTATTTGTTTTACCTGGTCTTCCATTTTGCTGCTGTTCTACTTTAGAATCGGACACCATGAGTGCCTTGTAGTTAAAAATGGATTTCAGTTTGCCTCCCTTTTCTTTGTTCTACCCAGCATCTTGCTTTCCACACAGACAGCTAAAGATGGAGGATAGATTAAAGGCTAAATATCGCAGAAGTTCATTGGAGAGCTGACACTCAAATCCCCATTTTTCCTGGGAGTCAAGCCAGAAGCTCTTTTGCTAGGCATGTCCTTCTTCCCCAGTGCAAAGAGTCCAGCCACAGTGCATTTTCACTTCAAAGGAAGGGGCTGGGAGAGGTATCACTCCTGTTTCTGGGCTGTCCCTGCTCTTAAAGCTGGGTGTGCTCCCCATGTACCCGTACTGCTGCGTTCCTTCCTTCCATACTGTTTACATCATGCTCAAGTCTCACACTATCCAATACATTCTCATTATCTACCACCACCCTTCCCATCCTTTGATATAATGCACAGATATAATTCCCTTAGTCTATGGACCACCCCGTGAAATGTCTGTAAAATGTCCACAAAATGTCCATAGAGTTAATTTAGTCCATGGCTTTGGGGTCCATCTGTTATGGTGGTCACTCAGGACAGGAGAGGTGGTATGTTGTGTGGAGTTACTGGGCACCAAACCCGGCTCAGGACAGGTCACTGCTGCATTTGCACTGCTTCTTGTAAGGCTTCTCCTCCGTTGGTTTAGGTGGTTCCTGCTATAGTAATTCCTATAACATGCAACTCAAATCGTGGGTTACAATTTGAAGGTATCCATTACAGTCTCCACCCCTGGTCCCTTTGAGCCAGGTTATAGGGTTTAACACTGCAATAACCCCTTCCCCTTGCTCCTAGCCTGGCTAGCAACAAAGGGTTCCTGTTATAGTAATTTCCATAACATGCAACTCAAATCATGGGTTATTTTCACCCAGGATTAAATGCCCTTGAGGTACACATTGGACTCTTGCATCCTTCTGCATTACCCACCAAGTACACCCAGGTCCTTGAGCAAAAACAATCCCATGAATATGTTTCCCCTTTCCTGAGGAAGGAATAACCCAGACTGTTGTTTTTTGGGTTTTTTTTTGTTTTTTTGTTTTGTTTTTCCCAACAGTTTCTTTATATGTACTATGGGGATCTTATCTCCTTTTGCAGTGCACAGGGTTTTTGACTGGGCAGGGCCAGGTCAACTGGCCGATCTGCTAGTGTTAACTAGCCAAGTGGCTTCTGCTAAATGTGTATCCCAATGCTTGAATGTCCCAGCACCCACTGCACTCAGTGTAGTTTTTGACAGTCCATTGTACTGTGCAGTTTTCCCGGAGGCTGGTGCATGATGGGGGATGTGATACACCCAGTCAATGCCACGGTCCGTGGCGCAGGTGTTTATGAGGGTGTTTCGGAAATTAGTCCCCTTGTCTGATTCAGTTCTTTCAGGGGTGCCACGTCGCCATAAAGCTTGCTTTTCAAGGCCCAGGATAGTACTCTGGGTAGTGGCATGGGTCACAGGGTGTGTTTCCAACCATCCAGGAGTCACTTCCACCGTTGTAAGCACACAGCGCTTGCCATAGAGGGTTTGTGGTAGTGTGGTATAATCAGTCTGCCAGGCTCCCCCATATTGATATTTCAGCCATTGTCCTCTATACCAAAAAGGCTTTAGCCGTGTAGCTTGATTAGGGCGCGCGTTTGACATTCGTAGATAACCTGTGCAATGGCATCAATAGTCCAGTCCACCCAGATCACGAGCCCATTCATATGTTGCATCCCTTCCTAAATGTCCTGAGGTGTCATGGGCCCACTGAGCCATAAATAATTCACCCTTAATTTCCCAGTCCAGATCCATCTGAGCCACTTCAATTCTAGCAGCCTGGTCCTCCTGCTCATTGTTTCAAGTGTTCTTCTGTGGCATGACTCTTGGGTATGTGAGCATCTACGTGACGAACTTTTACAACCAGGTTCTCTACCTGAGCAGCAGTATCTTTCCATAATTCGGCAGCCCAGATGGATTTACCTCTGTGCTGCCAGTTGGTCTGCTTCTGTTGCTGTAGCCACCCAGTATTTGCCACCATCCATGAGTCAGTATAAAAAGTACTGGCCATTTTTCTCATGGAGCCTGGCTCATATTCCTAAAATCTGGATTTCCTGTGCAGGTCCTTTGACCTTACTTTTGTTTTATAGCAAAATCAGCTTTCAAAAGAATCTGGATTATTTTTCTTTGTACTCAAGGCAGCTGTCCATTACCATTTTGGGTCTTTGAAGTACCCTCTCTTCTTTGTCAAAGAGCACTGCAAATGGAGAACAGCAAGAGCTGACATTACAGACACTGATACATTGTACTGTGGTTTGGTAAACCTGCAGCTCTTGCTGTTACTTGCCCTTTGATGGGCAAGAGAAGTTACTTTTTGTTCTGGTGAGCCTGTCACTAATTTCAGTAGAATCAGCTAGTGAAATTATGCACAGACTGAATGTGAAACTCAAACTATCATTACACTAAAGTAGTGCTTTATGAATATCTGTCTGCTTGGAAACATACAGTAATTGAAGCTTCTTGACGTGATTCTGTAAATGGGAAAAGGACTCCAGGGCGGCAAAAGCCTAACTTAGGAGCTGTTGATAACGTATTTAGCTCTGGGCCTCAGCAAAAGAGCCTGAAGTAAGAGAGCCTGGGAGGTGATGTACCCTGAAGAGATACAGTCCTTTATACTAAAGCTGCCTTCCTGGGTGCTGTCCTGGTAAACCAGCTGTCTCTGACTCTCAGATAGGTATCTGCTCTGCCTTGTTAAAAGCGATGCTGTGTTAAATGAGGGTCAAATAAATCTAGAATTACTTCAGAAGACGGCCCCTGTGTTCCCAGGAAGGGCGAATTCTTGATGTAGGAGAAAATATCTCCCTTGAAATACATGCAACACTGCTTTAGAGAAAGGATGGCCTTCACTTCCAGTGCATTAAAAGAACCATTTAGGTGTGATTTGTGTGAAAGCTGCTGCCAGAGTGCTGGCCAGCTGCCAAGGGTCAGGCATAGGGAAGAGTCAGCTTGAGAGGGTGAGAGTCTGGCATAGTTTGTCTTAACACGGCCATCAAGACTTTGTGCATCTCGGCTGTGGCCGAGAGCTCGCCATGTGTGTTGGGTGAAGGTGTGCTGGTGGTTGTAGGCGCACAGCCAGGGCAGGCAGAAGTGAGAGTGTCTGTATACCCGGTGCCTATGGCGAAGGTACACGGCATCATTAAGATGTTGCACTTTATTTTAGTGACCCCTGGGTTACAAGGAGAATTTTAATAGGCTTTGGGTTACATCTCAAGAATTCTGCAACGTTTTCAGGTTAATAACACTGACATGTCTTATCGCTCCTTCGCCATCAGAGCTATAATGGGGAAAACCCAGCATATTGTTACGAGTTTTAAAACTGCCTTGAAATCTGTCAAGGGAGATAAACTATCTTTATATCAGAAAATAGCTTCCCTCTTGCTATCTTACGGAACAACACATAGCTCCAAAAAAGATGCTCCTGCCTAACAGCTTATTAGGAAAAGACAGGCTCCCAGGGTGAAAGGTGTGAGAACTGAGGGGATTTTTGTGCACCGCTTGAAGAGGGGAGGCTCCGAGATCTCAAGGAGATGAGGTTTCAGATGAGTGACAAGACTTCTGGAAAAGAGCAACAACATATCGTGATGATACACGTGACTAGTGCATCCCATAGCGGCATCCTACCTTGCGCTTGGTGAAGCGCCGTCTGCAAGTGGAGCTGAAGTGATGGGAGATGAGATGCTCTTGAGATGAGGTTGTAAAGAAGTTCCCTGAATTGGGTGGTACACAGTTCTGCTCGCGCTCGTCACAGGAAGAGGGTGGAACTGAATAGACCGTTTTGCTGGAAATCACAGTATCACATGAAGATCTGAACATATTTTGGTATGGGATAGACTGAGGTATGGCATTGTGGTGGTTTGGAGAATGTTTGTTTCTTTTTGACTGCTTGAAGTTTTTTATGCGAAGTAAAGCATTTCCTTCCAGGAAATAATTTTGAGATGAAAGCCAAAATACTCCATCTGCAAAAATACATGAATGAAATGTTACCAAAATCATTATCTAAATTACTTCTCTTAAATGTGTGGCTTTATTGAACACAGGCAAATGAAGCTGTAACAAAAACATTTAGAGGAAGGCATTCTGAGGATGGAAACACTTCTGATAGTAGTGACAAGTAACTAGATGTCCAAAATTACTTTAAGAGCATGAGGCTTTCTGCTGGAAGTCCTGTCAGGCACCGCAGGTGCCAGCTCAGATGGATCAGTTTGAAAAATCACCTCTTCTTGCTCCTGAGACTGCCTCTCCCACACAGCTCTGGATTCCTGTGTCAGCTCATGGGCCATCCTGGAAGGTGAAACTCTTCTGCAAAGCTCAATGTTTGGGGGAGAATAGGTGAGCAAAGCAACCAACCTACTTCTGGTGGGAGGCGCCTTTTGTAAGAGACATTAATCAAAAGATTTCAGAGCTAATCCACACACTGTCCCACCCTTGCACACCCCCCCACCCCCCAAAAAAACCCCAAGTGAAACCAAAATCAGAAAGTAGACCTTAGCTCACAAAATATAATATTGTCAGAGGCCAATTTTTCTCTTGAAAGGCAATATGCTAACAAACTCCCCATTTACTTTATCCAGACAGTGAAAGCCATTTCCTTGGCTGATATTCATTGCACAGAGTTCCTCTGGGAAATGCCACACTCCCTCTCTCTGCTTACTGCAGCTTTTACCTTGGTGCAGACTGTGTTTGGAGACAGGTTTGGAGTCACTTTGTTTCATTAACAGACATCCCCTTCCTGCTACGAAGAGAATTAGGGTGGAGTTGAAGGGCAACAGGATACTTCTTGCTTTTGATTGCTTGGTTCTGTGATTGTAGGCATAAAATACGTACTGCTGTTCCTTGGCAGTTTCTGCGTAATGCCTCTGAGGCCCTCTGCTTTGGGGTTGGTGAGGACCTGGGCCTTGACACCCTCCACCTTGTGTGGTTTCAGAGGCTGCAGGGGTGGAACCTGGTGAAAAGTTTCATCTATGAACATGTTGCAGGCTGTCTCTTAGCTGTCATCTTTCTGTGCCCTGCTTGCTCTTCCTGAGAGCTGACTGGCAGCTCACCTGCACGTGAGACAGAGGGAACTGTGAGGCCTTCTCCCCTGTGAAGACTTGTCTTGCAAAACAGCTCATGTCCTCTCAATAGGACACATATTGCATTGGCAGTACGGCATGCTTGTCGGCGGGCAGGGCTGCATGTGGAGGTGGAAAGAGGTCAGTAAGGTTTTGGGGGCTGTGGGAAGATGGTGCGGTGCTGGAGTTTTCTCCCTGTGGATCTGATCTTGCTGTAGGCTGGGGACCTGTTCCTGGGAGTCTTCAAGGAGTGCAGGTGACATTGTCCCATGCTTAGCTGTTTAGTATGGATGGATGCTTGCTGCATGAGGAGGATTAGGACTCTGGCTGGGACCCTCAGGGCAGTTCATAACCACCTGCAGTCTGAGACCTTTCCTTCATTCCAGCCTTGCTGGGGGAGCATTCCCAGTTTTAACTTCTGTTTTTCTTCTACCTTGATCCTAGTCCCCTCTAGAGACTTTCTCCTGTCCCTTGGTGGGATACAGCTCACTCCCTTCTGGGGATCGCTCTTTTGGGTATATGGACTCATGCCTTCAGCCTGTGCTCCTCTTGTACACCGTTCTTCCATTTCCTATTCAGCTGGAAAGAGGAGTCTGACAGCCTCCCTCATCCCCAGTGGCTTCCTTTTAGCTCGTTAACAGAGAACTACTGGGTTTTCATTAGGCCTTTTCCAACCCTTGGCATGGTTGGAGGTACTAATACCTTCCTTCAGGTGTGGACAGGCAAGGGCCTTAGTCAGCAGAGAGATGCAAGTGGTTTTCTGGGTAACATAAGCTCAATATGCAGATGCTCAAAACCCTTCTTCAGCTGATACTCTGATTTCTGCTGCAGGCCAGGCACTGATCTGCCCCTTGTCCTGAGGTTCCAGGATGTTCTGGATCAAATCACCAGCAGGACTTTCTAATGAGGTTTCCTTTCCTCCCTTTCATTACAGAGCCAGGTCTACACATCAGGTGCACCTGCATGTCAAGGCTTACGTAGAGTCAGCAGCACATGCCTTGGACTCACACCTGATGTTTAAGAGACTCTTGTGGAGACCAGTTTGCAGTCCTTGTTCTTGCTGGGCAGGGTGATTTTGCTTCAGAAGGTCTGTAGCACAGAGGCAGGCTCAGCCTAGAGAATAAGGCACTTGATTGTCTTATGCTGATCCTAATGAAGAAGCTGTGGTCCCCCTTGGGTGACTGTGCCTTGTTGTGGACAATAGTATGAAGACCGATACGTGGGGGGTTCTTGAAGGTAAGGAAGTTTTGTGGAAAGGAAATCTGAGGCTTTTAGATTTTAACATTGATAAAAGTAACATTGATAGTAACGTCTGGGGTTTAGGAGGTGAGTTTCCTGGTTTATTGGTGTGTGGACCTTTCCAACACCAGGTTTTTGTTCTGAATCCACATTCTGGGTGTCAGGTTTTTGGGAGTGGGAGGTTGGCTGCCCTTTCCTCCAGATGGCTCATCAGAAGACTTTCTCAGGGTACTCACTTCCATGGGGAGGAAGCGCACAAAAGCAGACGAGATAAAAACAGCAAAGCTGAAGGTCAGTTTCTGAACTAGGTTGGTTTTTACTGCCATGAGCCAGTACTGAGCCAGGAGCTGCCGCTGTGTTTGTGCTCATAAATTGGCTGGTGTAGGAGGGTAGGCAGTAGGAAGGATGGGGGAAGCAATGTTTTTAAATAGATATTTATGGAGGATATCAACATTTGGCATTTCCCGATTTCAGAACAGTGGAGGAGGAACTAAGAACTCCATCCCGCCTCCTCCTTCCCTCCATGCCAATTAGGACCACAGTCTGCTACCCTCTGTCACATGGAACAGCCACTTAACTAACTTGTGCCAAGCAGCACCTTCCTTCGTGAGCAGTTTCCTTCCTTCCAGTGGTTGAGAGGAACAAAACGGTCCCTGGGATGTTTCCTGTATGCTGGGTATGTGCAAACTGGCTTTTTCAGTGAATTAGTATCTAGTTTCAAGGAATTCTCTCTTCCACTGCCTTTAAGTGCAGTTATCTCTTGCCCCTTACTGTTGAAGAGGTCTGGGAGGCAGTCATGTACTTGACCTTTCAGCTTTTTTGTTTACACCCTTGGAAATAGGTGACCCTTTCTGACCTAGGGTGATTAGAGCATCTGAGTAGAACATTAATTCTCTGTACAGCCAGGCATGTGGACACTTCCTACGCAGCTCAAAAACTCACCTACATGTTTAGATAAAGTATGATGTCTTGCCACCCCCACCCCTCCATCCACCTCCCAGGTAGTTGCTGAAAGTCCCCTGCTAATCTGCATTTCTATGAGCTGCCTCCTGTAGCCTGGAGGTTCCATGTCTGAAACAGCTTTTGCCTCTCTGTTCTGGGCTAGTCTCCCAAATATTTGCATTTCCTTTCTCCATATCCTGCCATCACCTGCTGCCACCACACTTTGCATCTTGGCAGCCCACTTTTGTCAGAGGGATTGATCCAAAAACATTGCAAGGTGTTGGAAAAATCTTAACTGTAGTTAAATGAGAAGCTGTTGTTTTAGCAGCATCTGGAGCTTCCAGCTCCTCTCTGTTGCTGGTGATTTCAATCAGTGCTCCTTGGCAGGTGTGCAACATCCCTGGGAAGCTCTCTTCCCTTATTGTCTGGTGGCTGTGCTGAGCATAGGAGTCTTCAGATCACGTGTTTCTCTTGGCACAAGAATGTTTGTCGGTTCCTCACCACATCGTGTCACATTACAGGGGAAACGAACAGTCGTCTTCCATGGAGCATTAATTTCCCCGGAGTGCCTTGGACTGATGCATGCAGGATGCAGGGATTGCGGTCAGTTGTGCTCCTGCATCCAAAACTGTTCGTGGTCCCAACCCAGAGCAATTTGGGGCCAAGCTTAAAGCTTTTCAGCTGTTCCTGGTCCTGAGTGCCAACTGCCCCAAGGCATGCTGAAGGGGCTATGGTGGAGGACAGAGCCTGACCGCTGCTTCAGGCTGGTCTGGGGAGTCGTGCAGTCAGTTATAACTTTCTGAAGGGTGCTTACAGCATGGAGCTGAGAGCGGAGGGACTGCCAGAGGAACCAGCGAAGCTGCTCAGCAGACTGAAGGATGAAGGAGGACATAAAAGTTGCTTTCCAGGGCTGAGATATTCCAGATTAATAAAGAGGGGAGGTATGGAGCAATGTTCTCACTGTTAGGTTTAGCTTGTATGGGGGGAGGAAGAGAAATTACACAGAGCAGCTAAGAAAATAAGAAGCTCTTACGCATAGAACAGCCTCTTCTGACTCCACTTCCATGAGGAAGATACTTTTTCAATGATGTCCTCAAACCTTTCTTTATTCTTCCCAGAGCTCAAGCCTGAACTAGACTTCCTTTCCCCCATTTCAGCCCATGTCTCTCTTAGCTACAAGAAATGGAAATCCCAGTGTGACATGCCTAGGGTGAATTCCATTCCCAAGGTCCAGTGCAAGCAGAACCCGTTTCCAGTAAGAAAAGGCTACTTTGCAGAGAATGGCATATTTCACAGCATGGAGATGGCACGTGTCCCTGCCCCTTGCATGTTAGCAATGCAGCAGAGATCAGTGGGAATCCTCATAATGTCTTTTGTCTTTAGCAGCAGCTTCCCAGAAAGCTTTGGGTTTCTTTTCTCCCTACCAAAAAAAAAAAAAGACTCTGATTATGAGGTGTTTTGTCTGTGTTTTTTTAAGAAAAACAGAAATAAAAAGGGTTTTGACAGAGCAACACTGTCAGAAATTGCGCTACTTTGGGGTTTTCACTTGCTTGACTTTTTTTTTTTTTTTTTTGGTGGATGGCTTGCAAATTTTGTGCAGACTGTAATGTTATGTTTCAAATAGTCTCATGTTATTGAGAAGCAGTGTATAAATCTTCCAAATGAATCCTGTCTGCTTTGTTTAAAAGGGGATGAGTCTAGCAGCAGGGCATTTTTGAAGAAAGGTATGTGCTCTGTTTGGGTTGCATTTGAGTTTATTATAAATATCTAAGGCCTGAGGACTTCAGGATCAAACACTGCTTTTGAAATCGGAAATAAAACCTACAATTAAAAAAGTCTTCCCTGTTCCTGTCTGCCTACTAGTTCTGTATGCATCAACATAGCTGCTTGGGAAGAACTGGAAGCAGGATTTTATCCCTCAATTTTTTATGCTATGATTAAAGTCAGCGTAAAAGTCCTGCTGATCAGTACTGTGGTGTCAGCTGGGAGCTGTCGCTTGTGCCAGCACAGATGCACAGGACAGCCCAGCTAGCGCAGCGTGGAGGGGTTTGATTTTGTGATGATTAAAGAATTTGGTTGTGTTTATGTTTGCACAGGTTAGTACTAAGCCCATGCTGTCCTGAATCAGCAGTGAGGGATCATCTGCATTTCTAATTGAAGTGCCTTTGATTGCCTTCAGACCCCTTTAGTGATTGATTTCTGGGAGTTGCTGTGTTTGCAGAAGACGCCCTGGAAAAGTCAGCATACTGGGGAGCTGGGGATTTTGGCATTTGCTGTAACAACCAGGTAACCAATAGCTCAGGGAGATGGACTGGAGCTTAGGAAACCTTGCCCCCAAGCCTGGCCTTGCTGCATGAGCATGCACAGCTCTTTATTTGGTCTTTTTGCTTTTACTTGCAGTTTCCAGGGATGGTTTCACTTGAGCTGCAGACAGCATCAGCACAAAGGAGTCTTGGCCTCTGCGATACCATGGGTCCAGCTGATTTGTGTGTACATGTGACTAGCTCAAGTCTCTTCACTTCTCCCTGAAGCTGGGGCAAGCACTCTCTCTCTCTTTTTAGGGACTGCTTAGCTTTTTATGAAAAATTTTAGGACTCGCTGTTCATTAGTTCAGCAGGTGGAGGCCTGACTGAGGATGGGGGGAGAGGCAAACCAAAGTCGTTGCAAACAAAGCAGGTCATGCTATCATGGCAATATTTCTGTTGCTTCTGACTGTGCTCTCAGTTCACAGATGGGAGCCGAGCCCTGGCTTCTAGGCCCTGCTGGTAAAGCCTGGCTTTGACTTCTCCAAGACTGTGCTCTCTGACAGAGTGACAACATGTCGCAACATCTCACAGGGCTGCTGAGAAGTTCCAGGAGGAGACAGATAACAAAGGAGATTTGGTTGTACCAAGTCACTTACTTGAGCCATTGGACTGATTCTGCTTTAATCTCTCAGGGGCAGATTATAGGGGAAGTGGTCATAGGAAGGAAGTGGAAAAAGTAGTAGATATCCCAAAATACCATCTACCTGGTCTGTTTTACTAGTAATGTATGTTGCGTGCCTGGTAGAATAGGCCCTTCTGGAAGGGTTCAGCAGCTGTCATTCCTCTAAAGACAGTAGATGTAGAGTCTTTAGAGAGAAGCCTTACTGGTCTGAGCATGATGATTGTTTTTTACAGTGGCTTGAGCTGCTGTCACGCCCCGGGGGCAGAGAGCCCGTGTAATGGAGAGGTGATGACATCTCGCTGTGTTGGGACTGAGACCAGCCTTGCTGAGCTCCACGTTGCTCACCTTCTGGGCCTGCCCCCAGCCCAGGCTCCCAGAGAGCCCAGTTGAATCACCATTTACCTGGGAGAAGCACTATAAATTCCTGACTTGTCGTTCGCTGATTGCTAATGCATTTCCAGAATTAAAGGAAGCGGCCAAGCCTCTGTCCTCCTGGGCCGAGGGGTGGGATTCACCTTATTGCCAAAGGTCAGCGCTCAGAGCTGCGATGGCCAGAGCTTGGTGTGCACAGAGCCTCAAATGCTTGCAGTGACCGACAATTGTTTGGCTCAGTTCTGCACCAGAAAGACACCCCCCACCCCCCCACCCAGTAACAAAGAGTCTGGAGAAGATCATCAGCCGTTGATGGGCAGAAGAGGGGTGGGATGGAACCACTCCGTTGTTTGTTCTCCTTATCTCTGTTGGAGATTGTGTCATGCAGGGTGTGAGGGGTGCAGGGGCAGGATGTGGCAGGAGAAAGCCCAGGGTTTGTCTGATGTTTGTAGGCTTCAGAAGTGGATCCAGAAGGGATCAAAGACGGAGCCAGGAGTGAATGGCAGGGAGCATTCGATCGAGGCGTCTGACGCTGGTTGTCTTTATGTGGCATTTGAGACAGTGTGGGCAGTTTGCTCAATTTTTCTCTGTAGACGCTGCTTTGTTTGGAAGGTTGTAGACACATGTCAGTGATGATGGATAGATTTGTTTGACTTCCTGTCAAATCAATGATTACTCATAGAAATCTCTTTTATTAGTTTATCATAGGAAGTTCTGTGTCATTTATCCCAGTGGAGGCTTGGCTGGCTGGTGTCAGTGAGCAGTGCTGGTGAGAGTTATTGCTGAGTTTTATTGTGCTACTGCTTCTTTTTATTTTTTGACACAGTATTTATTTTTGTCTTGGTTTCACACTAGGAAAGGTTTGCTCCTCCTTTTGCCTCGATTGCAAGCAGGGTGTTTTGTCTTTCCTTTCCTGTCCCAGTCTAGTCCCTTGGAAATTTGCAGGAATATGCCCTAAGTACTAAGGTTTATCCTCACCCTCTGCTAATGTCTTACTAGATACTGTCTGGCCATGCCTTGGCATTTTTGAGCAAATGGAGGTCTTAATTTCCTAGGCGTCGTAGGAGTTGGAACTAGTGGGTATGAATCAGAGGAAGAGGGGGTTGATGAGTTAGAGGGAAAAGTCATGGTGATGTATTTCCTGTATCTTCTGCACTTGCTTTTAGTTTGCTTCAGGCTCAGAGAGGAGGTGGAGCTCCCTGTCTCTCATGTTTTTGTGCTGCATCCCAACACATGGGCTCTGCAGGCAGATGGGGCGGTTTGATCCCTGCAGGCTTTTCCGTGACTGCAGGAGCTTTGGGAGTGGTGGTCCTGGGTCTAAAGCAGAGCTGCTGGCACAGCCTCCTTGCAGGCCGTCCTTGATGTAGCCAGGTTATATCTGTGTTCCTGTGCCCGCTCAGGGTTTGGGGTGGCCTCTCTGCTTACAGCATTGCAACCCTGGAGAACTGACTGACACCCACCCAAAAGGCTGGCTGGGTTACAAAACTAAATCCCTTCATGTGGGCCCTCAGGTGGAAGAGCTGGAGCATACCTTTTTGGGCTGTTCTGGATGCAGCAGCTTTGCTGATAAACATTTCATAATGCTTTTCAAAATCTTAAGTGGGGATAGGGAGACTTTTTTTCAGGTGTAGCTCATGCATACAAGAGCTGTACAAATAACTGAGGCTTTGGTTATTTGTCCCCATTGAAAAATTCAGGGAATCGTTTCAGATCAATCTCAAGTAATATTTTTGCCATTAACATTTTAAACGGTCTGGGAAAAATGGTTTAGGATCGCTGTGGAAAGGGAGATGCTTTCAAATAACTCTCAAAACTAATCTTCAAAAGGATTTTTCTAAAGAAAATCTCAGTTTGATTAAAAAAGAAAAATCAAATGAAACATCATCTGGACTGTTCTCAACCTTTCTCACCAGTAATAGAAATCCACAGAACTGAGAGCGTGTTCTCGACCTGCTTTGTCCAGAGGGAATTCTCCCAGGGCCGAGCTGCTGTGGCTCTTCCCTGCCCTCTCCAGTGGCTGAGCACGTGCAGAGCTTTGGAGCCTGCTGCTCCTGCCAAGCTAACAATGCTGACCTCTGAGTTCAAGTAGGAGAGACTTATGTTTTCAGGTCAAGAGATCCTTGGCTCAGTCCCTGTAGATAAACCAAGCAGGGAGATGACTACACGAGAGCAGAGCTTCACTCTCTGAACGTACAGAAATAATTTCAACCACCAGTGAAGCGAAACAACTGGGGGAATTGAGGGTGGGTATGATACAGCTACACAGAAACACACTCCGTGTGGCTTTGCACATGTTGTTGATGCTGGCGTAGCCTCCTTTTCCCCCTCTGAGCCAAACGTTTCAGCATGCTTGAGAGACATGGTTGCCCTGTTACTCCAGGAACTCCTAAGTCAGGCTGGGCCATACTTTAATGCGCTGGCCTTTGCCTTTCACAAGGAGAGAAATAGCTGCAGTTTCTGTCTGAGAAGAGATGTAGTCACATGGCAGGGAAGGCATTTCTGCAACTGAGCTCCAGGGTGACTTTGAGCCCTGCTTTAGATTTAAGCTGAGTAGTACACCTAGCTTTAGACAGATGTCTGCTCATCGAGGCTGGAGCACCAGGGACAGGTGGATGCTCCACCAAATGCTTCTCATGGCTGTGTGCCCCTCAGCTGGAACTGATGTAGTCCCGTGTCCTGTCTTGGTCCTGGCTGGTTGTTGACCTTGAGCTCTGCTGGATGTCTGGAATTTGTACCCAGCAAAGCAAACCTTGAGGAAGAACAATATCTAGCTGATGTACCGTGTCATGGTGGTGGCCGGGCTTGGAGTAAAATCAAGCTGTGGGGAGAGAGAGGGAGTCATTGAAGTTTTCAGTGCAAAGATATAAGCCTCTTCTTAGATCAAAGGCAGTGGGGGAGAGGTGCACACTTCCTGAAAGCAAGTAATGAACCGAACAACCAGTCTCCAAACATTAGGCTTGGATTTATCTCTCTCGCTGAGCCGAGGGCATATCATATCCCTCCATCAGTAGCTAATCACTTGCTCAGAAATAGTATCCTGACAAGAGACAGCAGCAATTGCCTCCCTTCTGATGGGTTACTAGAACTCTGTATGGTAAGAAAGCAATAGCCTGTCACCCTTCCTGGTAAAGGAATCTGTTCCTTCTGATGGGAAGTACTACCAGAGAGAAATCAATTTGCACTGTTATCAGACTTTTCTACCCAGTAGTTAATGGGACCTAACATCTGATTTGATTCTCAGGCAGTTCACAAATTAGTGAGAAGTACAGGGTGTAGGAGAAGTCACCCGGAGAAGGAACAGAGGTATGGAGGAATCCTCGGGAGAGGTGCACAGCATTTGCTAGCCCAGGGGGGCCCATTAGTTTTGCCAGCATGTAATGCAGAATGCAATGATTGTTCCAAACAGAAATGATTTAACCTTGAATGAGAGAAACATAACCAAACAGCAGCAGTGGAATAATAAAGAAATTCCATCTCTGATCTCTTGTGACCTGCATTCTGCTCAAATGGCTCAGATGTCACCGATACATTATTTTCATGAGTGACTGTAAGTGCATTATGCATGAGTGTGTGGCCACTGGTGAATAAACTGAGAATTCTTCAAGGGAGCGTATATAATCTATTTGATTTCAGGGAGCTGGACCGCGGTTTTTTTTTTTTTTTTTTTTTTTTTTTTTTTTGAAAGATGGTTGCTGTTTGGTGGAAGAGTGTGATTGTGCCTATGTGAGTTTGGCACAGAAAGGGATTTGTCATGCGGTCCCTTGTGGGTATGAATTGTTGCAGCTGCCAGCAAGAGGCTTTGCTCTTTAGCTCAAGTGGTAGCAGCACATTTGGCTGTCTATATATGCTGGATTTGTTCTTGCTACATCAGTTCAGGGTGAAGCTGAAGCATGCGCATCTCCAGCTTTTGGCATCTACCCAGGCAGTATGTCAGGTGGTGGCAGTGCCGCTTGCTACCCTCACTGCTGGAGGGGAAATGGGAAGATAGATCAGACTTTGCCATGCCAAGGGTAATCCAGTGTATCCTGCTTATCTGAAAAAGGCTAGGTGTTCTCCTACCACATTGGTTTGGGAAACTAAGACATTTCACAAGTTATGCTGGAGGTCAAAAGGCCTCAAGGGGAGCCTGAAGCACGCAAGTTCCAATCTCACTTGTGCTGTTCTGGTTTCTGAGCATGTTGTAGGATGTTTCTGACTTCTGCCTTGCAAGGCAGTCAAGTCTTTGCATCCTTTCTGCAAGTAAAGGTAACAGAGGGTGCATAAGCATGGTTTGGGTAGAGCAGGGACTGTTGGCAGTCCTGGCTTTTACTTGTCCATCCATACTTCTTTGCAGATGCCCACCATCTCTCATCCTTACGGAAGTATCCTGTCCCAGAACCAACATACTGCTCTCCAGTGCCATACTCATATGGCAGTAGGTACCCATCCTTCCTGCCCTCTGCCTCTCTAAATACAACTGATTGCTGCGTCTGTTGTCATAAGTTAAAATACCCATCTTGTAGTAAAGGAATCAGTCCCAGGCACCAGGCTGTGTCTGAAGAGGTGTGGCTGTGCCGTAAGCACATAAGCTCTACAAGGAGGAAGTGGTTGAGAAGCGGCCCTCTGCATTGCTCTGAGCCTTCTCTGTCTTGGAAAGATGAAATAATGAAGCTGCGTTCCCCCAGAAACAGGCTGAGACTCCAGCGGGGCTGACTCCAGTGTCCGAGCATGTTCATCTCTGGACCCCACTGCCCAAAGAGGAGACAGGTGTGGAGGTGTTGAGGAGACCTGGTGCAAGGCGTGATCACCAGTGTACAGTATGCATTGAAGTATGCAGGATTTAGCAACTGTATTTGCAATGGACAGGTGTCCAGGGAGAAATAAGGATGGATCGGGCTTTTTGAGAGGCAGAATATAGGTGTTGTGATAATGCATTAGCCGTGCTGCCTGAGCGTACTGTGAGGCTGGTGAAGGCTGTTTTGCACTGGTCCTGCAAAGCTAGTCTCTTTATTCTCCTTTAATATCTGGTTGTTGCCCTGTACAAAACTAGTGGCTCCTTTACGCCCCTGTTTCTGGGCCCTTGAGTTCTCCCCCTCAAGCATGGGGCCTCTGGCCATACCTTTCTGAGGGACCAGAGCATGGTGCACGGATGTCTCTCTGTCCTTGGCATCTGGGCTGCCGTGTTAATGCCCCGGTGGGAGCTGTGATGGGTGGTAGGAAGTAACAGCCTGCTTGAAATGAAAGCATGTTTCTTCATTAGGTGAAACAATACATCAGAGGGAAAGGGATTTTAAAACAACAAAAGGCCCACAGCATATTTTACCTCATCTAATCTTACAAGCTGTGTTTGATAGGCTTTTCTTTTCCCTTATAGCTTACACTCTCCTAGCAAAGCTCAAGTTCCCCTACTGGGCTTTTTCTCTGCTCTCCCCAATCCCTTCCTTGCGCGGTCAAAATGTTCCCTGGCAGCACCTTAGGCAGTCTCAGGCCAAAAGGCTGTCTAGTGGTGCGGGACAAAAAGGTTGTGTCAAGTGGGTCGGTGTTCAGCTACAGATCTCATGGACTGCACAATTCATCAACATTACTGCAGCTGGTAGCCCTGTGGGAGTGGTGTCCCCCCCCCCCCCCAAGAATTTGTTTTATTTGGTTGTTTGGGTTTGTTTTGAAACTGTTTATAGGCTTTCAGCTACCAAAGAAAGTTCAGCTCAGCAGGGAGTATTGTAGAGGTGTAAGGGGTGTGGTTTTTTTTCCCCGTTACTGTAACCATTTGTCCCATGACTTTGGGCTACAGCTTAGGTACAGTTTGTCTGCGATTGACGCAAGTCACAGCTGCCCTGAGCTGGATGTTGCAGACCAGGGACAGATGGAGTGGAAGACTGGAGCTGTATTAAAAAGGGATTTTTCAGTACTGGTCATGATCACCTTGTTGACCCATCCTGCAGAGAAGTCAAGGGGATGCACACGACTGGTCTGTAGGACCAAGGGACACTGAGGAGCATCCACCCTTGATCCCATTTTCTCCAGGAGCAGAGATGAGAGGAAGAGGCGCATGTTCTGGAACATTCAATCCCCTTCATCAACTTTAGGTTCTACTGAATTAGTTTCTGCTCATGAAGGTGGGAGAAAATGAGCAGTGCTATTTTTCTCCCCTCAAAAAGTTGCTGCTTTGGTATCCCAAAAGTCAGTAACCCGGCTGTACTGATGTTGCTTCTGAAAAGAAACATGTAGTTACAACGAATCGGGGGAATTAGTCTGTGGGCATGTAGAATACTTGCAAAAACAAGATGTCCTATATCATTGTAATGTCTAAAAGCATGAAGCACTAGTGCAGGAGTCGATCAGCTTGAGCTTGCAGTCCCCCCAGAGTCTGTACGCCTAAACAAAGCACCAGGATTTGCAGCAGTCCACGCCAGGCAGGCCTCTGAAATAAAAGCTGGTTGACAGCTCCACCTTTCACTTGATAACCTCAAGGCTGGTGTTGCTATCCAGTAGATGCCAGAATTACAGAAGAAGTAAGCAGAGTGTCGTTTTTCAGCAGTTCTTGCTATTTCACGGCAATCTCTAACATTCCAGGTCATTTTGTGTTTACTTTGTGGGGTAGGAACACAGCACTAATTAAGTCAGGATCCTGAGCAATTCTGCATCTGTATGTTGGAGTCTGCTAGCCGTGAAGGGGTGCTTTTCCACTCCTGAGACTGCAGAGTGCTGATCCGAAACAAAGAGCTGTGGCATTCCCATATTGTCACAGGAAACAAAACTAGTCCCTAAAATGCTACGCATCCAGTGTGCAGAGCACCAGGCAAAGTTCTGGCTGAGCTGAAACAACTCACTTCATCTCTCTTTTCTGTTTCAGCTTTTGTCATATCCATTCTCTTGTACGCGCTCTGGGGCAGGAATTTTCTCTTATTATGTATGTGCACGCAGAACGATGAGTCTTTGATCTCAGCAGCTACATCCTGTATTACAGCAGAAAGAGTATTTAATAATAATAGTAAGAATCCGATTAATAATTTTAAACTTCTATGCATATTTGCTTCTCTAAGACACACACAATCCCTGTCTGGTTCCTGAGACAACACATTTGCAATGGGAGTGCAAATGGGCTGCTTGCGCCGTTTAGGAAGTCCATACCTGGACATACAAACACTGGCTATAGCAACTGGGAGGGCATTGTGCTTTTTTGTCTCTTTTTTTGTTTTGTTTTTTTTTTTCCTCCAAGTGTTCTTTAAAGCCCACTTAGGACTCTGCAGATTCCTATTAAAACCCATCCAAGCTAGGGCACAAGGAGGTTGTGCGGGGGATAGACAGGAGTATTGCTGAGGGGGAGGTGGCACTACATTGTCATGGTTGGCCTGGTTGTAGGCAGGCTTGGTTGATTTGAGGGGTGTGGATGCTGTGCAAGTTGGGCATGGTCCTGGGAGCCCTGTGATTTCAGGAGCGTTGGCAGAAAAGCCAGTCAACGCTCTCCCTCGTTAGCCTTGACTGAGCTACCTTTCTCTCCACACACAGATGAAAGGCTGTCTGGCATGGCAAGAACTGGAGCGGAGAAAGGGCTTTTCCTCACCTTGCCCGTTGAACTGAACGCTAAGAGTATTGTATTTTCTCCCAGATTCTTTCAGGAGATGCTTCATGAGCTCGGGGGTGTTACCTGCTCAGCCTGAATGCCTGCTAAGGTGCTTGCGGAGCACAAGGAACATGTGCTGGCTTGCTTTATGAAGGGAATTATCTGCGCCTTGTACTGCTGATGTTATAAGTGAGCCTGACACAGCTCATTTTCTCGCTGTGCTTTTGTCTTTTAATTTTGGAGGATGTACTTTTCCTGACAGAATTTCCAATTCAGTTCATTTTCTCTGTCTGCAGTGGGAGGGGAGAAAAAGACGTGGTTTGAGGGGCTTGCTGCATGTATTATTAATTGTCCTCAATTCAAGACTGTAGTCTTTTTCTGCCTGATATTCCCATTTTCTCATAACTAATATTGGCTGCAGATTTGAAAGAGGTTTGGCATTTGAAATTATATAGATTTCTTTGTGATGGTAGTGTTTTTAAAGCTAGAAAACTAGGTTCTTCCATTTATCTGAAGAGAAAATGGCACACTGTTGGAGTCATCAGTCAATTGAACCATGTGTTGTAGAGCAGTTGATTAATGAAGTTGCCTATGTTTCCTGGGCTGCTTAAAACATCACCCAGAATATGCTGTGTCAGAACCTGTCCACTAGACATCATTAAATCTGCAGAAGCAGGAAGATGCTTTTGTACATAGATGAACAGGTTTGGGTCACTCTCAGCTCTGTTGATCCTGTTAAGTCTAGTGTGGTCTTGGATAATAAGCAGTATTTTATGTTGGGACTATGTGGTGCTGCATGTTGATTTTCAGGGCTGTCAGCTCATGTTCCCACAGAGCCTTAAGGTCCCAGGTGGAATGAGTTTTTTGTGATTTCAGCCCAGTTCCTGATGAACACTGTCTCCTAGCAGGATAAAAGTGCATTTTCAACTCAGTGGAACATGATTCAAGTCTCATGTTGTTAAAGCTGTTTAGATAAATGAAGCACTTCAGCCCAAAGGAGGTGAAACAGTCTCTTGACAGCAGTCCTGGGGTCAGGGTGACTGTCCTGTTTCCATATGAGCCACACCTGAACAAGGGAAACACCACATTTTCCAGAGGAAGTAACTAACCTGTTAATGAATCTCAGAGAGGAGCAGTGGGAAATTGCTGTGTGTTTGATGCACAAGTCTGGTTCCTGCTTTTCCTCCCTGCCCTGATTCTCTTCTCGTAACTCTTCTCAAGGCGTTTGCACTTTCAGCACATCTTAGATGCAGTGGCTGGACATGGGGTGACTGCTACTCTATTTCAGATGTAAGTGGATGGGGAAGGTGTCTGCCTGGAGCTGAGCACCTCCCTCAGATGTATGCATGAAACACCTGTTTATTGAGAGGACTGTCCCTGGAAAGAGTAGCCGTTTCAGCCTATGATTGAGTTGTGAACTGTCCCCATCTCTCAGGTCAGCAGCCAGCCAGGGTTTGGTAAATCCCATGCTCGCATCCCACGGCATCAGTGGAGAAGCAAGGGAGGAGCTGGGATTCTCTCCCACCAGAGCTCCACCTAGGATACCTTTCTTGGCCATTGCGGGCCATAATGTTCATCCTACCCTTATCTCTACTTTCATCTTGCCTGGCTCAGGCTTACCTGCTGGATAGCAAGCCTGCAGTTCCCTCCTTGATCATAGCAAATCCCCGTGTCTCAATCTTATTCCTCATTAGCCTGTGACCCGAGTCCAGCCGTTTTCTTGCTGTAGTCTACACAGACCCTCCATGGGGAGCAGCTCTGCCCTGACCTTGCTTGCACCAGTTTCTCTAACTGTTGTTTCTTTGGCTTTCCTGGAGCTATCAAAACGGGATTGTCCTCTGTCTTCTCTTTCCTTCCCCCAGCTAGCCCCTTTCAGCTTGGCCCCCTCCTGTGCTGCCCTGCAGCGCGCTGTCTCTGCCTCGTGTGCTGCTGAGCTGCGGTGGAATCCAGCCATGCTCCTGCTACAAAGGCAAATATCTGAAGCCAATCAGAGCATGTCCAATAGGATTTGTGGTGCTTCCAACCTCTGTATGTTATTGACTCCCCCTTTCAAGTGCGGCCAGGGCTTTATCTGTTGGTAATAGGGAGAATTAATAATTTCCTTTAAAAAAAAAAAGCTTTAAAAACCACCATCTTTTTATTTATTTTTTTACATAAAAAGGCAAATAAAAGACATAACAAAGTTGTTAAAAGTTCAAAAGGAACGCTAATCCCTGTAATGTGGACTAATCAACTCTTATCCAGACAATCCCCTTGTATCTCTCAGGCCTTAGCGTGGTTAAGGATTCCCACAGGCAAGTCCTGGGCTTTAACTCCTTCAGAGCTGCTTTAAAGCCGATAGTTACTCTTCCTGGAGCGATATTACCATACTATCGCACAGAAAGTCTCGCGTGTTGTTGGACTTGGAACAGCTTCAGAGGTACTTGAACTTCCCTGGCTAATCTTTCAAATAGATGTGGAAACACAAAGTTCTTTTCCCTTGGAGGGCTGAACCATCCCAGTGTGACAATCTTTAGTGGAGTGGCTCCAGCTTCAGTTGTATTAACTGCTGGGGATAAAGTGACATGGGGTCTAGGCAGGACACTTACAAGTGAACAGTTCCTTAGTATGGTGACTGTAGGAATGACTTCTCCAGCAGCAAACCTGTGGTGTGTAGGACATAATGGCCAGTGGTGTCAGCTATGTTCAGCTTGTACTTGTTTGGATGCTTGTTTGCTACTCCAGCATTCATCACGCTGTATGTGTGCGCACGTTGGGGAAGGATAGACCTGTTCCCCACAGCCAGAAATGTTTTCTTTCCTTTGGCAAAGATGATGCTATTTGAAGAGCTTATCTTCAAACAAATGTCCTAAGGTGTCTGTCACTCCTCAAATTAAGTTTAGTTTTTGCTGGTATCAAGCCTACAACGAGAGGCAGGCTCTACCACCTTGACTTAAAAAAAAAACAAGGAAGGGAAAGGTTTTTTTAGCATTCCTGGGTCTTAGAGTAGCAGGTATTCACTGGGCTTTGCAAGCAATTCTTTGGTGCTTTCAATACTATATTAATATCCCTGGATGATTTGTGTGTTGCAGTGAGACTTCTGCAGCTGCAGAGCTAAAACCAGGAGATGGTGATGGTCTTTTTTGGAAGGGAGAAGCAATGTAGAATGGCTCAGCTGCAGAGACAGATGTATTTGTGCTCACGAAATCATTGCCAGAGGTAGACAAATAGCCACACTGGTTTAGGCCTATTAACAGTTGTTACAGTAAAGCCTTCTGCTTCTTTCATTTTGGAGAGTAGGATGTAATTTAATTATTCTTTATTGACAAGCGTTTCAGCTGTCCCGTTTTCACTGGCAGTTACAGACCCTGTTCTGGTGTTTTGCTTGTTCATTGGGGTTTGCTGGGCTTGTGTGATGAGCAGCATGCAGGCAACCCCAAGGAGCTTGCACGTATATACCTGTTGCTTAGGTGTTAAGAATGAGAAGATAAGCTTGATCTTCTTTGTTCCAAGCTGAGTGGTAGCGGAGAGTGGTTGTTTCCACTGCCCAGAAATCTGCAGCTTCTCAAGAAAAAGCAGCTTTTTGTTTGTGATGTGTGTGAATAGGGGGGTAGCCGAGTTGGTCTCCTTGAAACTCTGAGCATCTCGTAACAGTCTGGCCCTTTCACTCAGGATTAGTTGAGGATGGACTTCCTGACCGTGTCTCCCCAGCGCACTGATGAGAGCAGGGTCTGGTTTAGACTCGCTGCGGTGAGTTATATGCAGGCTGTAATCCACTGGTGCGACGTGTGCGATGCAAAGCAAGGTGTGATTGCACCCTGGCTCAAATCTAGCAGCTGGATCCCAGCAGGTGTGGGAGCTTGTTGGATTGGGTTTGCCTTTAGCAGCATGTCAGCTCGAATCAAAATGGATGAAAGAATAAAATCTAGGCAAGTTAAGAAGAGAAGGGACAAGGGCTATGTCAGACCGGAGGAGCTGCTTGCCGCCAGCCCTTAAACAGTCCTTCCCCACTTTGCAGTCATCCAGACATCAAACTGCTTAAGACTTCATGGTTGCTTCTCCAAACTGTGATAAAGATCCAGTCGGCTATTAAGCAGCTTCCCTTGAAAGCTGGTACACACTGAGGAAAAAAACGGAGCATTTTTGATGAAAAGTTTAGTTTTAAAAATAATCAACAAGATTTTCTGATTTAATAGTTCCTTAAATATTTTTAAACAGCTTTAAAAAACACGCAAAATGTTTTTGTGTGTGTGTTTGGTTTGTTTTTTTAATGAGTAAATTGAATTCTGCTTCCCAAAATAATTTTAGAGTTTTTAAATTTCCTCTTTGAAGATGTCTGGGCATTTTTGTAAAATGACTTCCACTGCCTGGAGTGATTTAGGGGTTAACAGGTTAATTAAATGTTGGAGCAACTCACTGAGGTGTGAGCTGGCTTTCTATCGCTTGGCATTTGAAAATCAAGATGGGATGTGGTGCAGGAATCCCTGGGCAGCCATCTCCTTGCCTGGAGGAGGTGGAGGGGAGGTGGATTAGACAGGATTACTGCAGTGGGCACTGCTTGCTATGCAATCTCTGATCTCTGGGAGCGTTCTCAGAGGAGATCCCAAGGTACGTATTAATTACCTCTCCTCCCCTGTACAGATTCCCCTTTTGAATTAAGCCTCGGTATTGACGCTTACAGACAAAGCCCTGCACCGATCCACTGTGTGCAGTGTGGCTGTCTTCATGCGCCGAGCGCAGCACCCCGTGGGAAGGGAGGGCTGGCTTCAGTGACATTGCTTCTGTCTTAGTGCTTTGCACCAAAGGGTGTAGCGACAGTGGGTACCGTGGAGGTAGGAGACCTTCTTTGCTGGTGCCATACAGCTGCAGAGCATCCAATGCTTTCCTTAGTCCCCACAGCAGCCATAAAAACTGTGCAGGTGCTTAGCACCACTCCAGATCTGACCAACTGGGAATTTTCTCTGAACGCATCCTACATAAAGACTGCAGAGTTAGCTGTAGCCTTCACGCAAGGAGGAAGACATATCCTGCGATCTAGAGAAATTGGTGCTGTTTGAGGGGTGGTCAAGGCCACACGCGGCCTCGTAGCCAGCCCTCCCTGCGCGCACACCCTCCATGCTCAAAGTTGAGATGGAGCAGAATCTTTTAATTTATTCCTGGATGTGAATGACTCAAATATGCCACATCTATCATTGTATCTCCTTAACTAAATGGATTAATTTTTTTGTCCTCTTCACAGGCTTAATTAGCAATCTGCAACACAAATTAAATCACTATCAACTAATTCCAACTATCCCTTCAGAGATAGCCGTTAGCTAGCTAAATAATCTGGTTAGCATTGAAATGAGCCTGCATCCTACCCTGGAAACACCATCATGATTTCACAAAGCTGCTTTATTTTTTTTTTTTTTTATTTATTACTATTTCCTCCCTCCAGTGCTGGTAACACTTTGTCCTTCCTAATGAGGGCAGCAGTCACTTGTGCTTGGAGTGTGCTCTTTTGCAGGCATTTAAGCAGGGTTTGGGAGTTTTTTCTTTGTTGCTGTGTTTTAGGAGACAGCTGATCCATGGTGAGGGTGCCTGTCCTGACAGAAAGAGGGAACAAAAAAGACAACTTGCCTTTTCCTGATTATGGACTAATTCCAAGTGCAAGGTTCCTTTCACGCACCTATAGGTAAACGCAGGGATATCTAGTGTATCTACCCCTGTGCGCAAAGGCAACATCACACACATTAGTGTCTTGGCTTAAATACATGAACAAGCCTTCAGAAACTCCTGGGGACATTGAGATAGCTGGATAAGCCTGCGATCCCTCCGGCAGACAGCCAGGGCCTTGCAGATGCCTTCCCACTGTTTCTTCTTTGCCTTGTCTCTTCCATGGTCAGCACCATCAGCAGAAGCTAGTAAAAGCGCTTTTCTCATCTGGCATCATTTTATACGGCTTGGACATGGACAGGAAGGTCTGATAAAAGTTCTGGGACACTTCTGGCCAAAGACTTTGCCAGACCTCTACAAGCTGGGAAACTGGACAGTGCTGAGGGTTCCCACTGAGGTATTTTTGTGCATGTCTGCTGAAGTTGTTTTCTGACAAATTCAGTCTTGCTCGTGTCTCTAAGTGTGAAATCTTCCTCCTTCCTCCTCCAAATCCTCCTGGTCATGTGTTTGTCTCAGCTTTTGTTTGCTGCAGTCAGAATGCAAGCTGTTTGGATGCGGATGTTAAATATACATAGGTCATAATCTCTAGGGTCCTTATGCTTGTGGTAATAGTAATAATCAACAGTAAATTTTTGCTATGCTCCTCCTCCCCAGTTCGTAAAAGGAACAGAAAGAGGAGGGGACTGGAGCTGAGGAATAGAAGTGGCCTTGACTATCCAGCCTCAAATGTGAATTTATTGGTGCTCATGCTTTTGGAAAGGAGGATTCAGATTCATAAGGTTCTGCAATGACAAAGCAAAACTGGTCAAAATGGTGTTGCTACTTTTTTGACAATGCAAGAATCAATGGGAAAATGTCTTCCTGTAGAATTCAGTAAGACAGCTTTACTACAGCCAAGTATCAAGTTTCTTAACTATTTCCCTGTTACTGATTTTACAGACTGCTTTGGGTTTTGGAAGGAGTTAGGTTAGAGCAGCATTTTCTTCTGGACAGAGGAAAGTGCAAATCCCTAGTCTGCTCTAAATACTTTCTGACAAGGCATGCAGTTTTCAGTGGATGTTGTTGCTTCTTGCCTTGTATAGCTTGCATTTCATTGTTAAGGAGAAATAAAGGGAGAAGATGGCTGCTCATATTTCATAGTTGTGCCCAGGAGGTGCCAAGGGGTCAAAGCCATTATGACAGGTTTCCCCGCTGGATTATACGATTTGGGTTTTCATTTTCTGTCCTGGAATTTAAGTATGGAAATGTAATTCGGGTAGAACCGTACAGTAAATCCTCAAAGGTCCGTGTCTTTGATCTGGTGTAGGGGAGAGCTGGTGGGAGTGGAGGAGATGGCAGAGATCAGGCAGGAAAGCATCCCTTTTCTTCTTTGTCTCCAGCCATAGCATTGCTGTGCCTGACCCTCTGCGGAGCTCTGTGAGCCAACTCATTCTCCTTTCTCATAAAGGCTTCTCTCTGTCTCCCCTTCTTTCCCTTTGGGGAGTAAATTGCATGTGAACTTTCAGTTGTGATCTTTATATTTCTGGCTGCTGTGCTGTGTATATTAGGAGGTGGTGATGCCGAAGTGGAAATCACCTGTGTTTGGAAAGGAAAGTGGAGAGCAAACCAGCTGCTTGCTCCGATTTAACTGCAGCCTTAGAGCTATCTGCAGTTGCCAGGCGAACTGGTCAGAGCAGCTGGGTAGGGGATAAAAGCACAGGGCCTGCCTTATCTTTGCCATAAGCCCAATGTCAAACCTTATTCCTAAATCTAAACGTGTATTTAAATGTGGTAACCTAGTCTGTAGTAGACGGAGTACTTGAATAGCTCTTAGGGAATCCAGGTGGTTTTGAGAGTGCCTTTTCGCTACTTCGTGCTTTGTTTTTTCCGCCTTGACTGTGGGGCAAGTAACACTGGTTCCCTTCACAGGTTTTCTGGAAGCCTCAGAACAGAGGGCAAGCAAAGTGCTGTGTACGGTGTTGCTTTTGCACTCAAAGTACTTTTCTTTTCCCCCGAATAGAGGTGGGGGGGGGGGGGGGAAGAGCTCCTAACAAGTAAGTGATTGTATAAGGGACTAGAAATAGAAACTAGTGAGAGACTTAATCTGGGAATATACAGGAGGCAGAGTCCACTGCGAGCTGTCTCTTCACATAGTTAACTGAAAACACTATGCAGGAGGTGCCCTCGGAAGTCTCTTGCCATGGATAATAATGATAAGATACTGGTAGAGAAGAAGGTAGTGAAACAAGAGGACACCCTTAAATAAATTAATTACTGGCACAGGTTAGGAAGCAACTGTGCGTTAAACAGCAAAGAGCAAAAAGAATGACCAAATTTCAGTGTGGTGGCAGGTGAAGAGGAGGGTATCTGGAAGACCTAGCTTGGACCAGGCTTTTAAAAATATAATCCAGAATTAGAGGGGAGGAAAAGATGGAAAAAATGATAGTGGCCCACAGTTACTTAGTGAAAGCTAGGGCAGGCTCTGAAAAGCTGAGAATAGCTCTATCCAGGCAGGTGATCAGGCAAGGCAATGGCAGATGAAATTAAATGTTGACAAATGCAAGTTAATGTGCATTGGAAGGCATAATACAGCCTACTCATACACATTGCTGCATTTTAAATTAACTGTAACCACTCAGGGAAAAGACCTAGAGGTTATTGTGAACAGCTCAATGAAAACATCTGTTAAATGAACAGAAGCAGTCAGTAAAGCAAACAAAACACTGGGCTGTACAAGGGAGATTTTATATTATCATTTGTATTATGGTAATGCATCAGGACACCGACAACTGCCCGACAGCTTTCTCTTGTGCCAGGCTCTGTGTGAGCAGAGAGTGAAAAGGCATCTGAGCGCCTTGGGGAGAAATTCACTCCAAGTGTCACCAAATACCAGTCAACTCAGGATATTCCTTCCCCCGGCCAGCCTTGAACAGAGGCTTGCCATTGAGCGAGGAGAGTCTGGGACTGCAGCCACTTGCGGGGTGTGGGTTTCCTGGGTAGTGTGATGTACAGATCTTCCTGGCGCTGCATGCAGCGCTCCAGAATGTACTTACGGCGAAAAACTCCTAGAGCTTTGTTGGAGGACACGTGCTTATTAGCTCAAAGTCCCAAGCTCAAGATCCTGGGGTAGGCTTGCAGTTAACACGCTTGTGGTTGGGGCTTTCCTCTGTGGCCCAGGGAGGTGGTTAATCTCTTGGCATTTGACCCCTTGGTGCTTCTTCCATTGCTGCCTCGACCTGTTCAGACACCCTTTCCTCTTACAGGGTATTAGCAAGGCTCAGCTTCTTTGGGTCTCCAGGTTCCTTCAGCACAAAGTCTTGGGGTTTTTTGTATCCCACAGATCCTTTTCCCAGAAGATATTAGTACGCATCTTCCTTCACTCCTTTCACTACCCAAAGCATCGTTGACAAAGCTTCATGTAACCAGTGTGCCACGGAGGCTGTGCAAAAAGTTTATTGCTTTTCCAGCCCCTGGTCAGTGTGATGAATGATTTAGTGGGTCAGGATTGCCACCCTGTTAGAAATGACTGTAGCACGGGCTCAGGTGACACATTCATTATATGCTCCAAGCAGCCATTGGTATGCAAACGGTACCATGAGTTTAGTGCTTATCCTTAATAGCAAGCAAATTCAGAGTTATACCTGTTGTGCTCTGCCTCTGCCTATGGCTTTATTATAAAACATAGCTCTTGATTTGATGACTTTGTTTATATTTGCCCCAAGCCATGTCCTAAGCTTAGTTTACTATTTTAAAATTAGCATATATTTTTATATATGTTGTAAATATTTAACCCACTGACCAACACTAACATCAGCCCTCTAGCCTTTGCAATGTAAAGTAATTGCAATGTAAAGTAAACCTTACAGAGTGTGGAAGGATGCCTACATCAGTATTCTTCCTGTTCAAAACAGTCTCTCAGACTTGATACTGAAGGGATGAATAAAATCAAACTTACTGATTATCGTTTAGGCTGAATTTACTTTCTGCATTTAGAGGAAGGAGCTCTATTAATCAGCTTCATTTCCTGGCTCACATGAAGAGTGCTCCTGTGTACCTCTCAGAAGCTCAGCGATAAATACGTATAAATATATATATGCATGAGCATAAATATATAGATGTTAAAACAGCATTAAAATCTTTGTCGTCTGCTCCATTACTTCTGTGATAGGTGGAGAGATAAAAACCCTCAAGGTTAAATTTTTTCAAATTCCATTTTTCTCATTTCTTGCTAATTTCCAAATACCTGGACCCATAGAGAAACTGGGCTATTAAGATGTAGAATTAAATTAAAATTTCAGGCTTGTGTGGAAACAACAACCAATGGAAATTTACTGAAAGGTTAAAGGAGAGGACAAGAGGCAAACTGGGAAAAATCCTTTTAAAGCCTAAGTATAGTATATGTTGCCTCCTGCACTTTAATGCACATAAATTAAGACAATAATTCTAGGAGCTGAAGGCTCCGGTTTAACACTTGTGGTTTCTGGTGGCCCTTGAGTCTCTCTGTGGAACTGCAACTTCATTATGTACAGCTGAGGAGACATTATTCCTTACATTATCTACTGTGCTAACACAGTTACCACTGATGCGCTAGTGCTATTTGGATTCTCAAATGTAATGGGCAGATATGTACTGCAACCATTTATGTGGCTTTTCTGCCAATTTGCGACTGAAAGGACTTTTCCTTTGTTGAGAAAAGTGTATTCACTCCATCTAATTCCTGCGTTTCTTTAGGTTAACTCGGCAGTCCTGTTTGGATGGATGCTGTGGGCTGATCCTGTTAGGGGTTGGGTGCCTATGAGCTATCTCCTCGGGGGGAAAAAAAAGACAAGACATGGCTTTTTGCATAGCTGGTACGCTGATGTTCAAGATAAATACTTTTTTTTTTTTTTTTTAACCTAGTATGTGGGGTTTTTTGTTAATTCTCTGAAGAATTTTTCCCCTTTTCCCTCCCCCTTTTTGTGTACAAGATGAAAATCTGAGTAGGAAGGCAACTGCATTTATTCCTCTTCTGAGGAGGCTTAAATGTACGGGTTAAACAAATAGGTTCTCGTACTTTCATTTAGGGGAAATTTTAGGTCAGAAAGAGGCCAGTGAGCTCATGTTAATTGAAAACAGTATCTCACATCCTTTGTAGCAAAAAATACCTACATTTGGTCCTGGAATGCTGTGCAGCTCAGCGGAATGTATCTTGATGGTTTTCAGAGAGATTTCGTTGTGTAGTACTGGCCCCTTTTCCTCTTCGTTTTCAGGAGCTCACTTAGGTTAAGATGACAGTTGATAGCATGCTTCCCTAAAACTGCATTAAGCTGAGGTCAGTCCTTAGGGTATGTCATAGCAGCTGGAAAGGGGTACAACATTTCAGATGTGCAAGGTGGAGCTGTTTCGGTTGGAGAACTCTTGGGGCACCAGCTCTCACCAAGGGGGAGGCCTGGGAGGTGGGGAGCTTGGAAGCCCTGGGAAGATAGTCTGAGGAAGGTTGAGGCAGGCGTAGCTGAGGTTCAGATCTGCAGCCTGATCTTGGTTGTCCTTCGCTGGGGTAACCCATGCCCAAGGACAGCAGGCCAGGCGCTGGCTGTCGAAGAGACATTGTCCACCTTGCAGGAGCCTCCTGCTTCCCACGTGGCTGCTCTGGGTGCAGATGGCTCCAGCTCTGACATTCCTCCAAAGATGTCAAGGGGCTTGAAATTTCTGCAAGACCCCAAGGCTGCCCAGATCCCAGGGACCTTAGAAGAAGAAGAAGAAAAAAGTCATGTAAAAAGCTGGTTGACCGGAGGGAGGAGATGCAGAGTGGCTGATATCTCCGATTCCCCACCCCCCCACCCTCCCCTTTGCATCTTGAAATGTTTGTTTGCATTTCAAGCCCCAGCTGTTGGAGTCAGGGGATCACACAAGAACATCAGGTCTCCTCTCTTAAACAAACAAATGCAGCAGACTTTACCAGAGAAAAACATGAAAGTGCAAATCCCATGGGCTAAAAACCCTCTGGAAGACAAAAGCTGCAACACTTATTAATTTGTTGAATAACCTGTTGGGACCTGACTTGATTTTCAAATAAATGGAATTAGAATATCAATAGCAGAATGCCAGGTTCCTAAAATATTCAAAAGCAGCTTCCTTTTATGTAGTGCCTTTCATGAAAACTGCTTCATAAGGTGATTTGCAGTGCTAAATAATAAATAACAACACACATACACACACATAGAAATTAACAGCTGTGGCCAAGGGAGGAAAAGATGTATTTTCAGATGAGATATAGAAAGAAATGGGGAGTCAATGAGGCAGAGAGATACAAGAGAGGTTGGATCTGGGTCAGCTGTTTAATTTTGACCTTGGTTATTATTAGTCATTGGAGATAAAATATAGCTAATGCCTCTGGAGTGTTCTCCATGTACTTTGAATTGCAAGAACCGGGAAGTATGGAGGGACATAAGAGTCCAGCTGGATTCTGAGCAGGGAAGGGTAGATAGGGAAAGGTTCTACCATTGTAGAAGGTAGCTTGCACCGAGGCAGACTTCTGCTGGCTGTTCAGCCTCAGTACATGCACATACAGGTACGTGATAACTTCAAGAGATTTATGTTAATGCTTAAGCCAGAAAGAGCCACGGAAGACCAAACTAGTGATTAAGACAGCTGCAATCCACACGTGCAGATGTTCACCTTGAAGGAAAGGACCAGGAAATCTGTTTCCCACCCAGAGCTTGAGTCTTGAGCATTTCCCATGTAGCAACAAACATTTTCCCAGTTTCTTTTCTGCACTTGTTGCTTTTGGTGCTGAATACCATTTCCTTAGCAATATATGTGTGCTTGTATGGAATTAAGTCCCTCTGTGGAATTCATGCTGCTTACTGGGAGATCAGGCCAGCCCTTTGAAACCCCTTTCAGCCTCAGCACTAACCTTTTGGGCTTGACGTGGGGCTAAAGAGCGATCCATACCATGGCAGCCCTGGAGCAGGGAACAGCTTGAGTTTTCCTGCATAGCTTGATATGTACAGTCAGCTGCAGTAGCTTTATAGCACTAAGAGCAGCAGTTTCATGGAAAGTTAAGATAAATTATGAAATGAAGCAATAGTCGTGTACATGGTGAGCTCCAGAACCTTCACAAGGCAGCAGTTTTATCCTTTATTTCTCTGCCTGTGAATGGGGAATGTTAGCCATTCCCTACTCTGAGGGGTATTGGGACAGTACGTTAAGAGACAGTGAGGCCTGTACCCATATAAGTGAGTAATTAAGGAAGTGCAGCTTTCCTCACTCTGTTAATTTTGGCCTGAGCTTCTGCTCTTCAGCTAAAATTTGGGATATAAGGCAATCTGTGCAACCACCAGGAGCTTCGACAGAGCTCAGCCTCCAGACGTGTTGCAGTGGACGGAAGTGTGTACCCTGCACATCATGGATAGGATTCATCTTAACTTTACGTGTTTGTCTAAAGGTGAGGCATGCGCCATGATCTGACTGAACCTAAACTGCAACCGGTGGAGAGTGCAGCAGTCAGAGCGTGATTAATCCCATTTACGAGAGGGTCTAATAAGGGAAGTGGAAGTTAAGCAGCTGAAACTAGGATGTAAAAGTGCACCCTGTATGTGAGTGAGGAGTTGCAGATGTGTGTGTTTCTCCTTTCTTTCACAGGGATCCTCATTGTTTCACTATGGAAACCTCAGATACTCTTTATTTTGCCTTTGAATTTGGGGTTTCTTGAAATTCAAAACCCTACGTGGGGATGTAAGTGAAACAATTCCTGAAAAAGTGCTGTACGTTACAGCAGTATTGCAGAAATGGTCACCTTAAAGCAAAAATCGTGTTGTGTTTGCTCTAAGTGCTGTAAAATACAGATTTTCGGTTTTGTTTTAAAAGTAATCTTATGAACCTGACAGAATTCATACCTACCTCTGGCTGGTTACATGCTTGCAAAGTCCAGTTCTCCTGTCATCTTTTGGAGGAAAACCTGGCGGACTTGTACCTTTCAGATGTGTTAGATTTGACTTGGTTCTTTAGACAGGAACAGGCTGGCCATAAATATCTTTGTTTCTCCTTTCCCCGAGGTGCTCCCATTAGTGGGACAGGTTTCTTATCTGGGACTGGGGTGACTGGCCAGGTCTCGCAAATGTAATCACAGCCGCTAACTGCCCTTTGCTAATCATGTGTTTTGTTACCCTTATGCCTTGGGTGCTGTGAAAGACTCTGGGATCTGCTTAACAAAGAAAATCAACATTTGTGAGCACACAGAATACATGCGAATTAACGTTTGTAAGCACAGAGAATCTGTAGAAATGGAACAAAATACCAAACCGAAATATTAGCCATCGATCTTCATCGTGCATTATCCTATTTTCTGAAGTTTATCCTGTTATCTGCTTAGTGGGAGTATTATTCCATTTAAATGTGCTTCTTAGCAATTGCTTGCAGCATTTAAGTCTTTAGATGCTTTCTGTACTTGAAGAATTGCCGTTTCTGTTCTAACACTGTGCTAATTCTCCACAGAAACTGTTCCTGTGGAATATGGATAGGCCCATTCATTATGCCCCTTAGTAGTAAAGTATCAGGATGGCAATACTGCAGTCCCAGGTTTTATCAGTCACTTAGGTGCTGGCAGCAGGGAGTGCTTACAGAGGAGAGCCTGCTCTGTGGATCTGTTCCTCTCCTTGGGGGCGAAGAGAGGGGCACTTAACCTCCACAGTGTCATTCCCTGTTCTGGAGGAGAAATAAAAATCTTATTTTACCCTTACTGAAGAGCAAGAAAGCAACTGGGATTCCTCTCTCCCAACTAGTCACTGCCTGTATTGGCTAGGGACAGGCAAAATACCCCAGGACCCAAGCCTCAGTCATAGGAAGCAGCTCAGAAACCTACTAGAGAAAAGTTACAGTGGTCTTAGCATCCTGTGGCACCTCAAACTCACGCTGACTCTCCTCGCTTTGAGGCTCAGACCCACAAGAGCCCTCAAGCCCAGGATTGAGTATACTGCGAACGTCTCGAATTTCACACATGCGAAACCATAGACCTGCTTATATCCCTGTGGAGTCTGGCTCATCTTAGCATAGTTCCCACTAGCACACTGGTCTGACTGCCTGTCACCTCCCTCCAGTGAGTGCATAGTGTTTCTGTCCTCTTAGGTGGTGTAATGTAGGTTTATTCCTGGAAATGAGGGCACAGGATTCCTACAAAGGAATAAGTAAGTGCCACTTCGTACTGGATCCTAGCTGCATGCTTGGGTCGCAGTCCTGGATTCGCCTGTAGCACGTAGCGCCTTCTAGATAGATCCTCTAGGCTTTTTTGCTGACTTCAGGCTGGCACCGGCCTGGCTGAAACCTGTATTCCATCTCTTGTTGGGGAAATCACATGCAATTGTGGCTCCCGGCCTGATCCCCTTCCATGTGCAAAGTGGTTCTCTGACAAGCAGTCAACAGAATTGCCAAGTGAGTACAGGCTGCATGTAGGCAGAAGGGTTGTAGGATCAGGTCTCTGATAGCCCATTTTGTTGAAAACAAATGCTTTATTTTTGTTTTATATCTCCTTAAAAATGTGAGCACCTGTAAGACAGCACTCCTGAGCAAGCTAACAAAAACATGCTGCCCAAACCACAGTTCAGTGTGTAGGGCGGTGGGAAAAGGCTCCAGCAGGAAAGTGGTTTCATTATCAAATATCTGAAAACCTTTTATAGTTGTTTTAAGCAACCTCTGTTCTTGCCTTTCGGTGAAACAATTACCATGAAGCAGTCTGTTGCTGGGCTGGCTCTGAATTGTTCTGCCCAGTTGAGTGATCTGATTTGATGTAAAGCTTAGAGTTCTCAATCTTTATTTCCTTGCTCTGTCTCCTTTCTCATCACCAGGAGCTTTGGATTTTCCCCCTGCCCTGCAGA
Source organism: Sagittarius serpentarius (assembly GCA_034782735.1). NCBI lineage: Eukaryota > Metazoa > Chordata > Aves > Accipitriformes > Sagittariidae > Sagittarius > Sagittarius serpentarius. The sequence continues at coordinate 14,810,116 of JAVKLA010000084.1, forward strand.
TTGCATAATTCCCCGCAAGGGGATTATACTTTCGGTGTGTTCACAACTCTGTGTTTGCTCAGAGCAAGTGCCTCCTGCTATCGCCCAATTGTGGAGTTTCACTCAAGTGGAACAAGTAATAACAGAAATATGCAGCTCTCGCTGCCTTCGTCTGGCTTCTTAGGTGGCAGGGAGCAAACTGCATGCCTTTCTCCTGCAAAATGGTTAACTAGGACGTGGGGCTTTGGGAGATGAGTTAGACGTGGATTTCATACAGCATCAAATGCAGATAAATAATCCTCTTTGGCCCTTTTGAACTTGGCGCTATTCCTGCAGCTGCAGGGGAGGGTGAGTGTTGGGAGGGAGGGGAGCTGGTAGCAGCTCTAATGGGACAGCCCTCACTGCGCCTGCCTGGTGTGTGCTGAAGGCTGGGGACAAAGATACGAGCCTGGCACTATGAAAAGGGATGGTTTCAGTGCCAGGCTGAAAAGGTGGCACGCCATGTTTGATGACTGGTGCCATGAGAGCTGGGGCTGTATCTGCCCTGCAGCAGGGCAGGGAACAGTGTGAGGCTTTGCTTGCATGGCAGAGTGGCTTCTGGTCAGAGGGAAAGAAAGGGCAGCGGAGTGGTTAGGGCTCTGTGCCGGGCTGATTTTTTTTGTCCTTCTCTCTTGGAGAGAATCACATACTGTCTTCTGTTTCACTTTCTGAGCGTAAAGATGAGATTGTTAGCATTTCTGCTACTCACAGGACTGCAAGGATGAGCTCTCTGAAGAGCTCAGAGGCTAGCTTGAGCAGGCTTAGAAAAAGATGTGGATGCACTCAAAGTCTTCTCTTAAGTTTGTGTGCATGAGGAGCACCTCTGTGTGAGTCTCCTGTTCCCCCTGTCCCCCAGCCCCGGGTTGTCCTTGCCTGTTGATGTTTCTGCTCCATGCAGGGAGATGGCCAATTTCACCAGTAAAACGGAGCGGGAGCCGCCCTGCCCAGCAGCTGCAGAGGGGCAGTTTTAGTGCGATGCTCTGTGAGACAATAAACATCATGTGAGACATAAAGAACAGTAATTTGGCTGTTGTGCTCACTCGTTTCTGAAGGAAAAAGACCCCTTTGGGGCACAGAAGGGCAGCGCTTTCCTCCTTCTCTGCTGCCTGGGATGAGAAGAGGAGGAGGGAAAGATCCTCCTGGGGAAGGTGAAAAGCTGCGGCTCCAATTTGCAGCCCCTACAAGTGGTGGCGGTGGTGGTGGTGGTGGTGGTGGAGGGCACTTGTTGGTAGCAAAGGGGTGTCCAGCCCAGCCTCTGCCTGAGAAAGTGACCCCTACCAGCAGGACAGAAACAGCCTCAGCAATGATATCTGTTTCAGAGGAAAACATAAATAACAAAATTGAGTGCAGTGGTGTTGTTCCTTTGAATTGCTATTTGATGCCCTTGGGCTCTTAACAGGCTGAGTGGGGTTGGGAGGGGAGAGAGGGCAGCTTGTGCAAGCTGTGTTCCGGTGATAGTGTTTTAATTTCTTCCTCTTCCGTGCCTGGTTTACACTTTAACATAGTTTAATTTTAAAGAGTCTTTTTTTCTATCCTTTTTTGTTTTGTTTCGTTTTGTTTTGTTGTTGTTGTTTTGTTTTTGTTTTTTACAAGGTGAATGTCGAGCAGTAATGTAATGAAAAGTTGACAGGCACGGATCTTTTTTAATAACTCTTATGTTGTGTAGCTTAAATTGGTTTAACTATAGCTGAGCTGAATAATAAGCAGAAGTGAATTCATCTCATGAACCATGAATATTTTTAAGTCTCCTTTGGAAAGGGTTCAATAGCTCTGCCTCTCATTCCAAATGAATGGGACCATGGTTTGTCATATACTTTTGGTCACTGTGTGAAAGCTGGGAAGAGTGTTGGGGATGGGGCACAACATTCTCAAGCTGAAGCGAGATGAGAAAGCCCATTCACCTCCAGGCCGCGCACATTTCTTCTGTACGACACTGCGTGGAGCTGCACCAGCTCATATCCATGGGCAGTGTTGGGTTTAAGTGGGATTTTGAGAGGTGCTGAAGACCAAGCCACTTTCCAGCCCTCCTCCCCAACACCCATCGTGTGAAGCTGTAGTATAACCGTGCATGGGAGAGACCCTGGGACAGCAGAGGGAGCTGAGAGGCAGGATTAAACTGGACAGCAGCACTACTAGATGTTAGCTACCAGGTGGAAATAAACAACAGAGGCTGCTCAGAGGTGCATTGGTGATGAACGTGAGTAAGGCTAGCGGGGGCTGAGGACCCCTCAGAGGTCTTGGGGTGGAACGGTGTTGCAGATCCCAAATGGAGGAAGAGGGCCTGTGGAACGGAGGAGGGACGCTTGGCTGCTGTGAGAAGACTGCGTCTTGTTTGTCTGGCTCTAGAGCGGGCAAAAGAGGCTTCCAGAGCGCCAGGGGGCTGCAGGCGGAGGGGGAAAAACTGTCAGTCCTTGGGGGAAAGCTGGGGAATGGTTTCCACAGTCAGTGGAGTACACAGAAATCCCCTGTTACCTTAAGCATTTCAGGCTCTAGTGAGGAGCCAGTCTTGCAAGACGAAAGCTCTTGCCATGTTCTGTCTCTAGGTGTTTCCTCTTTTCTTTTTCCATCGTCTTACTGATAATACCATTCATCTTTCTTTCTTGTTTTTTCAGGGATGGCTTTGTTGTTTTTCTCAATTTTTAGCCCTTTCTTCCAAATGTTTTGTATACATTTACTTCATTCTCTCTCTCTGTCATCACGACAGCAGCAACATGATGAAGCACCCTTCTGACCCTCTGCTATAAACAAAAGCGGTATGAAACATCTTCTCTCTGGGGGCCAGGTGAGGAAAGTGTGGTGTTGTGTGGGGGCCAGTTACTGCACTGAAACACCCAAACTCTGCTCCACGGGTGCAACTGCTGTGAGGTGGAGATCCCTGTGGTACACTCCTTGTTAGCGATTTCCCAGTTTTCAGGCTGGCATACAGAAAGGTTCGAGCGAACCCCAAATAAAAGCCCCTGTGATAAAAGGTGTGATAAGGTTGCCCTATGAAGCACTTAAAATGCATCAAGTTAGGGACAGATCTTTATTTCATCTCCTCTGTGCAGATGTTTTCTTGCACAACCTTTAATAACATGGTCACACATTACTTATTTTGCCTGCTACCTTGCTCGGTGCTTGCAATGAGAGGTGGTTAGAAATGTTCGTCGCACCAATTGCCATGGTAAAACATGGCTTGAATTAAAGTGATATTTTTTCTTGTGAAATTGTATTGATGTCCAAAATGCCTTTAATATTGGAAGTGCATGCTTTTTAACATTAACATTTTGCATTTGCTCCCTGGCTGTAGTGTTGATTTTCTTTTGAATTGGAATGAATTTTTACATTAAGGAGTTTGAAACAAAGAGGGTTGATCTGAAAATGAGACCTTTCGTTTGACCCTGAGCATTTTTTCACCTTGAGCTCATTCAGAAAACAACTTCAGCATCGGGCCTTTCTCATTCTGTTTGGACTAAAAAGATGAAATGGTGACTTTTTTTATCCTTCAGAAACTCTGTCCTCAGAACAGCTCTGCATTTGGGTGGGGACAGATGATGCCCTGCACTGCGCCTAAGAGGGGTGTTCTCGCAGGAACAGCATGTGGGTGGCGGGGGCTGCGGGGTCAGGAGAGAACAGCCCCACGGAATAAAGTCATAGGCCAGGCTGGAAGATGGGATCTGTAGCCATGCATCTTCTGTGATGCAGAGCAAGAAGTTGAAAATATCGGCAACTGCATCCCTCACCTTCTGAATGCAGATTGTAGGGCTGATGTGTAGAAATGCAGATAACTTCAGCTGAAAACTTGAACATGCCCAGTTAAACCTCCTTTAAGTCAGTAAGATGCTAAATGCTCTGGAGTTCATCAGACTGATGATGCCTGAAGTATCGCAAAACTGGTCATTAGGTTTGGTACCTTTAGCTTTAATCTCTGTGTGCCTCAGTTTCTCACTTTTATATACAATGTTGCTGAAAAATTAATTTTTAAATAAGATCATTTACATATGATGCATTGTGCTAAGAAATAAAATTCTGAAGTTCTTAGCTACATTGGTTAGAAAACTTGAGCCAGGTTCAAGAGGAAATGAGCAGTTTTCTGTTTGTTTGAGGCAGGATTTGGATGTTGTGTACTAAATAATAATTAGGGTCATAAAAGTCTGTAGTGAACAATTATCCATTCAGGGAACAAGGCAGGTGTTTTGGCGGAAAAATAGGAGGCAATTGGGTAATTAGACTGTACCATAACGTGTGAGCACAAGTGGGCCTAATAAAATTTGCACAAGCAATTTTAAATCTGGCATGGCCTATTCTCTGAGCACCTGACTGGGAAACCTGAATAACTTCTTGACATAATTTTTGATGTAACACTACATTACTGATTACAAATATTCCTGTGCAAAATTACTCGGTGTTTTCTGGCTGAAGCTCAGGCACTATAACAGTCTGAGCTATAGAAGAAACAAAACAGAAAAGATGGTTATTTGGTGTTAAGAGGGGAAATGCTGAATGGCTGGCTTGAGCAAGGGGAGAAGTGGCTGTTGCACATTTGTTAATCCACCGTTTTCCTTCAGTTCAGTGAAAGTCCATCCCTGCAAGAAAAGGAACAGGCATGGGGGGATTTTTTTGCTGCTTTGCAAATAGATCACTCCTCCTGCCTGGTCAGACAGGCTTAGCAGGAGAGCTCTGACAGCATGCACAGTGATGGTGAAGGCTTTGCTTGCACGCCTGGTACGGTGGAGCCAGTTACCCATCCCTACTGCAGTATTTGCAGAGTGGAGGGAAAGCAGCACGAGCCACGTCCCCCCGGCCGGTCCCAGTGTGCAGCGTGTGGGGTGTGGGCAGCCTGTGCCACCCTCCCGTGGCTGGTGACAGCAGATGCCTTTACATCCCCCTGCAGCAGGGACCATGCAGCTATAGACCGGCTCCCTCGCCGGGTGAAAATGTTTCATCTCAAATAAACACTTGTCTCATTATCTAGCTGTGCTAGCTTTGCACTATCTGGTTACTGCCTGGCTTGGAGACACCTGTTCTGTGTCCAAGCGTTTTAGAGAGAGAAAAAAACAAACACAAACCTATCCAAAGCTGTCAACAGACATAAAAAGGCTGCCTGTTTCCATGGGAATGTGCTCCACTGAGCCCTGAGTATAATGAGCTGCTTCCCATGCCGCAGAAACACTGGACGTTGCTGGAAGAGCTAGGGGAATTGTTCACCAGGCTAGTTTAGAGATGCAATTCCCTTAGGTGGCTGTCCTGTTTGAGCAGTGTTGGAAGAGGATGCCTGTGGGAAGACAGCGCTGTGTCGTGGCAGTGCCCATGGAGAGGATGGACATGTGTGGCAGGTGTCCTGGTGGCAGGAGGGGGGGACGGGATGGTGGTGTGGGTGCCTGTGCTGGGGAAGCTGCTGCTGGGCTTCTCCCCGTGCTTGCTCCCTCTGGAGCTCGACACCCCCAGCTTCTCAGAAGTGCTGTGTATCAGGGATGGAATAGTCAGGGATAAAACAGCATCATGTGGGCTACTAAAAAAATCATTCTAGGTAAGAATATATTTAGCTGTGGGTTCTATGTCTCCCTTCAGTGAGGAAGTATTGGAAGAGTTCTTGTGATGCGACTTCAAAAGTGCATCATGTCCACTTTGAGTCTGCGGTGCCCACCGTTTCCTTCTGCTGCTGTAAGCTCTTTGGGGACGGAGGCAGGGGAACAGCCAAGGGCTCAGAAGGTCAGGTTGCATTGCATCCCTTGCTGGGGAGGTTTGTCTCTTCAACCCACGCTCTAGTCGTGTGCACTTTTCAGCTCTTGAAGGCTCCAGATAAATTCATGATGTTTCAGCAAAGGTGAGAGACCTTATGCTAATGTGTCTACTGCCTTCTTGACATGTCTTCAAAGAAAGGATGTGCAGACCATATTGCAAGTGCAGAAATGACTAGGAGTCAGTTCCAGATCTTTATTAGTGGGCTGTTAAGTCCTAACTCAAGGATGGAAAAGCTGAACTGACTGCAGTGGGCAACCTTTCAGTTAACACTGCCTTGATATCAGAAGTTTTATGAAAAGCGGCTTATGTGATGTTGGTTCTCAAAAGGGCTCTGTGGAGGTCCAGAAAAATTGAGACTTGAACTGGGATAACTGGAGGAAAGAAAGAACAGGATCAACAGGCACCTGAATAAGTAGGACAGTACATCCTTCAGGAGGGGCAGGCATCAGGCTTCACAAATCTCTCCAGAAATCTTTGAAGGCATCAGAGAGCATGTAGACGAGGTAAATCCAGTTGAGAAAATCCACTTAAGTTTCTGGGAGGCTTTTGATCAGTTTCCTCAGTGAAGGAGCTTAAGGAAGCTAAGCCACTATGGGCTAAGAGAAAAGGTCATCTGATGGATTACTGCTTAAAAGAGAGGAACCAAAAGGCAGGAAAAGCCACTCACCTTTGCAAGGGAGGGAGGTCAGCAGTGGTGCTCTGCAGGGATCTGTGCCAGCAGCAGCCCTGTTCCATGTATTCATAAATGATCTGGAAGACGAGTCAAGACTGAGTGTAAAGACTGATGATGATAGTAAGGGTAGTAAAAAAGAAAGCCAACTTGTGAGACGGAGTGACTAGGCAATAAACAGCAGGTGAAATTCAATGCAGACAAATGAAGTGATGCACATGGGGAAAGACAGTTGTTGCTTTACATACAAAGGGATGAGTTCTGAGCTGGGATCTCATTCCTCAGTGAGACTCAGGAACTACTTTAAATTATTCTATGGAAATGGCATCGCAGAGCCCAGCAGCTGTCAAAAAGCAAGAGGGTTGGTGGGAAAGGATCAGAGAACAAAACAGAGACTGTAGCTAGGGCTCTGTGTCTTGTCTGCTGAGTGCAATTCTGTACCCCCATCTCAAAAATGACTTCATGGAGCTGGGAAAGGCACAGAGAGGAGCAGCAAGCGTTAGCAACATGGAAATCACTTGAATGTGAAGAAAGATTAAATAGACTAGGAACAAACCTACGGAACAGGTGACTGCAGGTCACTAGTCGTACAAGACTAATATGAGTGGGAGGAGAGTTGGAACAAGGAGATGTTGTTTACTGTCTTCCAGCGCAAGAATTGGGGGCCATCAAACAAAACTAGCAGATGGAATATTCAAATGAAAGGTGATACTTCTTCACGAAACAGATAATTAGGCTGCTTGAAGCTACCTTGAATGCTGCAAGTTCAAATAGCATTTGTATAAATTCATGGGGAAAATCCATCAGGGAGTACTCACAAACCTCTTCTGGTGCGCCAGTTGCTGGAGGCTTGGAGCAGGTATTCAAGAAGTACTGACACATTACCCTTTACAGGGTATCTTCAGGCTGGATGCTCAGGTTGATAGGCCTCTCATCTGATGCAATGTAGCCATTCTTCTGTAAATGGAGAGGAAAAAAATGTTGAGACAAAAATATTATTTTCACGTGGTTTGGTTTCCACTTCATACTGTGGTGTCTGATTGTTAACATAAAAATTGCACTAGCTCCAGATACCACTTTGTGCTGCTCATGGGTTTGTTGTTGGGGTTTTTAGTTGTTTGTTGTTTTGTTTTGTTTTGTTTTTTTTTCAATCTAGGAGTTCATGGCCCTTTAAAAGCTTAAGAAAACAGGTTCCCCTCTCTGAGGCTTCTGGTTTTCTTAAGTAAGATTAGACAATGTGTAAAGGCATCAGACCTTTCTGCAAAGAAGAGAACAGTGAAGTGTCAAGCAGGAAAAGAAGGAAAACCACTCTTGGGAGAACTTGTCACTTCTGTCTGTTATTTCAGGTGTCTTGGGCTCCTGTCGTGGAGTTTCAGAGTGGTTTGTTCTGTTTATTTGATGTTCTAGACCAAAGGAAAAGGTCAACTGGGGAGGTGATTATTTACATTGCATGGCCATGATCTCGGAGGAGGTGAAAAAGTCCCACTTGCTGCTGCTGAGTGCATCTCCTAAGACCCATTCCCAGCCCAGAAGCTAGTTATTGGAGATATGTCTAGCCCAAAATAAAGCCAGCAGGAGCCAAAAGCCAGCTTAGTGCTCAAGCCTGTAGCTGAAGTGCTGGAGGGATTATTCTACAGCTTCTACAGATTTTCATTAGGAGTATTTCTGCTTTAATGCCCGGGAGCCACTCTTGTGCACTGCCACTCTCTTATGTTAGACGCTGTGGGACAGTGAAAGCAAATAAGTCTTAACTGTGGAATAAGTCATCATAATGTCAGAGATGTTAGGTGTAAGTACCCTGCTGATGGGATAGATGAGGTTAGCCCTAGGTCAGTAACGTGTATGATCATACAGCAGAGGACTGCTGTGTGCTTAATGCCGAGAAGGTGCTTCAGTACACTGCAAAGTCAGGCCCTAATGATTTACTCCTGTTCAAATCTCTGCAGCTGCCTGGCAGTGCTGGTGCTAGATCTTCTGCAAAGCTGGTGCCTCATCCTGGGGAGCCCCGAAGGGCTGGCTGCGGTGGTAGAAATCTGTGTGCTGCACGGTGCAAGACTCTGGCCTGAAGGAGGAGCCTGATGGTGAGATCTGTTATCCTGGGCTGCTCTCTTTTAAAGAGAAAACAACAACAATACAAAACAGAAAGAAAATTTAAATATAATAATGAAAAAACATGTAATAAAAAGTTAGTTTTGCAAGAGCTGACAGGGTTGGCAGAGTGTTCATTATATGCTGTATCAGTAAGTATATGAAATGTCAGTGTGAAGGGAATTCATTTCCCAGTAACAAGCATGACAGACTATTGAATTGAATGGAGAGGCTGTCTGAAGGCAGCAGGGTGGTGAAGCCCTCATCAGAATTTCACTTCAATGGAGTTTACTTGAACAGCGTGTTCGTTTTAGCTTTTAAAAGTCCAATTTTTTGCCTAAAGCAAAGACTCTGGTCGGCACTCTGTGCACAGACAGGCTGTTGGGTGGAGGCTCAGTGTTAACGGGATGGGGTGCCCTGGGGCCACCCCAGCTTCCCAGTTTGGCCACAGGGGGATCGTCCTTTTCTTTTGCCCTCTTTCATTTTAATGTCATGTTTTGCTCTCCCAGGCTCAGAAATCCCACTGAGTATCTGTGCTCAGCTTTCAAGGACTTTGTGCCTTCTGGTATGACTTGGAAAACCTCTCATGGACAAATCCTTTCCCTCCATGGGGCTCTGCAGGCTCTGCTGAATTCAACGGTAGCTGTGTACTGGAGAGAAGAGTATTATCTCAGCACTGACATGCTGAGGGGCGAGGGACACGGAACAGCAGAAACCGTGAAGAGAGGGAAGGAGGCAACAAGCTGAATCACAGGAATGCGAGTTTAAAGGGAATTGGCAAGCAAGGACTAAATCTGGACTGTGTACGGAGGCGTGGGTCTTGTCTAAAACCTACTCTGCAGGGTCAGGCTGGAAGTGAGGATTACGCAGGCTGTGGAGACGAGTCAACACAAAAACAAATGCACACACACATATACGGCCTGTCAGTCGAGGGCCCTGCCAAAGTGGAGTCGCACACAGAGCAAAAAGTGTGGTATGGCTTGTAATTCGGGGCTGCTCCACCCCAGAGCGCAAGTGCCTGCTGACGGGAGGATCGTGGGCAGGATGGCATACTTTGGGAGCCTGGGCTCACTTGGCCAAACATGAAGCTTTCACCAAACCACAGCATTTTGAAATCCAGAATAAAACTTGCTTTTGTTCTGCCTTAAAACCAGGCTGTAGTTTGCAGCAGCTCATCAAACTGAACTGTCTCTTCAGTGATCCTCAAGAGAGGGGATGGTGGAGGGGAATTACCCCCGCAGGCAGATTGGAGTGTGCAGTGTTACTGCTGGAAAGCCTTTAGTTCAGCTAGAAATCCTGCTGAGTCCTCCCCCGTAATAGTCACTCTCTTCCTTGGACCCTGCCTTCTCAAATCCCCTACTGTCATTAAGTGCCACCCAACCTGCAGTGCCGGAGGTTTCCAAGCAGGGGCCCTCCACAGTTGCGTCTTTCCTGTGGTTTTCTTCATTAAACCCGTTCTGGATCCCCATTGTCATGGTTTTCATTAGGGCGGTACCTTTTTTCTCTCCTCCCGATGTCTTTTGGAAGAGCATGACCACTGTGCTGGGCAACCTGCTCTATCTGGGCATGAGCTGAGCTCAGTACACAGCTGGACAGATGAAACTCAGTGTTCTGTGTTATACAAGCCAGACCAAGGGACTGTTGGGTCTGACACATCTCAGACAGTGAATATATAGCTCCAGGATTCATGCTCTGCAAATCAGACTTGTATTAGGTTAAAAAAAAAAAAAAAAAAGAGGAACTGAGAGGTAGGAATATAAAGATGGAAGTCCTCCAAAAGAGAGACATTTATTGCGCCATGACTTAGAAAGTAAGACTTAGTCTATTTTTTTTATTGCTACAAGAGTCTGCTCAGTAATTGGTGCTGCCCTGTTATTGCAACAGAATTAATTGCACAGTGGCTATTACTAAGCACTGGGGATCTGCACGAGGCAGTGATGGACGAAACAGCTGAACATCCGTTACCTTCAGATCTGGACCGGTATGGGAGTTCTTGGCCACGAGGCTCTTTCCTTGCGATTGAACAAGAAAATGGAAGACCTGAGAATTAAAGGCTGAAACAAATGACAGTATTCAAACCTTACAATGTGATTTTTAAATTAATATCTGCATCCCCTCTGGGCTATGTGCATAGGCGGTACTGGCTGTCTCACTCGGTGTTCATGCCAAGGGCTGGAGCACCTTCCCTTTGCTTTTAAGTCCTTTGATCTATTACATGAGGCACACTGATTAAAAAATGGAGGCAAAAAATAATGAAAAAGAGAGCAGTGGGACCCAGGACTACAGAGGGTCAGCGGGTTTTCAGCCAGTGACATCAGTGCTGCAGACGTTTTGCTGCCAATGTGGCTTTTCTCCGTGGCTGGTGTCAGCAAATGAGTCGGTCATGCAAGGTCTCTCCAAGGTGCAGAGCCCAGGTAGCAGGAGGCTCCCCTGCTCCCAAACACAGCTGGAAACAGAAGCAGGAGTATTTGAAGCTAGATTTAACATGGATTTTGGAGCAAATAAAATGTACTTGGCTATTTGGACAGCTTAGTTTACAGGCTGCAGTGGATTCTCCCAAACACAGTTGCCTTTCTAAAAGGCAGTTCTTGAATACAGGTGCTGAGGGAATTTGATTGAATTTCTGTTTAGACCCCTGTGTTTCAAATGTAGGAAGATAACGTGGCAAGCTGTGGGGCTGCAGGTGGTAAGTGCCTTGCAGGATCAGGGCTGCAAGGTGATGTTTATTTTGGGTGTTCCTCTCCTGTGAAATGGGAATCCAGCAGCCGTGCTGTGCCGAGCTGTAAGCCAGCCCAATGCAGTGCAGCATCTCCCAGCTGTCGTGGTGTGTGCCTGTGACTGTGGTAGCTCAGCTCTGCATTTGCTGTATTGATCTGGTTAGGGACACAAGCTGCCACTCTGCATCTGCTCTGCTTCCAGGTCCGTGGTCGGCGGCTCTAGAGCCTGACTCTGGGTCTCCACACCTGTGTCTTCTTGGCCTGTCCTTTATATTTATTTTTCCTTGTTGGGTAAATCCAGCAGTATATTAGGAGTCATAATACATATTCAAATCGACCCTTTCTCACCAGGGCCTCCCCTGTTTTCTCTGTATTTTATCCAGGGCTACGCATACCATAGTCTCATTAGTTGGCAAGACTTGGGGGTAAGGCAGCATCTCTGATTCACTTCCTAGGCCAAGGGTGGCACATTCCCTTCCCACTTTATTTTCCTATTCCACCTTATAGAAGACACCTTTGACAGTGCTTAATTATTCTTCCTTTTACCTGAAGGAACCTGGTGTGTAAAGCTGGGTGGTGCTTTTAGCTATAGTGTTTTTGCATGGCAGCATGGCTTCAAAAAGTCTCATACAGGCAGCGAGGAGCACAGCCCTGCCCATGCCTGACATGTCTGTTAGTGTATACAAGGTACACATGACTCCTGTAAACCGCCATGACCTCACCCCGATGGAGCTGCCTTACAGGGTTGCTTTGGGCGTGGTAGCTGCCTGCACCCCTTTCCTTGCCTGCACAGTCCTGGTGCGGGCTTTGGATGAATGCCTGTCTCCCTGGCGTGACTTGCAAGGGAATAATCAAAGTATTAGCCTTGTTCCCATTGGGCTCAGATTTCTGTTAATTGTTTCAGTCTACCTAACAGGAGAAGTCTCTCATCAGACTGTTCTCCCCAGACCCACAGCTGTCAGCAGCATTTCGGCTGTTTCTCTGAGTCGGGGCTGCTTCCCAGGCCCCCCCTCCACCATGTGCTTGCTTAAAATCCTCTGGCTGGACCGACTGCTCGCTGAGATGGGGGAGATGCTGCTCGGAGGAGGCCACCCACTTTGGACGCGTGACCCCGATGCTGCCAGAGGGAGGAGGAGTGCCTGCGATGTGTTAGGTTTTATAGATTTGTGTTATCTGGCACAGGGGCTGAGCAGCTCTCTGGGGGGCTGGCCAGACAGCCTGATCTGTAACAAATCAGGGGGCCATCAACTGCTTTGTTGTGTTTCTGGCTGGGGGACTGAGCAAGTATCCTGCCTTTCCTCCTCTCCCGCTGCCGGGCAGGAGCTGAAGCCTCGTGGCAAGGCGCTGCAGGATCAAGCACACAGGCTGCAGGGTGCTTGCTGGGGAGAGGGTTTGGCTGGAGGAGGATGAAGGCTGTAGCTCCCTTTTACTGCCTGCCCTCCCCACGCCGGCTTCGTTCCAGGCAGGCAGAGAGATCTACTTCAGCTGGCTTTGCCCATGAGCAGAAATCGCCCTGTGGCAGGGCACCCGGGGCCAGAAATGCTGTGTTCATGCACTTTTGGCAGGATAAAACAGTTCCTTGCAGGCAAGTCTGTACACATGCACAGTACATTTTCTGACACATTGTGATGTTTTTGAAGACGTAAAAAAACTTGGGTCTAGTTAGATCATTGAAACTACTGGTGATGAGTGATTTGCAAAATCATCTTGTGGACTGCTGGCAGCTGCCTCAGGGATGAGTGGGAGCTGCTCCCGTGGTCCAACAACCATGATCGAAGGGTCATCTGAACCCCCAAAGCCGTAGCAGGGATGTTTTAAATAAGTTCTTCCACAGAAGAGAGCTGTTGTATTGTCCTCCTGAAGTCTGGTACTCTGGAGGTCCCTTTGTCAGCTCCGGTGTGCTAGGCAGGTTTTGGGTATGTGTTTAAACTTGGAGACAGGGGCCAGTTGTTGAAAGGGGAGCAAGGACCTGGAGACCACGATATCTGCACAGTCTTGCTCACAGCAGGCTGCAAAGGCCCCCTCCGCACTAATGCGGGACAAAACTGAAACAAATGGAAACCGTGATGGTTTCCTGTTCCATTAGAAGAATAATCAAGGGAAAGCTGGTATCCCCCTCTTTTCTATTGCCTTAGACCTGTCGTGGTTTAACCCCAGCCAGCAACACAGCACCACGCAGCCGCTCACTCGCTCCCCCCCCACCCAGTGGGAT